>CM077156.1:4680955-5219903 GCA_039583875.1 Platanthera guangdongensis
CACCTCGAGGTCAAATGGGAGGGAAAAACAAGTTCTTGAAATAATCCAATTGAAGGATAGCAAAAAACTCATGATCAGCGACGGACAATAGTACCCGAATAGAGTCCGCCATACTTGGCCACAGGAGCAAATGGAAGATCCAGATAGTACCACACCCTTCAGTCTGTGAGCGTAACCATGGATGAACTAGTAGGTGTCGTCTTTTGCCACAGTTCGACCTCCCTTCGTGATTTTTGCTTGACGGAAAAAACAACCCATCTTGGAACCCTACAATAGCTCTGCTTGCCAGTATCCGGGGCCTATATAAGAGGACCCCGGAATATTTTGACTGAAGCTTTTTTCTTGTAAATTTTTTTCTTCTTATTTACAAGGTGATTTTGTCAAGGCAGCATTCCTCTTCATAGCCTGAGCCCAAACTGGAATGCGCACGGCTTTCCTGCCATGTCCTGGAATAGAAACTGCCGAAAGAGAAGAAGTGGTACTCAACGTGATTAGAAATAGAATGATTAGTACATGCAGACTTACATAACTGAGCAAGTGGTAATATGCAAGTCCGCATCATCAGGATCTGCGGCGGAAGCGGGCGCTGGTAGAGGTGGAGCTTGGTAGCCTGTAAACGGAAAGAGTGTTGTCAGTGATACACATGGGGGAACAGGATTATTGGAACTTCAGGTTAAGGGATAGGAGGTCCCTGTTCCTGGGACAGAGAAGGTTGTGGTGGGAAGGAGCTGTAGTGGTTGCTGGAGGTTTTTGGTAGAACCGAAGGGATAGGAAGGGGAGATCCACATGACTAGGAAGATCCACGACTCTCCCCTGACGAACAACATGAGTCGATGTCATGAAATATGATTCGCCCCCGAAAAGTAACGTTCATAGTGCAGTATAAACGCCGAGGGAGATGATAACACTGATACCCTTTAGTAGTGGAAGATATCCGAGGAACACACACCGATGAGCCCGTGGGTCTAGTTTGTCTCGGTGAGGCGAATGGATATGGACGAAGCAAACACAGCCAAAGACACGAGGGGAAGGTGAGAAGTATAGACAGTAGTCATGGTAGACAGTCGTGCTAGAGGAGTAGCATAGCCAAGGATACGTGAGGGAAGCCGATTGATAAGCTGAGCAACAGTAAGAACTGCATCAGCCCAAGAGGGCTTGAGAAGGTGCATAGTGCCTAGAAGGCAGCGGGCAACATCCAATAGGTGCCGGTTTTTACGTTCGACGACACCGCTTTGGGTAGAAGTGTGGACACACGTGGTCTGGTGGATAATACCATGATCAGCAAGGTATGAGACAAATGCTCCTCGATCGTCATATTCGCCTCCATTATCACCCGCAAGACTCGGATGACCCCTTAAATTGAGTCTAAACCATTTTGTGAAAAAGCTGAAAACAGGCAAGGACCTCACTTTTTTTCTTCAACAAGTAAACCCAAGTCGTGCGAGAAGAGCAATCAATGAAGGTGACAAACCACCAAAAACCAAAGCTAGATACAAAACATGGGATGGTCCCCAAACATCAGAGTGAATGATATCAAAAGGAGTACTACATGAAGATGACAAATGTGATGTACGATGTCACACATGTTTAAACCTGTCACATTCGTCACAGACAAAGTGTTTCAAAAACGGGAAAAAACAGGAAAAGTTTCAAAAGATAGATAGGAGAAGGGTGTCTAAGCGGCGATGCCAGCAACGAACATCTTCAGCTATAACAGTAGAACATGAGAGGGCCTGAGATGAGAGCATGTCCAAGTAATACAGACCACCGCGGTTCCTACCACTGTCAATGCTCCGCTTCGTACCCAGTTTCTAAAAACACACGAATCAGAAAAAAAGTTACCGAGCAATTGAGAGAGCGGGTAATATCACTAATGGAAAACAAATTGCGTGAAAAGGATGGAACATGAAGGACAGATGGCAGAGAAATAGAAGAGGACATGAGATCTGCCAATTGCCAGTAATGGGGGACAACAGGCCATTAGCAAAAATAACCTTGTCCTTACCAGACAAGCGTGTGTAAGAGAGGAAACTGAGGAGGAACCGGTCATGTGATGGGTGGCACCATAATCAATTACCCACTCAGATGAGGAGGTTGTAGTAGTAAGAGCATTTGACATGACAATAAAGGCAATGGAAGCAGATGCACCGGTGGTTGATCAGGCTGAGTGTAGCAGACGGCGGAAAGCGTCCAACTCCTGAGCAGTAAGCTGACTGGGGGCAGTAGTAGAGGTCTCGTCATAAACATCTGTAGAGCAAGCAGCAACATGATGTCTGAGATTTCTCTGGCGATGACCACCACGACGTGGCCCTCGGCCACGGCCATGGCCACGAGGGGCAAGGTGAGGGTGAAGTATGTAACAGACCTCTCTGGTATGACCTTTGCGGCCAATAATCACAGGACGGACCAAAGTTACTGGGGCTGATATTCGGACCTCGGCTAGCGCCAGTCAAAGCAAAGCGTTCAGGAGGAAGATTAGCACCATGGTGAAGACTAGCAATAAGGGACTTCCCGCGGTCATCATCGCCTAGAACCATGTTGAAGGCCTCACGAAGAGATGGGAGAGGAGAGCGGTGAACGATATGTGTCTGCATCATGTCGAACTCCATATTCAGCCCATCAAGAAGACATGAGGCGAAATCAATCCTCCCGCTGCTGTAGCTAAACATCTGCAGTGCACGCAGGGGTGAAGTGAGAGAAATAGTCCAGCTCCTGATATAGACGCTCGAACTCCGAGAAAAAAGACGAGAAAGTCATAAACCCTTGTCGCAGCTCCAAAATGCGGCGAGTGAGTTCATACACCTGAGTCGAGCTGTCCACTTGTGAGTATGTCTCACGGGCGCGGGTCCAGATGTCAAAGGCAGAGTCCATCAACATGTAACTCTGATAGACCTTCGGAGACATAGAGTGTAGGAGCCACGAAACAACCAAGGAGTTTTCGGAATCCCATTTCTTCCAGGAGGGATCCATTTTTTGGGGTTTCGTACGGGTACCATCAATGTAACCAAACAACTGATGGCTACGAATGACATGTTGCGCCGCCGGGACCATTCAAGGTAGTTTGTGTCGTCCAACGAGACCGTGGTGATCTTCAGAGATCCGGAGTGGCCTTGAGCCCGCGGAGGGTCGTTCATTTGAGGCAGAATCACATCTGGTGACGTCACAGAAGAGTCATCCATGTTGGAACAGTAACCCACGCGCCGAAGAACCGCTTGGATCGGCAGAGGGGCGACCTGGATCGGCTGGAATCGACAGGACTGGAAGCAAGCGACGGCCAGTGGTGCAGAAGGGCCGCTGGAAGGGTACCTAGCCGTGCATAGGCACCTTCGTCATGCAGAAATCGGCATTAGGAAGGTCGAATCGCCCGACTGCGTCACAAAGGGGCGGCGGAGACACCCCTCTCAGCAGCCAGCGGCAGAGCCGACCGCCATCCTTGACGAGAGGAGCGACGGCTGTGCGAGATGTGCGGAGGTGGCCGGAGAAGAGGGCGACGGATGAGCGGGATGCAGGAGCGGTGGAGTTGGGAACGAGCGGGACGGCGGAGTCGAGAACGAACGGGATTTTAGGGTTGCGGCTTTGATACCAAGTAGAAATAAGGAGGAGAAATAATAACTTCAATGATCTTATTCTTCCACATAGGGGGTATTTATACTACTATATCGGAATACGACTTTGGCGATCCGTGTGCACCAATAATTCATTAAATAGGGTTCGCTCTATTTAGGATACAAATATTACGTAGTTAATACAAATATCTTATATATTAAATACTAATATCTCATATCTCTCAACTTATACTTCATAAAATATATTATAAGAGTAAACTATCACAAAATCTGCTAACTTAAGATAAGGGGTGCAAAAAAATCTGCCGGAGGGTGCTTGTTCTAGGTCAGGTGGTAGCTTGATGTAAGATACTACATTAGGAGTAACTTACAGCTTGTTTCGATGGTGCGTCATCTAGAGTTTTGTGCTTGGAATGCTCACCATGACGAGCAGATCCTGAACCAGTTCTTCTGGCGAATGCTTCGACTGCCCCGGCAAATCTATCATGAATTTCTTGGCCCACTGGAAATGACAAATTTATCAACAATCAGCCATTAACAGTTCATAGAAATTGAATGATGCTTAAAATTAGAACTTAGTACAAACCTGATGATCTCTCAGCCTTCACCATTGATGGACCAGCACCTGGAGCATTTCTTCCACTGGGTTGCTATCAATACAAAACATGATTCAATTAAAGTAATATAATTGAAGGATTAATTACTAGGACCCCCTTTCCTTTTTGAAATTACAAAAAAAACTCATTCAAGTTTACAGTGCTAAATTTTAGGGCCGTTTTCCGGGACCTCCCCTATAAGTTTGCAGAATTACAGGTTGCACCCTCTATCTTTTGAAATTACAAAATCTTCCTCTGAGTTTATATTTGATGATATGCATATACAAAAATACAACCTTGGACGGGAACTCCAAAGGATATTTTTGTGCATGCTCGTTATGAAATGTAAACTTAGAGGGGAGGTTTATGTAATTTCAAAAGATAGAGAAGTGCAACATGTAATTATGTAAAGTCATGGGGGAGGTTTGGGTAACTAATTGTTACATTTTAATACAATAAACCTCCTTTCTAAGAGGGGTGCCTCGTAATGTATGCTAATTGGGAGAGGGTGTCTTGTAACGCTATAAACTAAGATGAGATTTCAAAAGCTGGAGGAGAGGACCCTGTGATTATAAAAAAGTCCCAGGGGAGGCCCCGTTAATCAACCCTATAATTAAATGATAAACACATAGCTGCAATAAATAAATAAATTGCATACTTTTGTTTTTGTAACATTTACACCAATCTGTGGATACTTCAAGGCAGTCCAGTCAAAAACATAGTCAAATTGGTATCCTGTAAATTTTGTAAAGAGATCATGTTTGGCAACCACCTTATATAGTGTTCATTTTTTTAAAAAAAGGGTCAAAATCATATAGTGTTCATTAAAAAAAAGTCAAAATACCTTCTCGAATAAAGAGGTCCCGGAAAAGCCTCTTCAAGTAGGTATAATCTGGTTTGTCTTCAAACCGCAATGATCGGCAATAATGGAAGTAGGAGACAAATTCAGGTGGAAATGACTTGCATAGCACCTAAATCAGAAGCACAAGTGTCAAATATTTTTTTAACCCTTTTCTTATCTTAAACAAACATATATTTCATACCTCTACTGGAGTGAGCATTTTCTTTTCACTAATCTTATCATACTTCTGCTTCTTTGTGCCAGCTTTCAATCCTTGCCATGGAAGACTGATGTGAAACAGTCAGAAATCAGAACTTCAAATTCAAATAGAAACATTAAGGCATGATATGATGATCAAATGATCAGTTGATGAAGGTGCCCTAAAAAATAACAAAGAAAAGGAAGAAATAAAATGCTAAGTTCAGAAATAATCTAACCTTCCTCTTAGGAAATACATGAGCACATAACCAAGAGATTCAAGATCATCCCTTCTGCTTTGTTCTGAAAAATATATATTAATTATATGTTCATTCTAATATTAGGGGAGTTATATGTTAAATATATTTGAGCATAAGGAAACTACCATAACCAAAATGAGTATTAACACTAGCATAGCGTGCTGTTCAGTGAGGTTCTTGTTCTCCCTGCCAAACAAACAAAATCTTAGTAACAGAAGCAAATCAAAGAAAGCTGTAAAAAGGTAAAAGTCAATTATGATCGAAAACTATAAAGAAAGGCTATAGATTCGACGAATCTATAGGCGGCAGATGAACGATGACCTAACGCTACATGCAATGCAAATCCGACGGCGAATTCAAATTAAGCAATAAATAATCAAATTACACGGATAATTTTAGCAAAACAAAATAATTTCTTCAGGCAGACGGATTTAGGTTTTCCTCTGCGTGGAAGGCCAAAGCAAGAGAGTAAGGCGGATGGTTCCTGCAAATCATAAAATAATCTAGAACAAAGAACAATGATACTACAAATTCGAACGAGGATGAAATCACAATACCATAAATTAATTTTGAGAATTAAAGTTTCATAAAACAAATAACAACTCACAATGCATGGTGGATGTCATAGAACAGTAGATCCGGAGATGTGCGACATAATAGGACGATCCGGAGAGGAACCGGTGGCTGAAAAAAATGAGACAATAAATGGATTTGACGGATTGGGACGAGATCGAGACCGGTGGGGCAAGAGATCTGGGGGTTGGGGGGCTGTTGGTAAGCTGGAAGGGGCAGATCTGGGCGGTTTGATGGGAGGGTTGGCTGTTTTGGGGGAGTCAGACTGTAAGGGAGAGGGAGAGAGGGGTTGCGGTGGCTGCTAGGGTTTAGAGGAGGAGGGGAGGCGAGCGCAGGGGGTGGCTGGAAGGGGCGGCGGAAGCGGGGGAGTAGGGAGGAGATGGCGGCAGCTGTTTGAATGGTTGTAGGGGCAGCAGCCTGTTGTAGTTTACAACAATTTTGGGGGGAGATATGAGGGGCGGTTGGGGTTAAAGGGAGTGGAAAATGAAGGCTAAGTGTAGATATTATCTTGCAGAGGGAGATAACCACATAGGAGTCGGCACCTAGGGTTCCACAAAGTCGGCACCGTGGAGATATCGCCGGATTTCGGGATTCTTCACTCCAAAATCTGCAATGACCAATAGCAGACCTCATACACTCTTATTTATAATAAAAAGATATAAGAACATCCAACCATCGACGACTATGATTGGTCGGAGATGGGGTAACCCGATTACATCAAAAATAAAGCAAGACAGTGTAATATATGAAATCATGTCAGAACGACGGGCCGGACACATCCGTGGAGTAGGATCATCAATACGGATACACCATATATGGTAAGTAGCCAATCGGCCCCGAACGGGCACAAAACTCGTCCTCCACTGCGGGTCCGGAATTATCTCGATGTATGCCAAATAAGACTCGATGAGGCCCACCAGAGGTCGTCAAAGTGTCGTCGATGGGAAAGTATCTTCGCCAAGGGTACTCCTGCGTCTGACTGACTGGCACAGCTATGCATGCATGAGCCATGATACCTATAATGCTCTCAATAATCCACTGATGTGCTGGAAGTCTCGGTGCGATCATTGGTGCAAACGGTGAAGCCATAAGCGACTGACCCAAAGGCAGTGGGGCTCAGAAGTGGACTGGGTGCAGGACTGAGGATGTGGGGGTGTAGGCTTCAAAGAATGTATGAGTGTACGCTCAAGAGGATCTCCACAAAATGAGTTCACATGCTCATAAGGCATGTAGTATGACGTTAAATCCTCAGTATTAAATATGGGACGGATACTCATGCTCGTCGGATATCAAGATCATAGGTATTTGCTCTGATCTGTCTCATGATTGTGTAAGGATCCATTCGCCCGACGCTTAAACTTTTAACAGGCCTCCCACGGAGCCTCACAATGTGAATTCTCACCATCACCTGCTCTCCTTCATGAAATATCTACTCTTGTTAGTGATCATCTACATGTGATTTATAAAATTAATTACCAATATTAATCCTCCGTAGGGCCGACTCATGACACATGCAAACGATGAATAAATAACACAACAGACACATGCAAATGATGAAGAAACGACTCAACAAACTCATGCCAATGAAGCAAATAAAATACGACAGACACGACACACTCGCTAGGGAAAATCTAATAATGTTCGGGGTGTCTTTAAAATGTGATGGTCTATCAGAAGGTTCTTTCGGTGGAATAGAAAACTCCTTGAGTGTGCGACGAGTATCCAAATGACTTTGTAAGACATCCACACTCAAATACGAGTTCGTAAAGAGCTAAATGTCTCTCAGGGAACGCGACACATTAGAGGGCTTACCAGGACTACAAGACGTATGTATGAAAAGTCATCGCAAATGTGACAACCACTTGAGTGGATACCAGAGACACTGACGATAGGATGTGACTCAAAGTGTGGTGAGTGCCCTGAAAAAAAACGCATCTGGTGGGTCAAAAGGCGGGGTGTCCCAAAACTCATCAAGAGTGTGATGTGTCATAAAATACGTCCTCAAGATATCAGGAGTAGACTCAAGTGTAATTAAGGAAAGCCCTACATACTTGATACTCCAATCAAGATCCATTCTCTGGAGCAAGATCAAAGGCAATAATGAGAGAGACGTTAATAAATCGATACTCAAATACAAGTGGCTCACCTGAATCTCATCCCCACCAGGACGTGGTGGTTCATCAGGACGCTCAAAAGAGGGCTCGTCATAAAACTGATCAATAGTGTCAAGATCCTCAAGAAGAGTACCAATGTAAGGGTTAATGTCCTCATAAATGGGTGAGACAGCCACTACGAAATCAACACCAGACTCTGGGCTTTCGGTTGTGATGTGACTCGGAGCAATGACAAGCAGAGAGGGACTTAGACCTACTCTCAAGAATGGGTCTGTAGGTGTAGTGTCAAGAAATGAGTATATGATAGGGATGCTAACTAACTCAGTACATGGCAGAAAGAGGGCGTAGGTGAGGGACACAACACTATATAATCAATAAGTCGTTCAAACACACTCTCAGTTGGACTCACCAGAGAAGAGCCGGAAACAAAAGATAGGTCACTCATCAGACTAAGCATCTCACTAGGTAGGGTGAGAGAAATCCGTACCAGGTATCATCTTTGTCGGGTCTGACAGGAAAATAGAAGGCATCATGGTGACCTCAGTATGGGAGAGACTCGTACTACAAAGGTCAAGGTGTGAACCCAATCGACCAGCTCTCTCGGATCTCAAGGACTGTTCATGATGAATGGCGATAAACATAGATCTTTGCTGAAGGAAAAAATAATTGTTCGAGCTAGCGACTCCGATACGACGGAGACAAATATCTCTGACACAATATGCGCTTCATATCCACCCAACTAGTGATGCGATGAAGGCGATCTCGCTCACGAGTCCTCTCAATGTTAGACCAATACGCTTTCACCTGATCTACAAGCCTAAATTTTGCAAACTTGATGCGCCGCTCACCGAATAACTCAAAACGATCGAGATAATACTTCTCATATCCATGAACCAATAACTGAAAGACTCGAGACTCAATGAGTCGTCAAAAGAAGGGGCATCAGTACAGAACTGCCACTCGAGATCTCTCGCAGAACGACGATATTCATAATATCCATCCCTAAGGTAATCGAGTCGCGTGGAAGGATTAACGCGACTCGCTCGCGTGCAGGAATATTGTAGAAAAGAGCTTCTAACAAATATGAACAACGACAATCATCATATTGATCGTCTCTAACGTAGTGGGATCATGTCGGTGGATCAACACGACCTCCGGAGGTGGTGTGTTGCAATCGAGAATAATTATGGTAGTACGTGAGGATCTCCCTAGCAGAGTTCTATGGGAGAGGGTGTAAGTGGACTCGGGATCCCCAAATAAAGAAGAGAAATATTGGTGATACCTAGTCATGAAGAAACTTATAGACACTACAACTGCATATCAAAGAGTGCTCGATACCTATCTCTGATACCAATTGACACGGGACGAATCTATAGGCGACAGATGAATGATGACCTAACCCGACATACAATGCAAATCCGACGAAAAATTCAAATTAAACAATAAATAATCAAATTACACACAGATAGTTTTAGCAAAACAAAATCATTTCTTTAGGCAAGCATGTTTAGATTTTCCTCCGCGTGGAGGACCAAATCAAGAGTGCACGGCGAATAGTTCATGCAAATTACAAAATAATCTAAAACAAACAACAATAATACTATAAATGAAATTACAAAACCATATATTAATTTTGAGAATTAAAATTCCATACAATAAATAACAACTCACAATACATGAGGTTGTCGTAGGAGAGTAGATTCGGAGATGTGCGACACAATAGGGACCATCCGGAGAGGAACCGGTGGCTGAAAAAAACGGGACAACAACTGGATTTGACGGATTGGGACGAGATTGGGAGTGGTAGGGCAAAGATCTGGGGGTTGATGGGTTGTTGGTGGGCTGGAAGGGGAAGATTTGGGCGGTTTGAGGGGATGGCTAACTGTTTTGGGGAAGTCGGACTATAGAGGAGAGGGAGGGGTTGCGGTGGCTGCTAGGGTTAGAGGAGGGGAGGCGGGAGTAGAGGGTGGCTGGAAGAAGTGGCGGAAGAAGGGCAGTGGGGAGGAGGCGGCAATGACTGTTTGGATGGTTGTACGGGCGGCGGCCTGCTGTAGTTTACAGCAGTTTTGGAGGGAGATATGAGGGGCGTCTGGGGTTAAGGGGAGTGAATAATGAAGGCTAGGGTTAGGTATTATCTTGGAGAGGGAGATAACCACCTAAGAGTCGTCATCTAGGGTTCCACGGAGTCGGCACCGTGGAGGGATCGTCGGATTTCCAGATTCTTCACTCCAAAATATGCAATGACCTATAGCAATCCCCATATAATCTATATTAGGACATCCAACCATCGACAACTATGATTGTTCGGAGATGGGGTAGCCCGATAACATCAAAAAATAAAGAGAAAATGACAATGTAATATATGATATCGTGTCGGAACAACGGGCCGGACACATTCGCGGTGTCGAATCATCGATCCAGATATGTCATATATGGTAAGTAGCCAATCGGCCCCGAACGGGCCCAAAACTCGTCCTCCGCAGCGGGTCTGTCTCTGCTCCACATCAGCCATAAGGTGTTGATGCAGTGGTAAGGTAGACGCGGGAGTGGACTCGCTTAATGCAGTCTTAGGTGAAATGACGTGTAATGAAAGTGCACAAGTGATCCGCTAAAATTGCAAACAAGCAATTATTTATTATGAATTAACAGCAGGTGCACGTGCAGTTGCTAACAATTAATTAACGGAGAACAGAATATCAATTTCGCAAAACGAAAGAGGCGCAATTACTTTCAAGCAAGCGCAGAAGAAACCCTGCAAATCACACGACGAATAATACTAATAACAATTAAAAGTGAACATCCACTGCACAGTATAGGCGTCAAAATAAACAGTAGGAGAAATGTCTTTACAACAATTTACACATGTGGCGGCGGCGGTGGTTGTTGGCGGGCAACTAGGGACCGTGGCACACGGAGGAGATCTGGGTAACGCGGATCTGGACTGTTACGGTTGAAGGAAGTGGAGTCCACGACAAAGGATGGGACAGGGGGATGGGGAAGGCTGCTGGAGGGGAAATTCAGTGGAGAGAGGGGAAGGTGGATGCTGGTGTGGACAGGAAGAGGTTAGCATGAGGAGTGGACAGTACGACGGGCTGGACGGGGAAGGGCTTCGCCTTGGCGGAGGAGGGAAGGGTGGCTGTAGGGAGTCCGGGTGGTGCTGGAGCCGGCGTCATAGGGAAAGCGAGGCGGCAACGATGTTGGACTGGCACGGGGTGAGGAAAAAGGGGAAGGAAAGTCGGCTCTGTTTCCGACACGGGAAAGAGGGAGACGGGGGGGGGGGGGGGGGGGGGGGGGGGGGGGGGGGGGGGGGGGGGGGGGGGGGGGGGGGAATCTGGCAGAGGAGGGCTTATCGGAGGGCGGAGGGAACGGGGCAGAGGCGCACCAACTAGCGTCGCACCAGCGGGAAGCGCAGGAAGGATGGGCGTCGCACCGAACCGACGGGTTACGGAAGAAAATATCCAAATTCTCCAAAACTACTCTTCCCAAACCGCAGGGTATAAGTAACCCTAAGTAAGAACTGTCGCCTAATGTGAACCACATCTTTATAACTGCCAAATCGGACGGCTCACAATGTCATGAACCGATCAGAGCTAAATACAACTCAAAATAAAAAGTACAAAATATGAAACTGACTGGAAATACACATCCGAACGCGACCATGGACTCCGATCACCCGTCCGGGCAGCGGATCACTGCCTCCTGCGGGAATATACGTGTGTCGGTTGTGGCGCGCCATCAGGTGTTCTCTCTCTAATTGCAATGAATAATTGGTCATTATCTCAAATTCTCAACAGGACATAACTAATGAATTATTCATAGAGATGTGAGTAAATACATATAGACTTATAGAGCAACTCCCAACTTTTGTTGCTTAGGGAAGCAATGTGGTATAGTGTGTAAAGTGAAGAAATCATTAAACAAACATAAGCAAGCACACTAAGCATGGTTTTGGAGATAGTCCATCATGTTGAAACAATTTGGTCTTTACAGATGAAAAATTGTTTGTATTCAGGCATCATTCGAAAAGTTATAAAAGTCGGATATCAGCGACAATGTCAGATTGAGTTTTAAAATGTCAAATATCTATAATATTTTTTCATCCCATATTTATAAGTATATACTAAGCATACTTATATGCCATAAAATTAAAAAATAGCATAACAAGTAAACAAAAATGTGTTCTGTACATCCAAAATAAATTCGAAGGTGTATCCAAAATAAAATTAAACGTGTATTCAAAATAAAATATTAATAACACACTTTTTGTTACGATCGTAGCTCCCAAAACTGAGCTGGGTCGTGCTGGGACCCACGAAGGCTAGTTTCTCCATGGCGATTCCCACAATTCCCAACCTGGGTATCGTAACAGGGCCACTGCCCATACACCCCAACCTATCTCCACATCTATTTAACCTTGGAGGCTGGTTGTTGGGGTGAGGATTTGGACCCATGACCCCCTTGATGGGAGAACTTCCAAGATCTGATCGGAGACGAGTTGGGGTGTATGGGTCGCGGTCCTGTTACGATACCCAGGCTGGGAATTGTGGGAGGAAATCGTGGAAATTGCACATAAAGAACCAACCTACATGCTGCCCAGCCCGGCCCAGCCCGTTCTATGAGAAATGACCGTAACACTTTCACTATATCTAACAAGTGTTCAAAATAACACATGTACAATTCCAAAAATATTTAACAACAACAACACTCAAGCCTTTAACCCACTATAGTGGGGTCGGCTATATGGATCCTTTGTCGTTATTGTGTCATATCTTTAGTCATAATCTCACTAATTCCTAAGTACATCATGTCTTTCCATATAGTTTCATTCTAAGACTTTATTGGTCCACCTCTCCCCTATTTAATATGCATAGTAACTAAACCCTTACAATGCCTAACAGTTGCCTCTAATGGTCTCTTTTGTACGTGTCTGAACCATCTTAGTTGAGCTTCTCGCAACTTCTCTATAATTGGTGTCACTCGTCTTATTCCTGACACATTCATTCCTAATTTTATCCAGTCTTGTGTGTCTACACATCCATCTAAGCATTCTTATCTCCGCAACTCTCATTTTTTGCTCATGTACACAATTCACTGCCCAACAGTCAGAACCGTAAAGCATCGTTGGTCTAATTGCAGCATAGTAAAACTTGTCTTGAAGTTTTAATGGTACTTTACGATCACATAAGATCTCTAACGCGCTTATCCACTTCAACCAACCTGCTTAGATTCTATGTATCACATTTTTATCTATACCTTCATCTTTTGAACTAACGATCCCAGATATTTAAAGCACTCATTGTGTGAAATATCTTGATCACCCAACTTAATAATGGAGTCATTTGTCCTTCTTGCACTGCTAAATTTAAGCTCCATATATTATGTCTTTGTTATGCTCAATCTAAAACTATTCTTTTTTAAAGTGTCTTACCAAGATTCAAGTTTTGCATTTACACCATCGCGCATCTCATCGACCAAAACAATATCATCCACAAACAATAAACACCAAAGTATTGCTTGTTAGATATGTCTGGTGAGTTCATCTAAGATAAGGGTAAAGAGATAGGGTCTTAAAATTGACCCTTAATATAAGCTAACAGTGATATGAAATTTTTGTGTTAATCCTCCAGATGTCCTCACCCTCGTCACTAAATTTGTATACATATTTTTATTATGTAAATGTATGATACATTTACACACTTATTTTTTAGGACTCTCCATAAGACCTCTCTTGAAACTCTATCATAAGCCTTCTCAAGGTCGATAAACAACATATACAAATCTTGTTGTTTCCAAATAATTGTCAATAAGTCTCCTCAAGAGATGTATAGGTTCCATAGTCAACCGCCCTAGCATGAATCCAAATTGCTTCTTCGAGATATTAGTCTCTCATCTTACTATTCTTTCTATTACTTATTATCATAGTTTCATGATATAACTCGTTAATTTAATTTCTCTGTAATTGACACAATTTTGTATATCTCATTTTTGTCTTATCGAAAGGTACTAAAATACTTTTTTCCTTTGATCGGCATCCTCTTTGTCTTCAATATCTTCTTGAAGAAACATGTAAACCACAAAATTTCTTTTTTCCCTAGGCATTTTTTTACTTCAATGGGTATATCGGTTCAACCGCCTTCCCATTTTTCATCTTCTTTAGAACACCATTTACATTTGATGCTTGAATTTAACGATAAAATGTTATGTTCATATACTCATCTGATTTACTTAACTCTTCCAAACTCAGTTCACTTTTGTTTCATTATAGAGTTGACAAAAGTATCTTTTTCCTCACACGTTAATAACCACATCATCCGTTAAAACCAAATTTAACATCATATAAAAAAAATTTTAGATAACAATAAGTTTTAAAACAAGTAAACAAGACTTAAAGAAAAATATTCTTGATTGATAATAAATTTTATGTTTCCCAGAATAGTATTAAAAACATTAAAAGGATTAATGAATAATGTGTAAAATGTATTGATTTTTTATTTAATATAAAATAACAAATGTGTACTGTGTAATGATTATATAAACTTGATTGCAAGATCAACACCTGTGAAACAGAATGTAACAATAAGTATAACCAATTTAAGCACATATTATACAATACATAAGAGGTGATTTAAGTATGTACATTGCTAACAGAACCTAAAATAAAGTAGCATATGTATTTTCAAAAGTAGTAACAAGCGATATATCAAAAATATTTTGAATATGTCAGCAAAGATATCAGATATAATTGAAATGTCGAAATATATTTTAATAAATGGCATCTTCTCCTCAAGACATTCATGTCAGGGATTCAGATCCTCTGGAGTTTAGGAGGAACTCCACGGATCCAATGCGTGAGAACCCCTGAACTCCACGGATCCAACGGTTAAAAAAACTAGGCACTAGAAGACAAAAAAACGAAAAGCAAAAATAACTTTAAATAAAAAAACACAGGGATTCTCGCGTGTTGGATTGAAATCCAACGCGCGAGAACCCCCAAACTCCACTCTGGAGTTGTCCGTACAAATTTCAGGAGATCCGAATTCTCATGTCAGCCGACACGTCAAACATGCCGGAGAGCATTAAAAACACTTATCATAAGAAAGAAAGGAGCATTATCCTAGGGATTTATGTAAATGTAAATACTTAATGGGCATATAAGTTCTTAACATGTCTTCAGCTATATCCTTAATGCAAAAAAAGTATCTATTTATCTTCTATCTAAAGCATGAATGCTTGGATGTGAGCATGTTAAAAATCAGATGGACACCTCGGTTGAAGGGAACCTTTGAAGTGTTTTTTTTACAAGCACCTGGGTCATGCGAAGACAAAAGGGTGCGTAGATTATGTTTCCAATTTCATAGAAGATCACATACACGGTAACGATTATCATAGCAAGATCATGGCCTTGTTTGTTTAAGCCTTTTTTTTTCTTATTTCAGTGGGCGGGAAATGCCACCACAGTTTTTGAACTTTCTGGATAATCTCTCACTCGCCGGAGTACCTTAAATCCCCACTTTTTGGAGAATTCAACCTGGAGGGTCGTGGGACCATTTTGAGTGTACCCATCGAAGGCATCTTGGATTTCACTTATTTGTCCCAAAAAAATTTCAGTCATTCATCTCTTCCTCCAAATTCATTCAACGGTTAAATCCTAGGGCATTTTCTTCCTAGATTTCAATTGGTAAGTTCGTCACCATTTGGCAGTTAGCTCCATAGGGCAATATCTTTAATAGACTATCTATGTTAGGGTATTGTTCTTACGATATTTATTCGCCATTACAAATTTCCCATTACAGCCGCTTCTCCGGTGGTTGCCAAAATGATGTCATAAGCTGCTCTAGAAAGAACTGCCTCTATAGATCGATGCTCTACTACAGCCATTACTCCGCCACAATCGCTTAATTAGGTTGGTAAGTTCTCCTCAACTTTACATGTAATATTATGGTGGCTACAATAACGCTTCACGGTTTTATTTGCAGACATTCATCAAATGCAAACTCTGATTTTAATGCATATCAATATGGTAAAAATTTGGTGTGTTCAGAGGCACATGAAATCAAGTTGGCATAAAGAAAATTCATTCCGGCATGAATCATGTTATCAGTGTAGGAGTACATAAGAATGAAATGTTCGCACTGCAAGATTCAATTGCAAAATAATTTTCTGATTCTCATAGGTAGTACCATTTTATAACTTCAAATATTAGTTATTTTAAGATTTTTTTCTCTAATGTTTTTTATATTTATTTTTTAAGGGTATGTAAATGGTGTGGCGGGGATTTGAAGATTTTGTATTATGCAATCACATATCGATCTGCCAGCAGAACGAACAATGTTTCAAATGTCGTTGTACCTTTTAAATTTGTGAACTACAATATGTATTAACTCTGTGATAAATATTTCATGTTTTGAAGAAATTTTAAGAATACATTTATCTGAAAAACCACTATTTGTGATGATTGTAGCGAGTGTTTTTATAACTATTTAATAAAAAACTATGTATATGAGTATTTTGGTCCTTTGATTTATAATAAATATTGCACCAATATGCTCGGATATGACTTCTCCCCCACGTGCCTACAAGTTCACAATTTACAAATCCCAACGACTTTTTTAAGTTCCCAACATTAAAACTCATATAACATTATTGGCCTAATAATAATTTTATCAAATTTAACATTAAGTCTCCAAAATATCCTTTACAATATAAAAGTTGATCAAATTTACAGAATCTCCGTTCTCATGTTAAATGTTATCAGCTGAAATTTTGAAAACAACAACAAAGCATGTGATATATTTACCGGTATGGTATGTGCTTATGAGTTTGAAGATCTCTATATTTCTTGGCAAG
This sequence comes from Platanthera guangdongensis, assembly GCA_039583875.1. Lineage (NCBI taxonomy): Eukaryota > Viridiplantae > Streptophyta > Magnoliopsida > Asparagales > Orchidaceae > Platanthera > Platanthera guangdongensis. The sequence continues at coordinate 4,697,951 of CM077156.1, forward strand.
ACCAAAATCTATGACATAAACCTGCAAAAGGAAACACATTAACTTGAACATTATAATATTTTTAGCCTCCATACCAAAATTAATCGCAAAGACAAAACATATATGTTGTTTTCTCGGGGGTGAAGGTCAACATTAAAATTGTTAAATGCTTGAGATAATATGGCTTTGTTCCTGGCAAATTAATAGCACAGTGCAAACTATGTAGTTGACAGGGCATTCTTGTTAAAGGATAATGGAAAAAGATCAACTTTCTTCACTTCAAAACTATTTAATATTGGCATAACATGGATTCTCAATCAGAAGCTCAAAAAGAGAAACCTAGAATCAAAATAACTGTAGAGAGAGCTCAAAACTTGTATGTATATCTTATGTATCAAAATACAATGAGAGAATACAAATATATAAGAGAGAGAAGATGAGAAGAAATCTTATACAAAATGTGGGACTAAGAAAAAAAGAAGGAAAATAATAAAATGGGCCCATTACATGGGCTTTTCTAACACTCCCCCGCAAGCCGGAGCGTACAAGTCGTATGCGCCAAGCTTGGATAGGCACTGATATAAGAGGGTACTAGGTAGAGCCTTCGTGAGGACATCCGCGACTTGTTCAGTACCCGGAAAATGCTTCAGTTCAATCTTCTTCATGTGAACTTTCTCCCGGATGAAATGACAATCCACTTCAATATGCTTCGTTCTTTCGTGAAAGACCGGATTCTTGACTATATGTACGACAATTTGACTGTCACAAAGGAGGAGAGCCGGTGAAGAAAGTTTTACCCCAAGGCCAGCAAGAAGACTCTCAAGTCACGTGAGTTCCGAAACCACAGATGTCATTGCCCGATATTTTGCTTCAGCTGAGGATCGAACAACCACCGCTTGTTTCTTGCTTCGCCAGGTGATCAGATGCCCTCCAAAATATGTGCAAAAATCGTTGGTTGATCGTCGATCATCAAGGGAACCCGCATAATTAGCATCAGAATATGCCACCAATGTTGGGGTTGAAGATGAGGTTTTGTATATTAATCCTTGGCCAGGAGCTGTTTTAAGGTAACAGATAATCAGTTCAACGACCTGGAGATGAGAGCTTCGAGGAGAATGCATATACCGACTGACGATACCAACAGCAAAGGATATATCTGGTCTTGTTACCGTTAGGTAGATCAGTTTCCCAACAAGACGACGATAGTATTCCGAATTTTGAAGCAAAAGATCAGAATCTGAGGCCTGAGTACATAGCTTGTGATTTACATCCATTGGAGTGTTCACAGGCTTACATCCGTAGTAGCCTACATCATGAAGGAGATCGAGGCAATACTTTCGCTGAGAGAGGACAAGGCCATCTGGTCGTCTGGCAACCTCCAGACCCAAGAAGTACTGAAGGTTCCCTAGATCTTTTGTTTAAAATATGGAGCTCAGATGTTGTTTGACCGCCTGCATTCCGTTCTAGTCGTCTCCAATAATGATGATGTCGTCAACGTGAACCAATAGGAGAACCGTTCCCGTTGCCTGGTGGCGAGTGAATAACGAGAAATCTGTCGAGCTCCGAGTAAAGCTAATTTCTCGTAGGTCCTTACTAATCTTATCAAACCATACCCGCGGGGATTGTTTGAGACCATAAAGTAACTTCAGAAGACGACAAACCCGAGACTCCACCGTGGTCTCAAACCCGGGAGGTTGCTGCATGTAAACCGTTTCCTGGAGATTGTCATTCAGAAAGGCATTCTTTATATCGAGTTGAAGGAAGGGACACTGGCGATGCACAGCCACGGAGATGATGACACGAACCGTGTTGAGCTTGGCCACATGAGAAAAGGTTTCGTCATAGTCGAGACCTTGTTGTTGGGTGAAGCCGCGAGCCACCAGACGAGCTTTGAGTCTGTCAATGGTCTCATCAGCAACATGCTTGATGACAAAGACCCATTTGCACCCAACCGGTTTCTGATCAGAAGGAAGGGGTACCAGGGTCCAAGTCTGGTTTGCCCAGAGAGCAATCATTTCCTCGTCCATGGCGGCGCGCCAGCCAGGATGTTGGAGAGCCTTCTGCACAGAGTTAGAAACAGAAACCGAGGACAGTGAAGTAGTAAATGTCCAAAGGTGGGGAGAGAAGCGATGCAGGGAGACAAAGTTCGTCATCGGTTAAGCAGTGGAGGCGGGCACCGGATCAGCAGGGCTCGGAGAAGCTGAGGTCGAGGACGACTGCAGAAGGGGAACGGAACGAGGAGGGCGGCGATTGTAGACACGGATAACAGGCGGCATGGAAGGAGCAGAAGCCGGGTCAGGAAGAACCTGTGGAAGAGGCGTAGTAATGGGGATGACAGGTCGTGGGAGGGATGGTGGTAGAGGTGATGCAACCTGAAATGCATCGTTAATTTATTTTATCGCATTTGAATTCAATATGTTGTAGCGCATGTCGTCGCGCAAATTTGTCTTTTAATTTCATGTATTGTTGTATTTTTTTTATCGTGCACTGTTGTACTACTTATTGGTGTGACCGGCCAATAAGAACCTAAATAAATTTGGTCCGTCAAACTAGAACTATGGTTATTTTGGACAGGCAAGTAATGAAGTTATTAAATAGTATTAAATATGAAATTAATAATAAATTTAATTTAATATTAATTTCCTATTTAGTCACCTAAGCTTTTCAACTCCTCTCATTAATTCTTTGAATCTTACAGTCGGCCCCCTTCAATATCATTTATTCCAAAGTTTGAAACTCGAGCCTTAATACTATTTAATAGTCGGTGCTTATTTGCCTTTTGAATAGCCATTCACGGAATTTTAACTCCCCCATCTAATATTGCAGCTGACCCCCCCCCCCCCCCCCCTTTAATGCTGACTCCTTTTTATATACTCCCACGCGAAAAGAGAAAGGGGAGGGGGATAGAAATCGGGAAACGAGAAAAACAAAACTCTCTGTTTCTCGGTCATGCCCGCCACAACCACTCGTCATTTATCTCTGCTCGGTATTGGACGCTCGCCCTATCCAGTTCACTTAGCCGCCGCCTGTCGTTCCACGCTACCGCCAAACGCCGCCGCCAGTGGGCTTCTCCGGCACCGGCGACCGCGTCTCCACCCCTCCTGGTCGTCATCGAACCCTGTTCCATCCTACGCACGGAGATCCGGTGTACCCTTCCGTCGGAGGCTTGTTGTCCGACCGGAAATCCACTGCTGGAACCATTCCTGCTTGATTCTTTCGGCTAGAAGTTTCCCTAGGCTGCCGACATCCCCTTCCCCGCCCTCAACTGAAGCTATTCCCGGCTGAAAACTCCCGACAAGTTCTCCCAACTGTTCAAAAATACGGCCAGTTTTCCTCTGCCCTGAAATCCTCCCATACAAAGCGGTTATTCGTCTTGTCCCACGATGTTGGTATAATTTTTCTACTCATTACTCGTCTTGACTGCTTTTAGTCCCTTATTCTTGACTGCATGAGAACGTTTAGTAAATTCAGAGCTTGTTTGCCCAAACTAATCTTGTTTCTGTTTGTCGTTAATTCGTTACTTCATTAGTCGCTCTCTCACATAGTATCGCTCGTGGATGAGTTGAATTTATTGCTGAATACGAACAAGAGTTAGGTGCTTACGGAGGCTTTACGGAACTTTTGAGTAAACTATTACATGACAAAGCTCACGTAGGCGTAGTTTCACCACCCACTTTTAATTTGAGCACAAAATTATCATTTTAAAATCAATTTTGATTTTCGGTATGCATCAGTTTGGTATCAGAGGAGATTCGATTCGCTCCTATTGTGAATCGAACGATCCTGTTTAAAAAAAAAAATTGTTTTCAAAAAAAGGGAATTTTTTCTTTACTTTTTTTTAAAAACAATATCTGTCAAAAATTTTATTGAGTCCATCATTTAAAAAAAATTTGTCCATTTTTTTTTAATTTCTAAAAAAAATGGAGGGTAGAGCGGACAAACTCGAATCGAGCGTCGATGACTTAAATCAACGCATGGGCAACCTCATGCGGATGATGGAAACACTCACCCTCCAAGTGGGAGATGTTAACCAAGTCGTGAATGGGTTACGAACCTCCGTCAATAACTTAGAAGTCACTCGTCACCTAGGTATAAATCAACCTCCTCACCAAAATCCTAGGCACAAGGAGCCAAATCGTAGACCCACAGAGCCTGCACAACCCGAACTTGGACTCCGTCGCCAACCCCGTAGGGACGATGGAGTAAAGCTTGATGTAGCTGATTTTGAGGGTCACGTAGAGCCCGAAAAGTGCCTCGATTGGTGTGAGCGCGTAGAGCGATTCATGACGTGGAAACAAATGCCTGTGAATCGACAAGTCGAGTATGCCGTCCTTAGGCTAAAAGGACCCACACTAGTTTGGTGGGTTCAACTAGAGCGCACATGATACACCTTAGGCCTAGCACCTATCACCACGTGGGTAGAGTTTAAGTTACAATTGCGGAAGCGTTATGTCCCCCCGGACTATCTGCAAACTCTTTATCGAAGGTTCCACAACTTCGACGGGATAAACTTTCCGTGGATGAGTATACCCACAAGTTTTTAGTGTTGCAGTCTAGGTTAGACCTGCACGAGGAGGACGATATGACGGTGTCCCGTTATCTGAACGTGCTCCGATATGCTATTAGGGATGAACTAGAGTTGCACGACTTTCGAGATTTGGGTGAAGTGTCTAGTCGAGCACGTAGAGTGGAAGCCTCGCTTCAGAAGAGGTCATCTAGGCACAGGTCTACTGATAGACCTTCCTGGAGCACCACCACCACTGCACCCGCCCCTAAGAGTGAAGATTCCCCTCCTCGAGTTACTACTGGGGCCCCAGCTCCTCCCACTGTCCTCACCCGAGGTAAGGAGACCTTGGGAACCAAGCCCAACACTGGAGTATTCCGATGCTTCAAGTGTATGGAGTCCGGTCACAAATCTTTTGAGTGCCCGCGACGCCACTTCGTCGCAATTTCTGATTCCTCTGATGGGCGCCAGCCAGAATATGGAGTCTTCCTTCATGACTCCAAACCTGAGCCCGAGCCCGAGTCTGATAACATTATCGAGGACGAGGGAGAACAAGCTGAGCACTTACTTTGTGTCCTTCGATATACCTTGATTTCTCCTAGTGAAGCCGTTGAGCGTGATTTTCAGAGACACGAGATTTTTTGCACTACTGCGCGTGTCCAGGGACACTTTTGTTCCATTATCATTGACAGCAGTAGCATGGAAAATTTCGTTTCCAAACGTATGGTTGAGAAGCTAGGACTCGAGATGCACCCCTTGGAGCGACCCTACCACTTATCAGGGGTTTATAGTCACATGACTATGCATGTTACTCATTGATGTCTCGTAGAGTTCTCTATCGGGAATGTCTATCAGGATTCTGTCATATGTGATGTCGCCCCCATCGATGTCTGTCATATCTTGCTAGGTAGAGCATGGCAGTACGATAGGCGCGTCGTGCATGATTGTGTGAGGAACTCACATTCCTTTGATCACCGTGGGCACAAAATTGTCCTTCCTCAGAAGAATAGTCTTGTACCTAAGGCTCCTGGGAGGACCTCGTCATCACCTCTATCACCTTCCTTAGTTACCACTACACCACTATTATTTAGTGCCACACTACTACCTGGACCCCTATTCCAGTAAGACACACTTGGCTCCGGTAAGTCATCCAGTCTAGATGATCTGCCAACACCATCGCACGTTGATTTTATATTTGGCGATCACATGTCTAGTTCGCACTGCTACCCCGTAGGTGTAAGAGAGCACCTAGGGCTTCATCCAATGAGTTTTGAATTTTTTTCGGGTTAGCCTTAGTCGAGGAATTGAATCAATTAAAAGAATTTTTACTCCTAATAGGGACACACATTTTAAAGGATTTCTGTGGTTGATTTTGAATGAACAGATTGAGTTTGGTTAAAAATTTGTGGTGTTAGTCACATGTCTGTGGGTGACGATATGTCGACAGTTGATCTTGGTTTTGTGGACTTTCGTAGTTGTCTAGCACTAGTACGTATGATGCAATATGTTCTAATAAATCAACGAGTTGATCATGTCTCTTTTTGTCCTTGTCTCTTCTTCTGTTTTATTGGCTCACTTTCTTCCTCATTTTATCGTACTCACCTCCTTTCAGCTCTGATTTTTATTAAGCAACTTCATGTCATGCATGAATTTTTGACTAACAGTTTTTGAGAAACTTTGAAAAACTATAACTCCGCGGTTGATTTCATCGCCTGGAGTTATGTTTTTTCATTGGAAATGAGTTTTCTATTCCTTTCAGGAAAGAGGTTTTGTCAACAGTTCTTGTGCTGCGATGATGAGTTCTACCTTGCTAAGGAAGAGGCGGTGCATGATCCGGATTGTGGTTTAAGTTTCAATGACATGTTCCAACACAGTCTCGACGGGGTCGAGTTCCTTCAACACCGGGAGAATTGATGCAACCTGAAGTGCATCGTTAATTTATTTTATCGCATTTGAATTCAATATGTTGTAGCACATGTCGTCGCGCAAATTTGTCTTTTAATTTCATGTATTGTTGTATTTTTTATCGTGCATTGTTGTACGACTTATTGGTGTGACCAGCCAATAAAATCCTAAATAAATTTGGTCCGTCAAACTAGGATTAGAGTTATTTTGGGCAGGCAAGAAATGAAGATATTAAATAGTATTAAATATGAAATTAATAATAAATTTAATTTAATATTAATTTCCTATTTAGTCACCTAAGCTTTTCAACTTCTCTCATTAATTCTTTGAATCTTACAGTCGGGCCCCTTCAATATCATTTATTCCAAAGTTTGAAACTCCGACCTTAATACTATTTAATAGTCGGTGCTTATTTGCCTTTTGAATAGACATTCACGGAATTTTAACTCTCCCATCTAATATTGCAGCTGACCACCCCCCATTTAATGCTGATTCATTTTTATATACTCCCACGCGAAAAGAGAAAGGGGAGGGGGATAGAAATCGGGAAACAGAGAAAAACAAAACTCTTTGTTTCTTGGTCATGCCCGCCGCAACCACTTGTCATTAATCTATGCTCAGTATTGGATGCTCGCCCTATCCATTTCACTTAGCCGCCGCCTGTCGTTCCACGCTACCGCCAGACGCCGACGCCAGAGGGCTTCTCCGGCACCGGCGACCGCGTCTCCACCCCTCCTGGTCGTCGTCGAACCCAGTTCCATCCTACGCACGGAGATCCGGTGTAGCCTTCCGCCGGAGGCTTGTTGTCCGACCGAAAATCCATTGCTGGAACCATTCCTGCTTGATTCTTTCGGCCAGAAGTTTCCCTAGGCTGTCGACATCCCCTTCCCCTGCCCTCAACTGAAGCTATTCCCGGCTAAAAACTCCCGACAAGTTCTCCCAACTGTTCAAAAATCCGGCCAGTTTTCCTCTGCCCTGAAATCCTCCCATACACAGCGGTTATTCGTCTCGTCCCACGATGTTGGTATAATTTTTCTACTCATTACTCATCTTGACTGCTTTTAGTTCCTTATTCTTGACTGCATGAGAACGTTTAGTAAATTCAGAGCTTGTTTGCCCAAATTAATCTTGTTTCTGTTTGTCGTTATTCGTTACTTCATTAGTCGCTCTCTCACATAGTATCGCTCGTGGATGAGTTGAATTTATTGTTGAATACGAACAAGAGTTAGGTGCTTACGGGGGTTTTACGGAACTTTTGAGTAAACTATTGCATGACAAAGCTCACATAGACGTAGTTTCACCACCCACTTTTAATTTGAGCACAAAATTATCATTTTAAAATCAATTTTGATTTCCGGTATGCATCAAGAGGTGTCGGTGGTAGAGCAGTGGGTAGAGAAGGAGAAAAGAAAGGTTGATCTTCCCGGAAGGTAACATCAGCGGACACGAAGACCTTCCGAGTAACCGGAGAATAACACACATAGCCCTTTTGAGTATGGGAATAGCCGACGAAAATATGTTTAGCCGCCCGAGGATCCAACTTGTCCGTGGACGGACCCAGAAGGTGGACGAAGCGGGTGCAGCCAAACACCCTGGGTGTGAGAGGGAAGGCCGGAGCGGAGGGAAATAGGAGGCTGAACGGAGTGGCATGGTGGAGAACGGAGGAAGGGAGACGGATGATGAGGAAAAAAGCAGTGGAGACCGCAAAGTTCCAGTAGACTTTGAGAACATGCATGTGAATCATGAGGAGCGGGCAATGTCGAGCAGGTGTCGATTCTTCTGTTCGGCAACGCCGTTTTGCTGGGGTGTAGGCACGTGATGTCAGATGAATAATACCGAACTTCGCGCACATATTTGCAAACTTGTGGCTAGTGTACTCGCGAGCATTATCGGTGCGCAACGTTTTTATGGTAGTGGAGAATTGTGTACGAGTCTCTAGCACAAAAGCTCGAAACACACGAGAAAGCTCAGAGCGATCACGAAGTAAGTAAAGTCACGTCGTGCGAGAGTAATCATCAATAAAGATGATAAAGTAGCGATAACCAGAAATACTAGTAATTTTGAAAAGACCCCAAACATCAGACTGCATTAAATCAAAAGGAGTCGAGCTCCGAGTACAATGTGCGGGAAAGGAAGAACGCGGCTGCTTGCCAAAAATACAAGAATCACACTGAAAGGGAGAAAAAGATACATCAGGAAGCGCCTTCTGGAGGACCGGATGAGGGGCATGCCCAAGACGGCGATGCCAATCAGCGGAGGAGACAGAGGAGAGGACGGTAGGAGAGGCATCGAGAAGGTAGAGCTCGTTTTGCAGTTGACCCCTACCGATGGTAATCTGCGTCTGTCGATCCTGTATCAAAAAAACAGAAAAGGTGAATGTGACAGAGCAATACATATCATTCGTAAGACGACAAACAGACAGTAAATTAAACGGGGAGCCCGGAACATAAAGAGCCGAACGAAGAGAGATGGAGAGGTTGAGGGAGAGTTCAGCGTAGCCGGAGACCGGAACAAGCGCCCCATTAGCCACGTGATACACTTCGGATGAGGAGCATCCGAGTACTTGGGCGGCCGCAGCGAGGTGATGTGATGAGTGGCACCTGAGTTCAAGATCTAGCACGGATTGGAGAAAAACATGCAATACCTGCAGTGTAGGTGGAGGCAACAGAAGCAGGAGGGTTGAGCAGCCCATGGAGTTGTTGTAGCTGGAGGCAAACGACCTCAAGGTCGGCACTTGTGGCAGAAGAGCCGTCAGCTGCAACAACAGCAGTCAGACGAGAAGGGTAGCAATGTTTCTTGTGTGGTCGTCCCGGCCGCAATAGGAACACTTTGGGCGGCCCCGACCACCACGCCCCCTTCCGCGGGAGCCCGAACGTCCACCACGAGTAGAAGACGATGGGGGAAGTAAGGGGGGAGGGTCTGCTGGAGAAGGGATGGAGAGGATGGTGCAGGAGTATCCGGGGGCGGTGTCACTCGAAGGAGCATAGAGCAAACATCAGATAAGGAAGGAGTAGTAGCCGAAGCCAGCACCTGAGCCCGGATACTCTGAAGGTGTGGCGGGACACGAGCCATCATCATAGCGATGCAGGCGGCCTCCTTTTTAGTTTGCTGAGCGGCAAGATTAGTGGTAGCTGACTGATGCTGGATCCAGGCCTTGGCAAGAGTCATAGCATGAGCAACAAACGAGGTCATGTCTGCAGTCCCGCCAGCGTTGAGAGCCTGAAGATCGTTAATAATGTCATAGAGGTGTTGCGGGCTGTCCTTGCCCCGAGTATAATGAGTGAAGCTCATCTCACGTAGCTTTGGTCGTCTCATGATACATGACCATCTGGTAGGGCTCACCTTCCAGGGAGTTGAGGAGTCACGTCTGAACGCGACCGTCGTTTCGCAGCCAGTCGTCGGTAGGAGGAGAAGGAGTTCCCTGAGTGAGATGAAGTACAAGACCCTTGGCATGAAGAACTCGGCGAACCGAGTGCACCCATGTAATGAAATTCTTCTTTCCAGACAAGGAAATGGTGGTGATCCGCGGCTCATCGCGGAGGTCAGGAGGAGTCGGGCGGTCTGCAGAGGGGTTAGCCGCCTGGCCGGTGGAGTCAACGGAGGAGCTCATAGAGACCGAAGAGGCCGCAGCGAGCAGGAAAGGGTGTTGTGGTTCGAAGAGGTTGTCGCGGGTTGATGAGGTCGCAGCGGGTTGGCAAGGTCGTCGCGGGTTGAAGAGGTCGTCGCGGGTTGACGAGGTCGTCACGGGTTGAAGAGGTCGCCGCAGGTTGACGAGGTCGCCACGGGTTGAGGAGGTCGCCGTGGGAGAGCACTCTTGCACGACAAGCCCGCGCGGTTACAGGAGAGGCCGCAGCGGGTAGTCAAAGCGACAAGAGCAGGAAAGGGCGCTGCGGTTTGAGATGGTCGCCGCAAGAGAGCACTCTTGCACGACAAGCCAGCGCGGTTACACGAGAGGCCGCAGCGGGTAGTCAAAGCGACAAGAGCAACGGAGAGCAAGAGAGAGAAAGGGAGGCCGCGACTTGAGTGCGGAGAAACAAACCGCATGGTCACAGGAAGCACACTAGCGGCCAGAGAAAGAGCGACAAGAGAAGTCGGCTCGAACAGAGAAATAGAGAGGTCGCAGCGGTGAAGGAGAAACAGCGCGGGAAGGAGAGGCCGCAGGTAGACTGAGAGGCAAAGAGACGGCAGCGGCTAGGAGAAGTCGCGAGAAGAATAGGCCGCGTGGTAAGGAGAGGCCGCGGGTAGGAGAACTCGAGAGGCAAGACCAGGCAGCGGCTAGCGCGGGTAGACCGAGCGACTAGCAAGAGAAGGCAGGGCCCACCTGGCAGAGGGTGGACAGCTATAAAAATAGAGAGCCAGGGGGAGGGAGGGAGGACAGGAGACAAGCGCGGTTAGAAGAGAGAAGACCGCAGGGGGACCAGCAAGGAGACCGGGATGACTACCCGCGGATAAAAGGCGGGTAGACTAGGAGAGTCCGCAGAAGCGGACAGGAGAGGGAGGCGGTCTGTGGGCGGGTAAAAACAGGGAAACAGCTGGTACCGGAACCTGGCTCTGATACCATGTAGAGAGAGCTCAAAACTTGTATACATATCTTATGTATCAAAATACAATGAGAGAATACAAATATATAGGAGAGAGAAGGTGAGAAGAAATCATATACAAGATGTGGGACTAAGAAGAGAAGAAGTAAAAATAATAAAAGGGGCCCAATAATGGGCCCATTACATGGGCTTTTCTAACAATAACAAAAAAGATCATGCTTAAATCTTCAAATTTGTGGTTGTTATTAAATCTCTAAAACACTAAGTTTTGGTGAAAGCAACATTTATGTTATTAAAAACTCTACATAGACAATTTGCATTTCATTGAATTATGGAGTCTAGAAGTTACATTTTGTGAGTTCTGCAGAACCAATATGAGGAGCAGGATATACTTCCCAAAGTGTAGATGAGGTAATGATCTATATCTTCATTTTGTAAAATAGATATTTTGAAGTACATGATTATATTCAATATAAGATAATCATTACAACAGAAAAAGCATTGTTTATGCAATATAATAAACGTTTTCACTGCAAGATTCTGTTCTAGAAGCAATTGCATTGGTGACTTGAAAGCACAATATGAGAGAATAGACAATGACTATGAACTCATGAACCCGCAAAAAATGTGAAAGTAATAGAGAAAGAGAAATAATGCAGTCTGACGTAAGCAAAAAAAATGCCGCACTAATACACTTATAATATTTCATGCTACATTCTCTTATGTAAACATTAAGCACCTACCTGATTTGCCTTACGACCCAAACCCATGAGGAAATTATCCGGCTTTATATCACGGTGCAGAAAACCCCTTGAATGCATGTACTCGACTCGAGTGATCTGAAATAAGTTCAATATACATTAAATTCACAAGGGATGCAATCGTGCAATCATCCAATTGGAAAAAAGAAATAAATAAGGCAGTCTGGTTACCAGTTGATCAGCAAGCATAAGTACGGTCTTCATTGAGAGCTTTCGAGCACAGTAGTTGAAAAGATCTTCAAGACTTGGACCGAGAAGATCAATAACCATGACATTGGACTCTCCCTCAACACCGAACCATTTTAAACTAGGAATTCCAACTATTTTAAAATAACGGTAAAATATCAGGTACAAAAAGGCAATCAGATGTTAATATGACTGGATAAAATTAAACAATTGAACACACAAGAAGATTTAAGTCTTTTGATAGGGAATACTTTTTGGTAGGTAACTCAAAACTTTATCGGATAATACAAGACAAAAGAATGAATAATTTGAAATAAACAACTATTGAAATCAAGAGATAAGAAGCTCACCTCCTCCCTGGAGTAGCATATATAATTTTGACTCATACTGAAGCTGAGGATGCTTCGTCTTCACAGATTCCTGTTGAAGATCATATTTGATTCAGAGCAATTTGAAAGAAAAACAATAGTAAACTTTCAAAAAAAAAATTGAAGATATACAAGAAAGGTTCAAAGGTAATGAATTTTCAGGGAAAAACAGATACATAAAATGGATCAGAAGTAAAGAATTCCTTATCCAAACTACATTTGATACATTTAGCAGAGACAACTCTTGTTTCTTGAGTTTCTTCAAAACTAAATCTGAGACATGAGAGTTATTATAAAATACCATACTCTTCAAAAATGGCATAGTTGAGGTGTAAAGCAAGTAATAAAAGATGTACTCCACCAGTTCTCAAGTAGCAAGACGCAATAGGCTTATAGAGAACAGTTTTTAGATCGGACAAAAATTATTCAATCAGTTTGAATTCAAAATTTTGTTATGTTCCATGCCAAAGGAAGAGGATATGCAACTCAGTTATGAAATGATTATGTGTGAATCCTCATCATACACCAAAAATGACATAATTGAAGTGACATGATAGCAAGTGATAAAAGATGTACTTCTCCACCAGTTCGTCCAGTTCTCAAGTAGCAAGAGTGCAAGACTCAATAGGGCATATAGATCGAAAGAAAATTAGTCAATCAGTTTGAATTTGAAATTTTGTAATCTCTCATGCCAAGGGAAGAGGGTTATGCAACTCAGTTTATGAAATAATTATGTGTGCATCCTCATCAAACACATTTTGAATCAATGTTCTCCAAAAATGACATGATTGAGGTGAGAAGATAGCAAGTGATAAATGATGTACTTCTCCACCAGTTCTCAAGTAGCAAGACTCAATAGACTCATAGTGAATAGTTTTAAGATCGAAAGAAAATTAGTCAATCAGCTCCAATTCAAAATTTTGTTATCTCCCATGCCAAGGGAAGAGGGTTATGCAGCTTAATTTATGAAATGATTAAGTGTGCATCCTCATCATACACATTTTGAATCAATGTTCTTCAAAAATGACATAATTGAGGTGACAAAATAGCAAGTGATACAATATGTACTTCTCCACCAGTTCTCAAGTACCAAGACTCAATAGAATCATAGCGAATAGTTATTAGATCGAAAGAAAAGTAGTCAATCAGTTCGAATTCGAAATTTTGTTATCTCCCATGCCAAGGGAAGAGGGTTATGCAGCTCAGTTTATGAAATGATTATGTGTGCATCCACATCATACACATTTTGAATCAATGTTCTCCAAAAATGACATAATTGAGGTGGCAAGATAGCAAGTGATAAAAGATGAACTTCTCCACCAGTTCTCAAGTAGCAAGACTCAATAGGCTCATAGCGAACAGCTTTTAGATCGAAAGAAAATTAGTTAATCAGTTTGAATTTAAAATTGTCATCTCCCATGCCAAGGTAAGAGGATTATGAACTTAGTTTATGAAATAATTATGTGTGCACCCTCATCATACACATGTTGAATCAATGTTCTCCAAAAATAACACAATTATGATGTCAAGATAGCAACTGATAAAAGATGCACTTTTCCACCAATTCTCAAGTAGTAAGACTCAGCAAGATCATAGCGAAAAGCTTTTAAAAAGAACGAAAAATAGTCAATCAATTCACATTTGACATTTCTTTCTCTCCCACACTACAAGGTAAGAGGGTTATGGAGCTCAGTTTATGAAATGATTATGTGCACATCCTCATCACACACATTTGTAATCAATGTCAATCTGTTCATACTATTAAATCTGTATTTATCATAAACTGTATTCAATAAGAACTGGGGAAACTACTATTAAACAAGACATATCTCCCTCCCATCAGCCCTTGTTTCAGTTCATGGTTCAGTTATGTAAGAATCAGAACATACCAACTTGATCGCAACCTCCTCCCCCGTCTGCTTGTTGACACCTGAACAACATAAACCTGAAGAAAATCAATTACCAGAACTTATTAATATAAAAAAAAGATTCAGAAACGGCGATTTAACAGATAAAATTAAGACATACCGAGATAAATCTCGCCGAAAGATCCACTACCAATCTTTTTTCCAAGACTGAACTTTCCGCCAATAATGTGCTCCATCACAAACAATACCCCGTTCAGAAATATCTCCAAATCCGATCTGCGAACCAGAAAATCAACAAACAGAGGCCTAAAATGAGCCGCAGAGCATCACCCGCGAATCCGGCATCCTCAACACAACCCTAATCTCCTTAGATCTCGAGAAGAAGCTCCTCTTTCCTCAACCCAATATCTCTGAACGGATTGACAGAAATAAGTCCCAAAACTTCACTCCCCCACCGTCGAAACCCTAGCGACGTGCACGCATTACCCCGAATCTGTTAATACGCCTTCTTCGAGGGGGAAACACCAGAAAACACCGGCATAGATCCAAACGATAGCAAACTCCAACGCAAATTATAATCATCAATCAAAATTGCTTGTCGGAGAACAATAATTCATCCAAACTCCATCGGAATCGCAGGCGTACGGCGGCGGAGCGAGCACGGCGATGGCGAGGGACCGGCGGAAAATTTCCCCCTCCGATTTACTATTTATCGCCGGTAGTCGTCTTCTTAATAACTGCACCAACGTTTGCACCCAAAAATTCACCAGCCACATTATTTTGCTAATGATGCTGACTCGGACTATTTAACAAATATATATAATTAACGCGTGGTTAAGCGTATGATTCGCGAAGAGGTTGTCGGTCGCCACGTTGCGGGTCCCGGAGGGCCCGCCCCGCTCATCCCGGAGCTGACAGCTGGCGTTGATTTATGGGCTGGTATTCCACATGATCGAAGAGTGGATGTTTTTTTTATTAATTTTGTATTATTAATTAATTATAATATTTTAACCGCTTTTTTATATGGATTTTTGGATTTTTGGAGAGATGGGGAGAATATTTTTTTACCTTAAAAATACAATTGGATTTTCATTGATTGTAAAATTTAGTTAGATTTTAGTTCATAAAATGGATTGGATTTTTAGTTCAAAAGAAAGATTTTCTTACAGTTGCATTTTTATCCCAAAATGTAGTTCTATGTGTACTTAAAATGAGCGTAAAAATACATTGATTAATATTTCGTGACTTATTTTGTGAAAAAAAAACATAGGAGAATTTTGTATTTCCCGCACGGTACTTCTCATGCGTGTAACGCACAAAAAATTTGTTTTTATGAATCTTTTAAATTGTCACTTTGCAAATTGCAACCCCCAATTATCCATTTTTGACACTTTGCTGGTCATCATGTCTCGGGCCAAAATTTCAAGGGAATTTAGGTCTAGGCAGCACAGAAAATGCTCAGACTGGCACTTTGTTGCGCGAATTATTGGTGTTATCCAAAAAAATACCTTTGAATTAGCATTTTTGGTATTATACAGACCTAAATTTGTTTGAAATTTCGGCTTAGGGATGTAAAGTGCCAGAAATGTAATTAGAGGTGCAAAGTACTAAATTTAAAGATTGGAAATTCAAAGTATCAAAAACCCATATTTCTGAAGATGCAAATTGCCAAAAATTACTGATGCAGAAATATAATAATATTTTGAATTCTTGGAGGAAATTGAAAGTGTAGAGAGTGAGTGGGATTTAGGGTGCGCTTGGAACGTCGGTGGCGGTCGTGAACTCGGGGGTTATGAATAATCATATGTTTGGTGTGACGTTTTTGCTCCGACGAGTTTGGATAAAAACACCAATGTCATGAAATATGTGTGATGAAGTTCCCCCTGAATTATTCAAGTCGAACCGGAGAGGGTTTCGACCAAAGACATGGGAACAAGCAAATCCTGTCAGACGAGTCGCGCCCGAAAAACCACACTCACCCAAAAGACCCAAAAACACCCGAGAAGGGGACAAAACCGTACGCATCCCTGGCCAGAGTGTCGGGACAGCGCGCTCGGAGAAGCGTCCCGCGTAGCCTGCGTGGCGAGCAGCCTGCATGCGCACGACCGCGCAAGGTCGTGCGGTCGCGCAAGGCCACGCGGGCGTGCAGGGTCGTGCGGCCGCTCCCCACTCGCGGTCGCGGCCGCACCCCGCACGCCCGCACCGCGCTCGTGCGCGCGCTCCGACCGTCTTCGGCAGCCTCTGTCGTCGCCAACCACATTCGGGAACCTTGCCCGAGCCGCCCAAACTGTCCGGAGGGCATTCCCGTCATTTCGGCGAAATTTGTGATTAAGGTGATCGAAACGAAACGACGTCATTCACCAACACAAAATCACTCTCAGCGCAATTACCACGATAACCTTTCAGAAAACTATAAATAGGTCATCAAATCTTCATTTGAGGGCAAGCAACTTCAGAAGCAGGAGAGAGTTTTATGTGTTTCCGACGAGATCGCGAACTTAGGCCGATTCTCCTCTCAGAAATTCTCTCTGCCCTTCTCCTTGCGCTAAAGCTCAACACGCTCCAAGTCACGTCAACCGCCTCCACGAGAGCGCTTCCATCAAGACTCAACATCAACAAGAGCGCTCCCTCCAGAAGTTTAGTGGACTTAGAGAATTTTCCAGTTGGAACGCTCCCATCCAGGCCCGCAACATTCCAAGTCCGGAGCACTTCCATCAAAGCTCCAAGAACTTAGCTTTTTCCTCATTTTCTGTACTTTTCACTTGTAACGGAGTAGCGTCCTGTCACCCTCTGAAATCAAATCATTTTTTGTAAAACTCCGAGAATCTAGTGAATTTTGGCTCGGCACAGCTTCAGTCACGTGGTATTTCACCCTTTCCGGGTTTTCCACGTAAATAACCCTCCTAGTCATTTATTGCGGTTCACTTTGACCGTTGGCTCCCCCGGTCCGATTCCAAGTTAAGACGATCTGATTTCTCCGGACTGAGGAAAGACCGGGCGACCTGCAATAATGTGTTTGACATAACAATCATTATGACTTTCGTTACCAAAGAAAATCTAATTTTAAACCCAAAAAATGAATGAAATTACTTAAATAAAGTTGAGCATTCACAAACAACAATTTATAATCCCTACATTGACGACCGCCCTAACCTTATCAAACGAGCTGAGTAGTCACACTTGAGTAATTTAATTTGAGTATATTTGTATAAATTATTGCCTTGAATTTAAACATCATAAACAATAATGTTACTGACCCGAATGGGCCGAATAGGATAAAGGTGGGCCGGACTCTAGTTATTGTTTGTTCGGCACGTAATATTTTATTATATTTAAATAGAACATTGTTAGTTAGGAAGACATTTATTTATAATATTAGTACATTAAAAATTAAAATAATACAAAATTTTTAAACCTTATCAAACTTACTCTATTCACATATGCTAAGGCATGTTTTATGCTCATAAAAAAAATTAAAATAATTTTAAGTCAATGTGTTCATAAAAAATTGTATTGCAAATAAAATCTCGTGATATGTCAATATCAATGGTGTGCTAATATTCAAAATATATGTGCTTCTAACAACGTTGTTTAAATAATGTCGACATCTAAAAAAATATTTCATACAAAAAAAATTATAATAATATTTTGATTTATTAGAAAAGATTGAAAATATGACTATTCACACACTAGGAAAAGGATAGGGGAAGCCCGAGCAAGAGCTTCACACAAGAAGCAAGTAATGATTCATGTTTGGTGGAAAAATTACGGTGCGTTGAGCCGTTCTTCTGTACGTAAATAAATATGCGGTATTTTTAGGTGGGGGAGGATTTTAGATACGCTTATCAGCGTATACAGGAATCGTGCGGGACTATATTTTCAGTTTAAGTTACAGTCGTAACTGCAATTACAATCACATGGACAACAAAGTGCATACAATCACATTTTCGCCCGAAGCCATGCTTCACCAAGAGGCAAGAACATTCAAAAGTGAAAATAAAAGAAAAGTTGTCACCACAAAATGACATCATACATGCAGGGGCGGATTCAGAGGAGGGCCCGAGGGACACTGGCCTCCCTCCATTATTTTTCAAAATGATTAATGTATTTGGATTTCTCTTGTCGAGACAATAAATTTTGACAATGTATACGTCAAAAACGGTGGTCATATAAGGGAGAAACAACTCCGATAAATTGGAAGCGTTCAAATTTTTTTTGTTGCAGGAATTTAATGTCTGGCCCCCCATTGTTAAAATTTCCAGAACCCAATGACACATTCTTATAGTGAGGGGCGGACATAGAAAAAAATATTGTGCACTCGACGCATATGAGTGAGTTCATTTAAGAGTATCATGTTCACTGTATGATATTTGATCCATACTACAATGATACTTCAAAGATTTTTTGAAAGTGTTAATTTAATTTAAAAAGATATAATAAATGTTTGTGCTATTTTATTTTTTAAAAAATTGTGCGCCGTCATTATCAATTTTCTGGATCCGTCACTGCATACACGACTTCTTTTGGCACAACGGTAGCAGTCGTGAACACATGGGTTAAACCGTAATTTGTTAATGACCGCTTAAAAAACTGCATATGTTTGAACATAAAAGTGGATGGAGTTCCTTAGGTGGATTTTAACGAATGATTGTTTAACCCCTATGTTCACGACCACCACCACCGTGTCAAACAGAGCCTTAGACTACGTTTGGCGCGGTGGTAGCCGACATGAACGTGGTGGTCATGAACCGTCGTTCGTGAACACTCTACCTCAACTAAATAAAAACCTTGCATTTTTTTTTGCTAAAACTAGTTTATTTTCTTGATAAAGGTCACAATCTGTCTTGTCAAACATACATTCTATGATAAAGATGTTTTTGACCATACTCATCAAAGCAAATAAGTCGCACTAAACGAAGCCTTTTTCTCGCTCCTCAGACTCTTGTCCATAAACTCATTTGATAGGACTCAAGTTGTTTTATCCACGCGAGGAAGGCTCCGTTTGGCACAGTGGGGGCGGTCATGAACATGGGCTGTTAAATTGTCATTCGTTAACGCTCACCTAAGAAACTTCATCCACTTTTATGTACAATCCAATGGTGTTTGTTAGGTGATCCTTTAGCGAATGATGGTTTAACTCATGCGTTTACAACCGCCACCACCATGCCAAACGAAGCCGAAGCAAGATGTTTTTCCGATTGCTTAGAAATTCCCTTTCAACAAATAGAGTTGATTTGTTTCAAAACATCAAGGGCATTCATGCATGTCAATGAAATGAATGCTTCGGAGGGTAATCTTTAAATGGGAAGACATACTCGATATTAAAATCAGGATTCCTTCGACCGAGGTGACACAAATTAGGTCGAGCATGGCAAAAGCCGAACAGGGTGGTTCCAACTAAGGTTAACCCGAGTCACTACACCCTTCCTCGTCAAAAGCGAGACTTAGGTCAGACTCACGTCATCAAGGGAGCGAGAAATGCACCGAGAGATACTCAACAAAAATGACGAGCATTTTACCGACGTAAAGAGTCTTTGGGAGGAGATTCATGAATATGAGTTGCGCAGAATAATGCTTCAACTACGAGTTTGAAGCTTCCGCTTTTCCCGACCTCGGTTCAGTGTCCCATTGGAACCTGAACGGAGAGCCAAACTCGGCATTATTCTGCGAATAACAAACTCCATTTTCGCTCCATTTTGGACAACAACAAGGTTCCAAGGTTCCATACTTCCATAGTAGTTGTCCCAAACGCATAGAAGGAGACTACGTCATCGGTCGGGATTGATTTCGCACTTTTTTGCGCCGCTTGCCAAAACAGGATACTTGTGTCGGGTCCAGCCCATGAACCATAGTTGAACGGGATCCAGCCAAGCGAAGGAAGCCCTAACATCCAACTGCCGCCGCCTTACCCAGGTTCCCTCAATCGTGCCCTAACCGCATCTAAAATTTCCGACCCGGGTGTGTTCTTTAAAAAAAAAGAACAATATTTACCCACACCTCCCCGTAAGTTTGCAAAATTACAAACACCTCCCTTGTAAATTTACATTTCATAATAAGCACGTGCAAAAAAATATTAGGCAATGTTATAAACAGTCATATAACGACTAAACACAGTCCATTCATATTCACAGTGCAATGAATTTAAGTATCTGTAGGACTGTGAATAACTATTTTAGATGTTTTTAGGACTGCAAATAGCCATTGCAGAACTGCTAATAACATCCCCCAAAATATTTGAGCAATTAAAAAAAAATAAAATCTAAGAAAATCGAAACCGGCCCCACAGCTTCATTTCTTCAAATTTACAAACAGCAGCCTAACCAACACTATCCAAAGCACAAAAAACAAATGAATAAAAATAACATAACTGTATTCCTTTCTCTTCAGCTTCAAATTATGTTCAACTCCAAAACACACACACAGGCAAAAGATTGGGCAAATGCATCGGCTTCTCTGATCGAATTTGAACGGCTGTGATCAAGTCGGAGGATTTCCCGAGACAACAGAGATTGTTGCAGATTGACAAACCTGACTGGTTCCATATGATGCAGTTTATATGTAGAAGATACATCCCAATTACCACTTCTCCTCACTAATCTTCATCTCCCTCACCTATAGGCACCACCATATGGTTGATGAGGCCCGTAACCGCCCGTCCCAGTCGGGTTATTGTAGGCCCCGCCGGGAAACGCCGTCGCCGGAGATTGCATTTCCGGCAGAGGCCTCCCCGCCATGCCCATGCCCATGCCTATGCCTGGATTCATGGACCCACCATAACTGCCAATCCCCATTCCCATTCCGCCGGGCCCACCATATCCCGGTCCGCCGCCTCCCATTCCTAACCCCATTCCACCGGGTCCCGGCCCACTGCCTCTCATTCCCATCCCCATTCCGCCGGGACCACCGAATCCCGGCCCGGCAACTCCGCCGGGACCACCGAATCCCGGCCCGGCAACGCCCATCCCCATCCCCATAGTTGGTCTCATTGCTTGATTAATGGCAGCACCGCGGCCAATTCCGGATCCCGAACCCATCGCCTTGCCCATTGTCATTGCGGCTGCAGAACTCATGGAATTCACCGAGCTCTTCTCCTTCCTTCTTTCCAACCTATTAATGGAATCAAAGTCGACTCCGATGTCCGACAATGGATTGGTTTTGGCTGCATGAAAATAAGGAGCTGGATCAGAAACACGCGGGCTAGATTGGACGCCCGAGATCGAGAACAGCATCTAAAATTTACACTTTACCTCCGGAGATGTTGAGGTTGACAAGACCCCGGTTCAATGTATCGGCCCAAACCGATGATTTCGTCTCGAACGCATCGCTCACGGGCTTCGCATTCGAAGGTGCGGATATGTTGGGGCTTGTTCGTTGAGGGACCGTCATAGGCTGAGCCGGTGGAATTGATGAGCCTAGCTGCTGTGGGAGAGCCGGCGGAATTGACGAGCCTAGCTGTTGTGGGAGGAAGCCCGCGTTGGCTGGCGGCGCATTTGCGGATGGAAAATGCTGAGATGCGTGTGAGGAAAGAGCGGGTAATCCAGGCGCGGGGAAGGAGGTGTAGCCGTACATCATATTTGTTGTTGGTAGATTTGACGGCCCGGGATGCGCACTGAGAGGATCAATGTTCGGCGGGGCGAATGGAGACTCCGAGGCAATAACGGTGGGGTTCGCCGAGTGGAACGGACTATTTGATGCGGGGGGCATGTAGGTTAACCCGCCTAACGAGTCCCCGAAATCGAAGTCCAGCGAGGTGGTCTCGAGCAGTGGGCCCGCGGCCAAGACGGGCTCCGAAGTAGCTAATGAGGTGACTGGTGACGCGAATGATGAAGAAGAAGAAGGCGGCACCGAGTTCTGCTGCTGGTTTGGAAAAGTTTCATGTGAAATGGCCTTAAAGGGGACATCTCCAAATGGATCTTCAGCCGGCTGTGAAGTAAATAAACAAAAATGGAGAAATGTGGCACACAGCATTATTACAGTAAAGAAAAGTGATACATCCCCAATTCATTAGGTTTTGAATGAAAAATTGTAAGTGCCCAGTGTCCATTCATCTGACCTAACTACGCATTAGGAGTGCAAACTTCAATCATTTTAATCAAAAGATCATCATTTCTAGTTCAAAATACGACTGTCTATGGGTCCATTTGGTACGGCGTTGACAGTCATGAATGAACACGGCGGTTATGAACTTTCGTTCGTGAATATCCAATCTCAACTAAGGAGCTCTGGCCATTTTTATGTTCAGTTTTCTGGTCATAACTGTTGTCATGTTAAACATATATTCTATGATGATGGTGCTTTTGTCCAAACTCATCAGAGTAAAAATATAATGTCAAATGAAGCCTTTCTTTCATTAATACTGCTGCTTTTGTTTCAAATAACGTCTAAATTTGTTTCAAATAACGTCTATTTTTGTTTCAAATAACGTCTATTTTTGTTTCAAATAACGTCTATTTTTGTTTCAAATAACGTCTATTTTTGTTTCAAATAACGTCTATTTTTGTTTCAAATAACGTCTATTTTTGTTTCAAATAACGTCTATTTTTGTTTCAAATAACGTCTAAGTTTGTTTCAAACAACGTCTAAATTTGTTCAAATAACGTCTAAATTTGTTTCAAATAACGTCTAAATTTGTTTCAAATAACATCTAAATTTGTTTCAAATAACATCTAAATTTGTTTCAAATAACATCTAAATTTGTTTCAAATAACATCTAAATTTGTTTCAAATAACGCCTATTTTTGTTGCAAATAACTACTATTTTTGTTTCAAATAACGTCTATTTTTGTTTCAAAATACGACTATTTGGGTTTGAAGCACAATCAATTTTTTGTTGGAATACCACTGCTCATGGTTCAAAACATGACTATTTTTGTTCTAACTGCGATCAACCTTTTTTATCAAAATATGATTATTTTTTGTTCGAAATACGACAAAAATATCCATGTTCCAACCCAAAATGGTCATATTTTACAAAAAAAGGGTCAAAATGCTCTACCTTTTTACCTAAGTAAGACCTTTTTTGTAAAAAAACAATCATTTTCGTACTTGAGGTTGTTTTTTGAACAAGAAAAGAACATAATTCTACTAAAATTGTTTATAGGTCATACACCAGATGATGAGTTAGTCCAACTTGATAATAGGGCAGCAATTTCTCACTTTGAAAAGCCGGCTATAATACCTCACATCACTCAAAAATAACACTTTGGTCTAATAAAAAAATCCCAAAAGTTATTTCAACAAAACAATGAAGACAAGATATTATGCTTCATAATCACCAATGATAAAAGTAATATAATTGTGAAAACAAAGGGACCGCCTTGAACTTTGCAGAACCAAAATGTAGATTTAAAAACACAAATTCGATGGGTAAATTCACCAGAAATGTAACCGAGAAAGATGCACAAAAGTTGTACCTGGGTTAATGCAACTGATGCTGACGACAATGCCACAAAATCCATCCCAAAACCTGAATTTGTCGCAGCCATCTCGGTCTCAGTGGATGACGTAATCGGAGCCGCCAGCACGAGAGCCAATGAATCCACCGGATCTAACGAGGATGTGCTTCCAAAGAGGTCTACAGCCGAACCATTGGCAGCAAATGAAGTATAGACGGCAGCTGGTGGGGCGAAATTTATAGCTGGTAAAGCCGGCGGAAATAGAACATTAATAGTTTAAATATTTGCTTCATCCATAAAAGAAGGCTTAACTGTAATTTTCTTCATTCATACAAGAATACTTATAGGCCAAGTAATAGAGACTGGCTGTGATTTAATGGGCTTAGGTTATGTAGTAGAGATGCTTATCTCTCTCTCTCTCTCATGCGGTGGCACTCTCTCCCTCTCATACCCTTCTCTAAAATGTGAGGTCTCTCTCTCACCAAAAAATATACTCTTACCTAGCAATTTCTACCATCATCTCTCCCTATAATCTTCCTCTATCAACAAATCCCCAATTTTCTTCCTGGACAAAACTCCTCTCTTTGGCTCTGCTAATTCTCTGCTCCCTATCCACTTCTTCCATCTTACAGTTCACTCTCGCCTCTCAATCTCTAAGACACCTTTTCTGCTCCTAATGTTCATTTCCTATAGACAATCTCAACCCTGGCCCCCTTTCCTCTCAGAAAACAGTTGTGGGTCACTCATTCACGGGTCTAATCCCGCTGGTCGAGCCACAAAACACAGGGTCGCGGGCCCGCACACCCCAACCAGCTCTTCTCCCTAGATTTAGCTTTGGCTTTCGGCAAGGTGGTAGGTTGTTGAGGCAGGGTCTCGAACCCTTTACCTCCTTGATGAGAGTCCTCCGTACTAACTCCCATCACTAACCGAGCCACGACTCGGTGAGGGGAGACAAGACGAGGTCTCTCTTCAAGGAGGTCGGGGGATCAAACCCCCGCCTCAACAACCCGCCGCATACTCGATAGTATATCCGGGGCGAAGAGCTGGATGGCCTGTGTGGTTCACAGGCCTGTGTTGTGTGGCTCGACAAGCGGGATTAGCCCGTGAATGAGCAGTCACAATAAAAACATCAAGGTAAAATTACTCTGTTTCACAATCACAATACATACATTGGAAATAAAGTCGTCATTAATCAAGCCCGCCTACTAATTGTTGCTCCTTCTAGACGCCAACATTTCATTAATTGAGTTCAACTCCCAAATCTCTCACCTCCTCAATCAACTTCCAAACCCAGTCATTGATTAGTCACACCTTATAGATAAAGTTAATTTCCACCAGGCAAGTAACAATTCTACAAAAAGTTGTAAGAATCACTTTAGTGGGCCGATGTTGTAACTATTCTACCAAATACTGACTGACATCTTCTGCTGCCCCAAGCTTTATCCATTCAGAGGCAATCCCCAGCACTCTTTATTGTATCAACAGAATAATCACCATGGATTGTTGGTTATGAATGTGCGCTGCCTTGTGGTCTGACATGGTATTTCATCTTTCGTGCAATCTAAACTTGAATGTAAATAGAACTGGCAAGATGAGACTGCAACCATCTGAGCTCACTTCTATTTTTGCTTCTTTAACTCAAGTCAACACAACGGCTCTCCACCTTGAAAGCACGTCTGACATAGGATGAATGTGGGGATGTAGAGTAATTGCATCATCGTAAGGGGATGTAGAGTAATTGCATCATCGCAAGGGGATGTAGAGTAATTGCATCATCGCAAGGGGATGTAGAGTAATTGCATCATCGCAAGGGGATGTAGAGTAATTGCATCATCGTAAGGGGATGTAGAGTAATTGCATCATCGTAAGGGGATGTAGAGTAATTGCATCATCGTAAGGGGATGTAGAGTAAACCGCTCGAGAGATTGTACTCAAATAAAATTTATTGATTTTTGTGCAGATCTATCGGTGAGAATAGTTTTAAGCGCAAGGATTCAATTTGGACACTTCCGACCCACTTTTTTAAAATTAAAAAATCAAGGTGTTCTCAAAACCCTAAGTATTATTTAGTTAACAAAAAAATATTATTTGCTAAAAACTATCTTATTTTTGAAGACCTAATCCAAGTCGACATCACTCAACCTTTAATATAACAACACTCCTCATGATTGGTGAAAGAAATTCACTGAGCCCGTCTTATCACACCCTCTGATAGTCTGATCATATTGATGTAGGGTAGGCAAGTGGTGCTCGGAAACTACAACTCTACGTGCAGGTGCAGGGGTGACACACTAATGCAATGCTACATGCAAGGTGGTCGTCGGTCGGCAACGACAATTACTATAAACAATGAAATTAATAACGTCACGCAAATAATTGAAATAAAGAAATAAATAATTAATTTTTAGCAATTAGTCAACGGCTTCCTCCGCTCGGAAGGCCTAAGCAAGCGTGAGGCGAATAATTCCTCCTGCAATTATTAGTATAAGAGAACCAATTTCTAGGCAACAATAATCCCAGCACAATATGATAAAATACCAAATGAAAAATGTCAAGTCACAGAATACAATACCACAAATGCTCACAACGTAGAGGGCTGAACCGGGGCACTGGAGAATTTGAAGGCCGGATGTAAAGACGGGCGATCGGAGGCGAGAACGGTGGCACGATGACGGCGAGGTGGCTGCCCACGGTGGAAAAGAGGGGAGACGGACCGGAAACGGAGAGATCCGGCCGCTAGGAAATAAATCCGGATGTAGGTAGACAGATCTGGTGTTTTGACGGCGGATCCGGGCTACGAGAAGGAGAATACAGATGAAAATGATGGATCGGAGGGTGGTAGCACTAGATCAAAATAGATCTAGGGTTTTCGGAGCGATGGGAAGTGGATCGACGAAGGGGAAGGGGGAGGAGTCGCCGGCTAGGGCAGGCCGGGCCTTAGGGGGGTCGGTTTTGAGGAGGAGAGGGGCGGTGAGGGGGCTAGAGGGCTGGCCGCTGGCCGTTGCTTGTACAGGAAGAGAGGAGGAGGGCGGCGGACTAGCAGGGGAATTAAACTATACTGTATGAACAATATATTTCATAATTGAATAGTGACTTTGCTATTAATGACGGGTTGCTGGAACTGCAGGGAAACACTGGCCTTTGGGGGGGTTTCGGTGGCTGAAACTGGAGGAGAGGTGGAAAACGATGGTGGGGGTAGGGTGTACCCTCGGTGAATAGGAAATCTCAAACTCACTAAGATCCACCGCCCACTTTGCCAACCTGCCTGAATGCTCCACTCCATCCAGGATACTACGCAGAGGACGATCGGAGACGACCCTGATGGAGTGAGCCTGAAAATAAGGACGGAGTCTCCGAGCCGAAACCACTAAGGCGAACACCAACTTTTCCAGGATAGGATATCTCGTTTCCACCTGTCGCAGCACTCTACTCACATAGTAGATGGGGAGCTGTGTTGGGTCCATGTCTTTTAAGCTGCTTCTTGCCTTCTTCTCTGACCAACACCAAGCTAACCGTCTCTGCTCCTACTCCCGGATAGAATAAGAGGTCTTCATCCCCCTGCGGGCCTTGGAGGAGAGGAGCTTGAGTTAGTTGTTGCTTGAGCTTTCCGAAGGCCTCCTCATACTGTGCGGTCCACTCAAACTTTTGATTCCCCCGAAGAGTTTTAAAGAATGGGGAACACTTCTCTCCCGTCTTGGATAGAAAACGACTAAGGTATGCCAGCCTTCCTGTCAACCTTTGGACTTCCTTGGGATCTCTCGGGGACGCCATCTCCAGAATGGCCTTGACCTTGTCCGGGTTAGGTTCCACCCCCCTGGGAGTGAGGAGGTGACCTAGAAATTTTCCTCTTCCTGCACCGAAGACGCATTTGGCCGGGTTGAGTCACATCTTGCACTTCCTCAGGGTGGCGAACGTCTCCACCAGATCCGCTATATGCTCTGCGACGCTCTTGCTCTTGACAAGGAGGTCGTCCACATATACTTCTAGGTTCCGCCCCTTTTGCTTCTTGAAGATTTGATTCATCATTCACTGGTAAGTTACGCCCGCATTCTTGAGCCCGAAGGGCATCATCTTGTAGCTATAACAGTCATCGCTGGTTATGAAGGAGACGTCACAGCAGTCGGGGGGATGCATCCAGATCTGGTGATACCGTGAAAGAGCATCAAGAAAACTTATCACAGGAAACCCGACGGCGGAATCAACCAGCGCGTCGATTTGAGGCAAGGGGTAGCAATCCTTCGGGCAAGCTTTATTCAACATAGAAAAGTCAATACATAGACGTCAGCCCCCTCCGGGCTTCTTCACCATTACAACATTGGAGACCCAGCCTGGATACTGGATCTCTGAAACAAAACCTACCTTTAGCAGCTTTTCCACTTCCTCCCTGATCGGACCAACCAGCACGACAGCGCTCTTCTTTTGCTTCTGACGAACGGGAGTCACTGCGGGATCCAGGTTGAGGCCATGACAGGCAACATCGACGTCAACCCCTGGCATCTCGGCGGCGCTCCAAGCAAAAACGCCGACGTGCTCATGTAGGCAAGCGGTCATCTCTATCTTCCCCTTCAGCGGCAGGGATCCTCCAACCTTCAGCAGACCGGGCTCTCCTCTTCGGGAGATCACTTCCACCTCTTCTATCTTCTCAGCAGCACGCAATCCTTTCTCCCTTTCCAGCAGCTCCTCCAACCTCTCTGCGTCCCCCATCCAGCTGATGGTACTGACGACATTCAGGTAGCACTCCCTGGAGGCTTTCGGATCGCCCCGGATCCTTACTTGGACATCGCCCCGGCAGTATTTCAGACATTGATGATAAGACGACGGAACGGCCTTGAAATAGTTGATGAGGGGCCGCCCGAAGATGGCGTTGTATCCACTGGGCGCATCGACGATGACGAAGCGGCATCGGATCGAAGTCCCGCCGAGAGTAACCAGAAGCTCCACTGCCCCTTCCACCTCTTTCTTCTCTCCTGAGAAGCCAAAGAGGGGTCCATCTGCAGCCTGGACCCGAGATGCTTCCACCTGAAGCCCGACGAAAGTTCTCTTGAAGATGATGTTCACTGAGCTCCCATTATCTGCGAGGATTCGGTCGACGGTGAAGTCTTTGATGGCAGCTTGAATAACTAGGGCGTCGTGGAAGTGGTTCTCATTCCCTAGCATATCCTCCTCTGAGAAGGTGATCTCTTCCAACGGCGGCGGGTTCTGCGAAGTCGAGGCGACGTTCTTCTTGTAGATTTGATGGAGACTTCCCTTGCGGGAAGCTCCAAGCCCGGCTCCTCCGTTAATCACCCCGACATGCCCACCTCCTGGGTCATGGATCACATCTCCGCGACCTCCCAGGTCGACACGATCCTCATTCCTCCTCCTCACCGGAGCTTGGAATGCCCCTTGCCCCACCGGGGCCTCCTGCCTCCGTTGTTCCCTCTCCGCAACTCCTGCTTCCAACCTCCTCCTCGCTTCCCAGAACTCCGGGCAAGCCAACGTCTCATGCCCCTCTACTCGATGGATTTTCGTAGTAAAGGGGGATCTCTGCTTCCCGACGCATCGCTCGTTGCTCCCTCCGGCGACGCTTGTTGGCCTGACGGGCGATGGTCATCTCCTCCCCTCTTCCTCCTCCTCGGCCTTCCTCCTGCCGGTTGTCATTCCTACTCTCCTGCTGGAAACGTGGTCTCACTGGTGGCCTCCACTGGAGGCGATTCTCGGGGTACTGGAATCGCCTATCTTCCCCTCTCCTTGTCAGGGCCTCTGCGGGCCTCCCCTCCTCCTGCCTTCGAGGCCTCTCCTGTCTCCTCTCTTCCACCCTCTCGGGCTCTTCTCTCTTCCTCTTCTCCTCTCTTCTCCTCGGCTCCTCCTTCCTCCGTTCGACCTGCCTCTTCGGAGACCTCCTATCCTTCGCCTCTGAAGGTCCTGTTCTCCCCCTTCCCAACGGTTCATCTCCGTCCAGCCGCGCAAGAAATTTTGTTCTTCTCCTCTCCTCGGACGAAGGTAGTCGCCCTCTACACCATCTCCTCAAAGGACCTCGGGGGGTTGGACCCCATCTCTATGCTGAAAAGACCCTGCTTAAACCCGAACTTTAGGGCCACCATCAGAGTAAAGCTATTCACCTCCTCCACCTTTAAGATCTCTTGAAAACGATCTATGTAATGGTCGAGACTCTCGTGCTGCCCTTGGTTAATTTTAAAGAGGTCGGTTGCTTCATTCTTCCTTTTCTTAGATGTCGTGAACCTTGTCATGAGGCCCCGACGCAGATCGAAGAAACAGTAGACGGAACCTGCTGCCAGCTGGTGAAACCAGTCCCTCGCATTACCTTTGAGGGTAATGGAGAAAAATCGGCATTTGAACGCGTCAGACATGCTGCGGATGGAGAAGACATCTTCAAACCACTGAAGATGCCTGACCGGGTCATCTCTGCCTGAATAGTGGGTGAGAACGGGCTCTCTAAACCCTTCAGGGACGGGGGCGGCAAGGATCTCGTCACAGAAGAGGCTCCTCCCTTCCTGGCGGTGACGAGTTTCATCCTCACTGAAAACATCATACTCGCTCCACTGGCGAGTATCACAGTATCTCGCCGGCGACATTGGATCTCGGAAACGGACCCCTTGGCTATCCGCCGGATGGTGCAGCGACTGCATCGGTCGCTCCTCTCTTGCCCAAGCAGGCTCCTTCCCAGCTCGCCTCGGCGGCGCTTCCTCATCCAGTGGTGTCACGCGACGGGGGGAGGTCGTCGTGACATCGAGACGATGAGAAAACTCGGCGAGGATGGTCCTCTCAATCCTCTTTGCGAACTCCTCGAACGCAGCAATGGTCACAAATTCGCCACCTCGCGCGAGATCACCAACTCCCGCCGAGTTACCGACCAACTCTCCATGCTCGCCACCATTGGCCATCTCGCTAAACCACCAAACTTTCCTCCTTGTTTGCGACTCACGCTCACCGCACCAAGTGTTGAAGTCAGGAAAATCTCGACCTCAGAATTTGGATCAAAGCCGTCTAAGGTTACTGGTTCAGGGGTAATACTAGACGGCTAGGATGACTAGGATGAAGAACGAAGGCAACATGACCACAGATGTTGCGGCAACAAGGTCCCACCACGTACCTGGATGCTCGAAAGGAGCAGCCCCTTCTCAACTAAAAATGGCCGAACTAGGTATGAGAGAGACTAGCTGGTGACTAAGTCGCAAGATCGCGACACGGTCTCTAAGGAAAAAGAATCCAAAGGCTCAGCTAGTATCCAAGATGGAGAGCTCGCGAGTATCCTGCAGAGGATTTTTAGTCTCCCACCTCGTACCCATGGGGTCCTATTTATAGGAAAATCCAAAAGGGGGGGGGGGTCATATTTATATCTCACCCCCTGATGACTAGGCGACTTCCAAGGAGAACTCGCACGGGCTGGGCGAGTATCTCGCCTAGTCGCCTACCTAGCGAGCATGCGAGGGGAGCTCGCCATACTCGCACAGGCCTTTCGCGATCTTGCGCGGTTACTCTGACTTCTGTCTTGACTTGTTGACCTTGACTTCTGCTGAACTGGCTGTGGTAGGGCCCATCCTCGACGAATACGGGTTGTACATTTGTACTCTACCACTATTGTTGATCTAGCCACCTCTGACTGTTTCTTGCTCCTCCAGGAGATCATATTGCCTCCCACAAAATATACAATAGCCCAAAGTAGACTACCTGTCATGTGCACAGCTCCCCGAATCAGAATTGCAGTAGTCTTCAATCTTCACATGTCTGTTCCTTCTAAACATCAACCCCTTTCCAGGGGCATTCTTCAAGCAAGGTTGTCAGGATCGAGATCCTACATGAGATCGTTACGATGAAGGATCGGATCTGATAGTAAGGTCGAATTGAGGATCACTTTACAAAATCAGGATCGATTTACAAAATTTGGATCGTAAGATCGTAAGATCCTATGATCTGGATCACTGCATTCATATGGCCTTTCCTTGGGTCCTGCATGTAGCGGCTCACCACCCTCACTGTAAAGGAGATGTCCAGATATGTGTGGCTCAAGTAAATAAGTTTCCAACTATCCTATGATACATCTCACAATCTACTGGTTCTCCGGCTTCAACACCAGTTTGTACTTTTGATCAATTGGTGTCACAGCAGGTTTGCACCCCCAACATCCTCGTTTATATGAGGAGATCCAAGGCATATTTCCTTTGGGAAAGAAATATGATCTCTGCCTCGTAAGCAATCTCAATCCCAAGAAAATACCTAAGAAGACTCAGATCCCTCACCTCAAACTCCTTGTCCAGAGCCCCCTTGAGGCGGTCAATCTCCTGCTCATCATCCACTGTGATGATCATGTCATCCGCATATATAGCAAGCATGGCGATGTGGCCTTCATTCTGCCTGAAAAACACCGTGTGATCTGCTAATATCTCATCCCAACCATGACATTCCCGAACCTATCGAACCACACTCAAAAGAGACTGCTTCAGCTCATAGAGGGACTTCAACTTGTAGACTCTGTCAGCTGTCGTGGTTGTACCGAATTCTGGTGGTATCTCCATGTACACCACCTCAGCTAAATCTCCATGAAGAAATGCATTTTTCACATATAGTTGGCGCAACTTTCATCCACCATTCATCGGCAAGCGGATCAAAGTCCTGACAGTGCTCGTTTTTGTCATGGGTATAAATGTCTTATCGTAATCGATGTCAGTCTGGTTGTACCCCTTGGCAACCAATTGAGCCTTGTAGCACTCGACTAGTCCATCTAGGTTGTGCTTCACGATGAAAACTCGTTTACACCCAACAACCTTCATATTCTTTGGTCGTTGTGTCAGCTCCCAAGTCTTGTTCTTCTCAAGAGCTGTCATATCCTCCTTCATTGTTACTTTCCACTTCGGATCGTCTTTGGCAACCTGTCAATTGTTAGGTACAATAATACTATTCAACAATACAATAAATGCCCCATGAGAAGATATATGATCATAAGATACAAAAGAAACAAGGTCCCAACTGCATCTATCAGGAAGATTCTCGTATTATTGTAAATAGTCTTCTGTAATGTCACAGTTAGGGAAGGAGTAGGGGGAAGAATATCACCTGAGGGTGGCGGTGTGGTAGGTGCTCCAAGAGTAGGGACCGATGTAGTCAAAGGACCTGGAGATGGACTCGGAATTGTAACTGAAGGTACTGAAACTGGTACGACAGTCAGCTTCCCCCTCCTACTGTATATAAGTAACACACACACCCCAGCCATAAACAATCTAGTTAAAGTGCCAAAAGAAGGGTGCCCCGACCGCCGGTGATGGAGTGCCAGTATATCATTTGCACTCATCTTCTATTACCCAACTACTGCCTTCTCTGCTACATATAGAAGAGTCGTGTCCAATACTTTTCGATCCAGATATCATAGTTCATCATGACAAGTCTCAGTCTCAAGTATCTACCTCGACCCTTTCTCCTGGAAATTCACATTGAGAATATCAAACGAAACAACACATCTCAGTTGAATGATTATGGAACTAATGAATAAGAGGCTAACAAGAAAATAAGGAGCATGCAAAACATTAGATAGTTTTACTGAACCTGAACAATTGACAATACCATTACCGACCACTGGTTGGAAAGTACCATCCGCCGTCTGAATATTATCTACATCAGCTAGGCGAGTTTAGAGAGGGAAACTTGCATGAATTTTTTATCACGTGTCGTGATGCACCTGAGTCAGTGATCCAATTTAATGCCCTGGAGGAGGATATGGATGCAAGAGCAAGAGATTCATCAGTTGGGTCTGCATGCAGAGTTTCCCCCTCCCCCCAGTTCCATCCTTACTTCCTTCGTCTGTTTGTTTTCTCTTGATGCCCTCCATCACGCTCAGTGGGATTTGCTCCTCCATACAAATGCTGTCAGCTTCCTTCACACTTTTAGTCATGCCCAAATTGTCCTGGTAGCCTCCTCATCCACCACGAGCCCGACCACTTCCCCGTCCACCACTCGAATCTCCCTCCTTGGGTGGCTTGGGGCAGGCATACCTCAGATGGCCCACCGGCCACCTCCCCACGGCTGTAGCACTGTCGGGTATCTCCCCTCTGCCCTGTAACACCAGAGCCATTAACAGCTAGTGCTGACCTCACAGTAGTGGACCCTCTCAAGTCTCGTCCCTGTTTGGAGTTTGAGACGTTATCCTCCTGGCTTATAACAGATATGGCCTCGGTAAGTGTGGGAATCTTGGTACCGAATAGAAGTAGGGCTCTCTGCCGATCAAACTTGCCATCTAATTCCTTCAGGAATTTCATCGTCCTCCCTTCCACGATGATCTTGGAGGCCCGACACTGTGAGTCGCTGCAACACATCCCGCCGGAGGCATGATCGTAAGTCACCCATAGGCGTTCTAACTCGAAGGCGTACTCATGCACCGTCTTCTCTTCCTGAACAGTGTCATCAATTTTTGCCTTCACCTGGAAGACCCACAGAATGTTTCTCGCGTCACCATATGTACTCTTCAGCTTGTCTCAAACCTCCATGACCGTCTCCAGGCCATCTACCGTGGGCGCAATCGATGAGACTACCAAGTTTAGAAGCTACATAAACATTGTCATGATTGACTCCCACTCATCTCCTCCAGCCTGTTGTTAGATTATATTCTAACCTACCCCTCTTTTATTTGCTCTCTCTCTTATATATTTTACTTTATCTAGTACTATGTCTTGGGTTGTGTGCCGGTAGCAGAACTCTTATTTTGGACTGCAGCGCATTCGAATTTCTTTAATACATCGGGGGCAGGACATTCCAGAATAGTTGCTGGTCCTCCATTTTTTTCGTTCTTCTTCTTCCTCCTGTTTTACCTGCAGGTGTTGTTTAGTTCAAAAGCTAGCATGGCATCAGAGCACACGGCTCGCGCCATTAGAAGATCAGTTGTAGTATCATGAATCACTTTGTGATCTTGTTTTCTGGTTGCTTCATCACATGGCGGCACCGGGCAGATCGCAGACCTTCTTGTACTCTCAGACAGGGATCCCGATCTTTAAAGGAGAACTATATGACTATTGGAGCAAGCAAATGAAGATCTTCTTTGTCTCACAAGGGCTGTGGGATCTTGTTCAGGATGGGCTCAAGATCTCATCCGTATTTTCATCGACTGAGAAAGAGATAGAGGATAAAGGAGATGTGTCAAAAGCCCAACTTACCGTGGAAAATCAGAGAAGAGATACAAAAGCACTCCTTTGTATCCAACAGGGAGAGGGCCAATCTATTCGACCCCTCATCATCGATGATAATACAGCTAAAGAGTCATGAGACATTCTTAGAGAGGAATATAGAGGAAATAAAAGAGTCATTTCCATCAAGCTTACACTTCTCTAGAGAGATTTCGACAAAAGCACACTGAAAGAAAGCGAGACGGTGCAGCAGCATAATTCAAGAGTATCCATGATCGTGAATCAGATAAGAACTTATGGGGACGACCTGACGGAGAAACATGTCGTCTCACACATTTTAGGCAGTTTAACTCCTGGTTTTGAACATGTTGTAGCAACAATACAAGAGGCCAATGATATAAACAGAATGACTGTCACAAAGCTCATGAGCTCTTTTTAGGGTCATGAAGCAAGGATGAAACGAAAAGACATCCAACTGGAACAAGATTTTCAGAGCAGGTTATCCCTCTCCACTGCAAAATCTTACTCCAGTCCTTGTAGCCAAAACACAAGAAAAATCTTATGAAGAGAGAAACTTGTGGAATCATTACATTAAAGACAAAAGTTGTGACCAAAGTCCAAGCCATATTACAAACTGTACAATAAAACTACCCAATTCACAAATGATTGTTTTTCAAAATGTAAGAGATGCAAAAACCCAAACCATTTGCAAAGAGATTGCTGGCACCAATCCAATAACAGGGAATCACGGGCAAGAGAAGAAGCTAATTTCTCTAACAATCTTGAATCACTGTTTTATTCGAGACTGAAATCCACCACCTCAAAAACATAAGCTTGGTTCCTGGATGGTGGGTGTTCAAACCGCATGTCCAATAACAGGGAAGCATTTGTTGAACTAGATGAATCAAAGAAATCAGAGGTGATAATGGGAGATGGCAATGTTAGAGTTATTGAAGGGAAGGGTGTGGTGGCTGTCCGATTGCAAACTGGAACAGTCAGTCACATTCATAAAGTCCAATATGTTCCAAGCTTGTCTAAGAATCTCCTAAGTGTGGGGCAATTGCTGAGAAAAGGTTATAAACTTGTATTTGACAATGATGAATGCAGCATTCAAGATACCAGGACCCATCAAAGTGTCACTATTGTCAAAATGTCCACTAACAAGATATTCCCTCTTAAGCTTCAACTGAGCACAAGTGAAGCAGCTTTGGCTAGTACTGCCAAAAGATTGGATTCAACTCTATGGCACAACAGGTGTGGACATCTAAACCTTGGAGCTCTAAAAAAATTGCAAGGATAGGTGAAGGGGATTCAAGTGGATCTAAACAATGGCGAGTTCTGTGAAACATGTGCTCAAACAAAAATTCACAAGCACCCCTTTCCCAAAACAAAGTCACTGGAGAGCAAATGCTCCCCTGGACCTCATTCATGCTGATATATGGGGACCAGCCAATTCTCCAACTTGGGCTGGAAACAAGTACTATCTGCTACTTGTAGATGATTGCACCCGCATGATGTGGATATTTTTTCTAAATTTAAAATCAGAAGCCATCACTATGTTTCAAAAATTCAAAACACCTGGTAGAATATGAAACAAACAATAAGATAAAAACTCTCAGATCAGACAGGGGAGGTGAGTTCACTAGTAAGGAATTCTCATCCTATTGTGAATCTCAAGGGATCAGACGACAACTCACAGTACCTCAGACCCCCCAACAGAATGGGGTTGTGGAGCATCGAAATCGAACCATAGTTGAGATGGGAAAAAGCATGCTAGTTCACAAAAAACTGCCAAAGCAATTTTGGGGAGAGGCAATGAGGACGGTTGTGTACATTCTCAACAGGGCACCTACTAAAAGTCTTGCAAATTCAACACCCATTGAAGAATGGTACCACTCTCAACCAAACCTACATCATTTGAAAGTCTTTGGCAGCTTATCTTATGTTATTCCTACAAATGAGGCACGGAGACAAACTAATGGCAAAAGGTAAGAAATACATCTTTATGGGATACAGTCGAGAGTCCAAAGGATATCGCATGTTTAACCTCCAAAATCAAAAACTTGTGATAAGCAGAAATGTTATTTTTGATGAAGGAAGATGGGAAGAGTGGGATAGAAATGAGGATCATAGTCATGTTTTTCCCATAGCTTTGGAGGATGTTGTGGATGATCCTATCAGTCCACAGTCGCCCATTCCAATAGCCCTTGATGATTCTTCAGACGACTCCAGGTTAGACTCATCACCTCCTCATAAGTTTTGTTATATATCCGACATATATGAATCCTATAATGTAGCTCTGTTATGTCGAGAGCCTACAAAATACAATGATGATGCCACTAATCCTAAATGGACTGAAGCCATGAATGAAGAACTTACCATGATAAATAAAAATAACACATGGAAACTGGTGCCTAGACCACCAAACAAGTCCATCATCGGATTAAAATGGATATACAATTTGAAACTGAATGAACAAGGGGCAGTGGACAAGCACAAGGCACAGCTTGTGGCCAAAGGGTTCACTCAACAAGTTGAAAGAGATTTCACATAAACCATTGCCCATGTAACTAGAATGAAGACAATTAGAATGATTCTTGCTCTTGCCACTCAACGGAAGCTAAAAATCCATCAATTGGATGTTAAATCCGCCTTCCTAAACGGCGACATCCAGGAGGAAGTGCATGTCTACCTGCCAGAGGGATATGTCATCAAAGCAAGTGAAGAGAAAGTCTACAGATTAAGAAAAGCGTTGTATGGGTTGTGGCAGGCACCCCGTGCATGGAATGATCGGTTAGATGATTATATGAAGAATGAATTTGTCAGAAGTCCCCACGAAGCATCACTCTATGTCGAACACGACTCTCACAATAGATTTATACTTGTGTGCATCTATGTCAATGATCTTCTTGTCACCGGATCCTCACCCCAGCTTATTGATGAGTTTAAAGATATCATAAAACGTGAGTTTGAGATGAGTGATCTTGGAACAATGAAATACTTCCTGGGCTTACAGATAGTTTAACTGCCACATTGCATTTTTCTCCACCGGGAGAAGTATATTATGGAATTGTTGCGACGACATAATATGGTTGATTGCAAGCCCACATCTACACCAATGGCAACAGGAGAGCAATACCAGAAACATGACGGAGAAGAAAAAGTAAATGAGGAAATGTATCGAAACATCTTCAGAGCTCTTATTTACTTAACCAACAACGGACCTGATATAGAACATGCGGTGGGGATTGTATCCAGGTTCTCTTGTGAACCAAGCATCGCACATATGAGAGTTGTGAAGAGAATCCTAAAATACTTGCAAGGACACTAAGAATTTTGGGATAGTATTCAGAAGAGAAGGAAATGGGGAAGAAAGGATCACGGGATACTCAGACAGCGACTGGGCAGGAAGTGCTGACGACCGAAAAAGCACCAATGAATTTCCTATTTCAGTTAGGACAAATGACCGTCTCTTGGAGCTCCAGGAAACAAAAGAGCATAATTTTTTCTTCCGCTGAAGCGGAGTACATGACCATTGGTGAGGCAGCGAAGGAAGGTGTTTGGCTAAACCGGTTGCTAACCTCACTGAAACAGGAAGAAATTCACGCGGTCACTATCTTGGTCAACAACACATCAGTAACTTCCATAAGCAAAAACCCTGTTCTCCATAACCGCACAAAGCATATTCAGATTAAACACCATTTCATTTGAGATCTGATAGAAGAAGGAGAAATTGATGTTCGTCACTGCAATACTAAGGAGCAACTAGCTGATGGGATGACTAAGGCGCTATCAGCAAAAAAATTCCAGTCATTTCGCAAGGCCATCGAGGATGATCTGTCGCGCGGAGGCGGAGGCGGAGGCGAATCGAGAAGATAAAAGAGACCTAAATTAAGAAGGCGTGTTAGATTATATTCTAATCTACCCCTCATTTATTTGCTCTATCTCTCTCTCTTATATATTTTACTTTATCTAGTATTGTGCATTGGGTTGTGTGTCAGCAGCAAAACTTTTATTTTGGACTATAGCGTGTTTGAATTTCTTTAATCCAGCGAGGGCAGGACATTCCAGAACAGTTGTTGGTCCTCCATTTTTTTCGTTCTTCTTCTTCCTCTTGTTTTACTTGCAGGTGTTGTTTAGTTAAAAAGTCTTAGGTTTTTTTCAACGCCCTTGCCAAGAAGCCACCAACTTGCTTCCCTGCAAGGGTT
This sequence comes from Platanthera guangdongensis, assembly GCA_039583875.1. Lineage (NCBI taxonomy): Eukaryota > Viridiplantae > Streptophyta > Magnoliopsida > Asparagales > Orchidaceae > Platanthera > Platanthera guangdongensis. The sequence continues at coordinate 4,736,777 of CM077156.1, forward strand.
TTCTTTATGCTACATAACCAACACGGGTAGATGGTTGGTCCATCTAGTTTCAGATCAATTGGTTGAAGTTTAAACTTTGTCGATCAGTTCGATGAACCCAACACCCTCAACAATGTGGCCAACTCATCATAGCCAAACATCTTGAAGACATCCTTCATCGTTCCTTCATTTGGCGCCATATATCAGCTCCTTCACCGATCACCACATCTGGTATCGTATCAAGTAATGCCTCCTGCCCTAGATCCCATAATTGCATTATATGGTCAGAGTGTGCGGGATGTGTTGCAAGCGTACATGGCATGAGGAAGTCGCACCGCTGACCAAGAGAAGCAGCCACTACGTGTAGCCGGGGCGGATGCCGGCTGCGGCCTCCCTGACCACAGCCAAGCTCAAAGTGCATGTTGGAAGCGATCGATGGTTAGCGCGCACTGGCCGCTGGTTAGCACCGCTCGACCTGAAGACGCTAGAGACAGAAGCGACAATGGAGACGAAAGTGAACGAGCGATCGGGTCGAGCGACGGAAGCACGCTAGGGTTAGGTTGTTTCATGCAGCAGTCGGCTCTAATACCAAGTTACGAAAAATAGGAGGCTTAACTTCTCAACAGGTTATAACAATGGCTATATATAGATATAGCCTACAATAAGGGAAGAACAATATCACTCAAACACCCTCAACTTTTAATATAACAACACTCATAATATAACAACAATAATTGAGCACTTTCTACAAATCAAAATCTCAAATTGTACATCTTTTCATCAAATAATCAACACAGAGTGATATAGATTTCAAATTAAACATAGAGTGATATAGACTTCAAATTAGAACTTATAAAGTAACCAGAATCCGGAGAGGTAAGGTGGGGCTGATTCCGGGTTTGGGCTGCAGATTTAAAGTGATCCTGTACTATTTTTGGCCTCCAGAGAATTAACCGACTGAAGGGAGGGGTCTTGGTGGGAAACTTACTACTGGAAGAATGGGCAATGGCAGTGGGTGAATAGGTGGTGAAGGGATTAGCCAATAGACGTCTGTCGAATGAGAGGGAGGCTGGTACGGGCAGTGTAGGAGGGGGAAGTTGATAAATACTGGATGAAATGGGTGTGGGGTAGGCACTGGATGGTAGGCTTGCTCCAGGTAGAGTACCCGGAACGTAATTGATCCGTATCTGGTAGGGAAAACCAACAGTGATGGGAAACCATTGTGTACGGGATTCTCTGGGAGAGGCAAAATGGAAATTGGTTGTTTTAGTGGGGACATTAATGGTTATGGGTTTGTAGTAGTAATAATGGGTCGGTTAAGATCGTAACCGGCAATCACACATCAATCGGTGGTAGTGGAGGGAGGCTATATGTAGTTATAGAGGTGGGTTAGAAGTGGATGAGAGAATGAATGGGCTGATAGGGGAAGGACTGTTGTCGGTGGGTCTAGTGGTGGTGGATGCGAGAAGTGGCAGTGGTGGTCGGCTAAATGGAGGGAGGATGGTGTTTAAGCTTTGGCATCTAGATTCCATGGCGTCGACACGGTAGAGAGATCGTGAGAATTTTAGGTGAGGACAATTTTTTTCTCTTAGGCTCCATTTGGTTCGGCGGTGGCGGGTCGATCCGGTGGGTGGAAACGGAGTGTTCAAATCGGAGGGGGGAGGTGGCTGCTCCAAACGGAGTTTTTTGGGGCATTTCTCAAGGAGGGCGAGTGGAAACTAAGCAAACGCTGTTGAAGATTCATTTGTTTACCCTCATTCCGGCAGCGTTTGCCCAAAACGGAGCAGCGAAACGCCCAAACAAATAGAGCCATAGAAAGTCTCTCAAAGTGAAGCTAAGAAAAATAGATCTCTAAAAGAAGCTCCGTAATCAACATTCGTTGACCAATGAACAAAATCATCACAGTTCGTTGATCTAAAGAAATGGTCAACAATCACCAATCATTGATCACCGGTTGTTGACCGACGACCAAAAAGCTCACAGTTTGAAGATTGGAGAAGCTAGCTCAGCAATCACCAAACATTGACCGTCATTCGTTGACCATTGACCCAAATGCTCACGATACATGACTTCATGATATGGTCCAACGTTCGGCATGTTGACCTTGCTTAGTGATCGACCGCTGACTCAAGATTGAAGAAAGTCTTTCTCAAGACTAAGAAGGTCGATCATAGATGTTGATCGAGAATCTGTGATTGCTCACTGCACTGTACTCCACTCCCAACGAAGACCGCCACTCAATAATCATTGATCGAAGTGATCACCGATCATTGACAGAGTTCAAAATACTTGTCAAATTCAAATATAGTCAATTCATAATATGACTTGCCAATTTGCTTGGTTTTTACATACAAAAAAAGTACACTTTAAAGCAAAAACTCGGTAGAAAAAAATATATTTGTTAATGATTAAATGCACAAGAAAAGTAGATAATATGTCAAGAAAAATGAAATGTTGGATGAATGATGATATACATAGATGACCACATGGTAAAAATGGTCTTTCATACCTGGAGTGAAACCGCGGGGATCGAATTCATCAAAAGAAGAATCATCCGTGCTCGCAGTTGTTAAAGGCACTCCAGCAACAGCATGTTGCTGGTCATGACTTGTATTTTGAGGGGATGATGCTTTAGGTGCAGCTGGTAACACTGTTTTGGAATCAGTTGATGTTCCAACCTCTCCATCCCTGCAAACATAAAAATATACCAAGCATCATTATATGTGCCCATGTTGCTAAAAAAACTCAAATCATGAAAAGATATACCCCTCATCCAGCATCTTATTATCGTCATTTCTTACTGCTGATTCATAGTTGGGTGGTGCACCAACACTTCGTTCTGAAAGCTTTCGCTCAATGTGTCTGTTGATGTATTAACACAGGATAACGTTTAGTATATTTAATATGTTTTCTTGGTTGAGTGTGTGCTGGGGGGGGGGGGGGGGGGGGAATTGATTCTTAATGTGCTGAAAGTACCTTTCATCAGGAGAAGCGTCATTGGCCCGGCCACCACCATTTCTGGATCCAAAAAGAAATTAAAAAGAGCTCGAAATTCAAAAAAAAATGTTCAGTAGTAATAACGAATTTTCACATGTTGAATTCCAATTTATAAAGGACATGACTTAAAAGGAAGAGTTGGCCATATACCGATATGAATAACTTTCATCTTCCTCATATGAGTGTTCTCTGTCTTTATCAAAACTCTTTCTTGGACCAAATTGATAATCATCATTACCCCGACCACTCCTATGATCATCATTTTTGTAACTTCCACGTCCAGAGTGCTCATCAGAATCTCTACTGTAACCATCACCATTCTTATAGAATTCTCCGTCTTTAGCATACCTATCATCATCTTTGTAGCCCAAATCTCTTTCTCTTCCATAGCCATTTCGGTCGTCATCTCTACTTCCATAACGTCCTTCATAACGATCGTCATCATAACGGTCTCCATAACCACTAGAACTTGTCGACTTGTGCGATCCACCTGATGAAAAAGCGGGTCGATACCTATAAAAGGTACAAAAATTAGTTAGGAAATATCTTTTCTGGAGTTAAACTCAACCAGAGTCCTTTGGCAACGTAAAACTCACTTGTCTTTGTTTGCAAGTGCTTTCTGTCTAATTTCCTGTATTCTTTCTTTATCGTTAACTAGGGAAACAAGAGCCTGAGATTTTCTCCGAACATTGTTCCCCTGATCCTTTCCGCTTGAATCAATGTATTGGAAGTCAGAAAGAGTCTGCAGGATCAAGTAAATAATATCCACGAATGAGATTTGCAACTTCAAATAAGAACAAAAGAAAGCTATTAAACAAAATTCAAGAATGATAAAATAACATCATTACTGATATTTGGTAAGCATGTTCTTTGATCTCATCAACAACGCGTTCAGCTCCATGCCCAACCAGATATTCCAGCACAGTCAAGGACTGCAGACCAATGGAGTGAAAATTAGGAATCAAAGGGACGCAATTAGGTGAAGTAGATAGAACCCCAACCATTAGCATACAGATATCATCTGACTTTACAAGATAAAACCAGAAATTCTACAACCTTATATACGTGGCGCCAATTTTTGCCAGTATCATTAAGCCTTTTCCAGATTACATGCATTATTATTTGATATTCTTGACTGCCACACGAAACAAAAAATATTAATCAAAAGCAACAGGGGGAACTAGGAGAAAAGGAGCGGCATAAAAAGTAACAGGCTTACTAATTTCGTGTAGCCTGTGCAATATCTGCCAAAAGTGACCCATGAGGACCCCAAAGTTCATTGCTTGTTGCATCAAGGATCTGAATGAAAAATAGAACATCGTAGTTCAATAGTTTCACTAGAACACCCCATGAAATAAACTTCGTATACTAAGGCCAATCAATTATATAAATTCGACAACTTTGTACATTGAGTTGCCTCTCTTCATAATATATATATACATATATATATATACACACGATTAAATGTATATCCGTGTAACGCGTATATAGCATTTATCCGCGCACAGGTGTTTGCACTTCACAGCAGGGCGGCCGGTGGCCGGCAAGCCCGCAGCCGCCGGCAGCCCCACTGTAAAAAATTGCAAAAGCAGCGGCGACGCCGACGAGCCCAGGGGCAGCCGCCGACCGCCCCACTGTAAAAAAATGTGCAACGGGATAAGGCAACGATGTGCAAATTTTTTTTATAGTGGCGAGGCCGGCGACTGCGGGCTCGCCTGCCGCCTTGGGCTCGGCTGCGGGCTGTAAAGTATTTGTCGTTGATTTCTTTTTTTTAAAACCCGCTGGATTAAATCCAACGGGTAAACAAGAAGCGCACATCTTGCTTATATCCGCTGCACACGGATATATAGCGAAACCATATATATATATATATATATATATATATATATATATATATATATATATATATATATATATATATACGAGCATCTTCGCACGGGCTACGCCCGTGCTCGATGCTCTCGGGGGCCTTCGGCCGCATTCAGGCGGGCAACTTGCAGACGCCTCGACACGGGCTTCGCCCGTGTTCGATGCGTCTGCAAGTTGCGCCCGCATCAAGGCGGGTTATGTCCGCAACATATACATATGAGTACTCAAAATGATCGTAAAAAATATACATTAATATTACAATATTTATAATGTAAAAAAATTATTATTTGACGTAAAAATATTATTTTCGCTCTCTCTTTCTCTTCCTATCCCTCCCTCTCTCTCTCTAGCTCTCTCCCTCACACTCTCCTCTCATCTCTCTTTAATAATAATAATAATATATATATATATATATATATATATATATATATATATATATATATATATAACCCGCCACCCACTCTCCCTCTCTCTACTCTCTCTCTTTCTTTCTCTCTCCCTCCTCTCTCTCTCCCAACTCTCTCCCCCCATCTCATGCTCTCTCTCATGATCCAATGGCTCTTGTTTAATCTATGGTGTGCCTCCAAATACCTACAATGCTTTATATAATAAGATAGATATATATATATATGTGTGTGTGTGTGTGTCTGAGAGAGAGCGGAAGAGATTAAAAAGACAGCATTTCTGATATAAATAGGAAGAAATCAATTACCTTCTGCTCAACTCCAGGTACCTTCAGGACCTTTTTGTTAACCTCTCTCTTTCTGCAAGACATCAAAGAAAGTATTACAACAGCAAGATTTAAAATGAAAAGGGTTAATTACCTGGAACTTCCTGGACTCTGCATTTACAAGGATCTTCGCTTTACTTTTGAAATTACAAAAAACCTCACCTCTGAGTTTACAACATTACAAGACACCTCTTCCAACTAAGATGCATAAAGAGTGTATCACTCCAAAATGGGAGGTTTATTGTACTAAATATTAACAATCTTAACTCGGATGGGAGCTTTTCATAATTTCAAAAGTAGAGTGCAGCAGTAATTAACCCAAACCAAAATAAATCTAGAAAAACATAGTAGATAAATAGACAGATGTCAAATACTACATCCAAGACAGCAACACTGAATTGTACACGTACTACAATATGTAATACATGGACAGGCTGGAGAGCATTATAAATAAAGAGAAATTTTCAATGATGATAAAACTTACAGTTCCCTAACAGTTTGGTCAAAAGCTTTCTTCATGCTGCATGTGATTGAAATGCAATCACCTTAGTTGATTAAGAAAAAAATACTGCAAGATACAAAAACAGGACAGATTATACCAACAATGACATGAAAGAAAAAACCCATCAGAAAGCTGGAGTGAGAATATAAGTACATGACTATGATGAATAAAAAAATAATGTGGTGGAGAAAAGGTTTCTCCTATTAAATAACTGTATGAAAAACAAAATACTTACTAATGTGGACCGGAGTATAGGAAAAATAAGATTAGAATAAAATAATAGGAAGGCTAGGATTATAGAAAGAAACTAGTACATGTCCGAAGGTGCACACAGAAAATAACCACATTAATCATCAATCATCATCATCAATAGTCTTATATTTGGGGTCAGCTTAATGGATCCTCATTTTCCATTAAATACATCCCAGTATATAAAGTTTGATTAATAATGTACACAAGAGAAACTGATTTGATTTGGGAGCATTCTTGAAGTACCTTAATATCATGAAATAAAACAAACTTCACAAGCATTCTGAGCCGTGTTTTTTTTTACAAAAATGATCCAAATTTATTTCAATAAAATTGCAAAGATACTATATATGACATTTATAAATAAAGGATACCATACAAATTTTAAGCGTAAGTGGTATGAACTTGTTAGATGCAAGTGCATTAAAGAAATAACGGATTAAATACCACTAATTTCTTAATAAAATATTTCCTAAGATTAAGGGATTAAGAAGTTAAGACCTAAAGAGAGTACAAACAAGAACTATAGGGATTGACATTGATGTAATTAAATGTGATATACAGGCAGGCAAGCACCAAATAATAGGGCTAACGACTATCCTATCATGCAATTTTTTATTAGCAATTAATTAAGGGTGCTATTACTAGCCAACTCTACTTGGCTTTTAGTAAACTAAAAAAAACTAATTTATTTTTATAATCATTACTTGAAACTCTTATAATTTGTCATTAGCAAACCCTCCCAAAACCAACCCCTCTCTGGGCCCTAACCTACGGGACTGTATCAAAGCTTCGTAGATTTGAACACGGGCATGATGATCAACAATGCTCTTCGTCAAGCGTTCATGACAAAGAACAGCTATGAGAATCTCCGGGAAGAGTGGAAGTATAGGGTAGTGCACAGTGGCTCCAGTAACGGGCCTTGCCACAGTTGTTGCTACCACCGTCAGCTTGAGTATTGTGTTCACCGGTGATCCGAGCGTCCAGCCATTCTACCAAGACCATAGGATGCAGGCACTGCGTATGGACGAGCAGGAAGGCTCAGATCTTTATCCTTCCCACAGCACCTTCTTTCTGACTGATGAGGAAGTGGCTGAGTTCAATTGGATGGTAGTGTTCATTCTCTCAGGAATCATTTTCTTGGCCTACAACATCTATCTTTTTGTCCGGTGAGTTTTCATTTCCGTACTCTGCTTCTTGCATAGGTTTCTACATGAACAATTTTATCACGGATCTTCTGGATATATATTTTGTTGTTACTATCCATGAAGCTCTAGTACACTCCCGCAGGTAAGGAAGATGGAGCAGGCAACGAAACTTCCTTCCAAGGGATGACGACGGCACTTAATGAGGGGCTGGAGCCGGCTATAGAACGACGCTTTCACGCAGGGGTTCGGCGATAGGAGTGGAGCCGGACGAGAAGGAACAACATACGAGCGGGAGGCGTAGAAATGCTAGGGCACAGGGAGGGAGCTGATTTTGGGATTTGCTAATATCAAAGTATAGGAGTTTCAAATAATGACAAAGAATAAATCTGATTTTTTTTTGGCAAAAACCAAACAGGGTTTGCTAGTAACAACACCCATAATTAAATACAAAAAATTTTAAACTTGCAAAATTAGTCACAATTGATTGCAAACAATTCAAACAGAGCTAGTAAGTCATAATAGATTGCAAACAATTCAAACAGAGCTAGTAAGTCATAATAGATTGCAAACAATTCAAACAGAGCTAGTAAGTCATAATTGCACGCTACTCAAAAGTACTAGAAAGTAAATACCAAAGCGAATAGTTATGTTAAGTACTGAAATAAAGATGAGTAAACTAAAAGTTGATCTTGGCAAGAAATCTTAATAACATTTTGGGGATGCCGCTGCACTTGCTTCCCACAGCCCCCGCACCTCCGCCGGGGCGTTCCGCCCTGACCTTGGACATTCCTTCCCCGGCGTGGATCACATGGGGTGGATCGCGCGCGCGGAGCAGTTCAGCCCGCGATCTTGTGGAACGGGTTCAAGCAAGAAATGATAAGTCGCTATGATTCACGTAACACCGGCTCCGCCATAGAGCGCCTCTGCAGTGCCCGCAAAACGGCCGACTTGGTAGTCCCGCAACCGAACACATCACCCTCGGACGGTCTCCGAGGCTTTAGAGCTTGCCCGTGCGCTAGAAGCTGATCTCGGTCACCGCCCCCCTCAGTTCGGCGGACATTCCGTCCACCGCTCCCAGCCCACCCGTGACATGGCCCAACGAACACCGCCGGTTGGGGGCGTTCACCCAGGGCGCTGACCCCCCCCCCCACTGTTTCTCTTGCCAGCCCTATTCCCCGTACCATGTATGTGCGGTAAAAGAGATTCACGCACTCTTCGGCGATTATGACCCCAAAATCACTACGGCCGACTTCGACGACCTCGTCATACATAATGATGACATCCCACCGGCGGTCGGCGGTGTGGCCCTCAATGTGTTGGATCTCCCATTCTGTTCTGTGGGAGGCCTTGGACCACGGACGATGACGATGGTCGGGGTGATTCTCGACCGCCCCGTGATTGTGATGATCGATAGCGGCACAAGCCACAACTTCATTTCGGCGCAGTTGGCGCGAGACCTCGCCCTCTCTACCTCACCGTCCCCAGACTTCTCTGTTTGCTTGGGTGATGTCCACCGACGGCCAACCTTGGGGCAATGCCCAAATGTGACTCTCTCTGTGGGACCGTGCCCCCTCACGACATAATTCTATGTGTTTGAGTTGAGCGGCATCGACGTCATCTTGGGGGTGGCGTGGCTTCAAACCCTGGGGGATGTCCGCGTGAATTGGGCTGCTATGACCATGCTTTTTCAGCACAAGGGCCGCCCTTGCCGTCTGGTGGGCGATTCGGCTCTCCTACGATCACCGGTCTCTTTACGAGCTCTCACTCGGGTAGCGGACGTGGATTTTTCAGCTTGGCTATGGCCCCTACAAATGATGTCAACCGTGTCCTTGCCGCTAGCCGCAGATTTTCAGCACCACCTCGAGGACTTTCCAGACATTTTTGTCACGCCACAGGGCCTCCCACCGGTGCGACTGACCGATCACCCGATCGTGCTTCATCCAAGTGTGGCGGTCGTTTTTGTCCGTCCCTACCATTACGGGCACGCACAGAAAGACGAGATCGAACGCCTTGTGCGGGAGATGTTGTTGGGCGGCCTCATTCGACCCAGCGCTAACCCGTTCTCCAACCCGGTCCTATTGGTTCGCAAGAAAGACGGGAGTTGGTGTTTTTGTGTCGACTACAGAGAGCTCAACAGAGTCATGGTCCCGGATAAGCTTCTCATTATGGTAATTCAGGAGCTCTTGTATGAGCTTCGCAGTGCCGCCTACTTCACGAAGCTTGATCTTCAGGCGGGCTACCATCAAATTCGGGTCTAACCGGACGATGTTCTAAAGGCCGCTTTTTGGATGCATGACGGTCACTTCGAGTTTCTTGTTATGTCGTTCAGGCTAACCAACGCCCTGACTACCTTTCAAGAAACAATGAATGGTATCTTTCGCCCGGTACTATGTAAGCATGTGCTCGTTTTTTTTTGATGACATCTTGGTATTTAATCGGTCTTGGCATGAACACCTACAACATGTCCGCCGTACCTTCTGACGCTTCGGCAACACCACCTCGTCGTCAACCGCAAGAAGTGCACTTTCGGCACAATGAGAGTGAGTTACTTGGGCCACACCATCTCGGCTGACGGCGTGGCCATGGATAACGACAAGATTCAGGCGGTTCTCCGGTGGCCGACACCCACGTCCCTTCGAAATGTTCGCGGGTTCCTTGGCCTCATCGAGGTACTATCGGCGGTTCATCAAAAACTACGGCGGGTTGGCCCGCCCCCTCACTTAGTTGTTGAAGCTCTCGGACGACGGCCCATTCTCGTGGCCACCCGCCGCCAAGGCTGCTTTCGCCGCGCTCCAAGCAGCCCTTGTTCAAGGGCCGATTTTAGCCATGTTGGATTTTCAACAACCCTTCCTCGTGGAATGTGATGCCTCTGGCATGGGAGTCGACGTCGTTCTGATGCAATCTGGGCGGCCTATTACATACTACAGTCGCGCCTTCTCGACGGCCATTCGGAGTCGCTCGGCTTACGAGAATGAACTCATGGCCCTCATTCTCGCGGTCCAGCATTGGCGCCCCTATCCCTTGGGCCGCCCATTCATGGTCCGTACCGACCATCACAGTCTTTGTTACCTACTTCAACAAAAGATAGTGACTCTGGCACAATAACTTTGGGTGGCCAACTTGTTGGGTTATGACGTCACCATTTAGTTCCGCCCCGGTAGGGCGAATCGGGCGGCGGGCGCTTTATCTCGTCAACCACAAGCCCCAGAGCTAGCTGCCATTTCTCGGCCAATGTGGGACGACGCAACTTCCATTTAGCAGGACGTCGAACGGAACCCCCACCTTGCAGCCATCCGGACGGCCCTTTTGGCGAACCCGGAAGCTCACCCGCCATACTCGCTCATTGGATGCCGCCTATTCCATCGGGGCCGTCTCGTGCTTTCCGCCGCCTAATCCAATATACCGTGTTTATTAGACGAGTTCTACTCCACTCCGTCCGACGGCCATGGGGGTGCTTTTTCGCACCTATCGGTGATTGGCGGCATCCCTTTATTGGCCTCATATGTTTCGCCAAGTTAAGGCCTGCGTGGCCGCTTGTCTTCCTTGTCAAAAGGCGAAGTACGAGAACATGTTCCCCGACGGCTTACTTCAGCCACTCCCGATTCCGGAGCGCATATGGGAGGATATTGTCATGGATTTTATCACCCGGCTTCCCCGTTCGAGCGGGTTCGATTGCATCTTGGTGATCATGGACCGTCTCACGAAGTATGCACACTTCATTCCTCTCCGCCACCCTTACACGACCGCTACCGTAGCCGACAGATTCATCGTCGAGATCGTGCGCGAACATGGATTCCCTCACTCCATCGGGAGCGACCGCAACCCTCTGTTCCTCAACAGTTTTTGGACCTTCCTTTTTCGCCTGCAGGGCACGCGTCTCCGTATGAGTACGTCCTATCACCCACAGACCAACAATCTGAAGTGCTCAACCTGTGTTTAGAGACTTATCTTCGTTGTTTCATCGACGATTGGCCAGGAACTTGGGCCAAATGGTTGTGTTGGGCATAGTACTCTTATAACACAGGATATCATCATGCGGCGAATACATCACCATTCGAGACAGTCTATGGTCGGCCGCCACCATCGGTGGTCCGACACCTCCCGGGGGAATGCCTCGTGGCCAGTTTGGCCGACCATCTCCAGGATCGCGACATCATCCACGATAGTCTAAAGCACCATCTCCGACGGGCCCAAGCGAAGATGTTATCCTTTGCCAACCGGAAGCGACGGGATCTCTCCTTCCATATGGGGGAGAAGGTATTTCTCAAGCTCCACCCATACCGCCAGCTCACCGTCGCGCGGCGGTCGTGCCCGAAGTTGGCACCGCGTTTCTACGACCCCTTCGAATTCATAAGCCGCATCGGGGCCGTGGCGTACCGGCTTTGTTTGCCCAGCAGCAGTCGCATTCACACGGTTTTTCACGTCTCACAACTTCGGCGAGTGGTAGGCGACCACCCCGTCGTGGACCATATTTCGTCCGACCTTAACTATTATGGTTCTGAACCATTGTACCTCGAGGCTATCCTCGGTTGTCGGCATCACTTACCCGGGGACGCCACCCCGGAAGTGAATCACGTCGCATGGCGCCACCGTCCGACCAGCGATGCTACCTGGCTCCTTCGGGATGATTTTTGCCGACAGTTTCCGGACTACTGCCTTGAGGACAAGCCCAATTTTCCAGATGGCGGTATTGTTACCGATCTGCAGGCGGAAGACCCCTCGTGGCAAGTATACACGCGAAGGTCGCGTGAGCCGGAAGTGACTCGCGGCGCAGGAAGCACGAAACCGGGCGGTTCGGCTGAAGCGGTTCACGGCGCGGGCAAACCGGGCGGTTCGGCGGAAGTGGCTCACGACGCAGGAGAACCTGAACCGAGCGGTTCAGGCTGAATCTTACTATTCAGTTTTATTATTAACTTTTATTTAAATGTTGTAATTGACCCCAAAATATAAGAGGGTAAACCTCGGCTTTGGGATCTTCATCTTTGGATCAATTAAGTGAAAGGGGGCCGCTCCCTCTTCTTCTCTTTCCCTAACCCTAACTCTCTCTATGTTTCTCTTTCTCTCTCTCTGATGGCCGCCCCTTCCTCCGCCAGTGTCTAGCTCATCTTGTGAGAAGGTATCACATGATCTTCATGCTTAACAAAAAATATAAAACACTGCTTAAAAAATAAAAATGCACAGAAAGGAAAATTTTATGTTGATCGCATTTGTAGACTCTAGTCATCCATATGACGATCCTATAACTACACGAGGAAAACTGACCAAGAGCTGATCACAATATAAGCACTATGAAGGCTGCCATGATCTCCCTGGCAAGGAAGCATTCACCTACAATGAATGAAGATTGTCCTATTCCTAGTGCAAAACAGAAGCGAATTGGTCTAGTTTGTCGGATGTCACCCATGTATAATCAACGAAAGGGTGTCCTCTCCAATGTAGAGGATACCTCGACGTCTAGGAAGCACCAGTATGACTACGGGTACCGAATATGATACGTACCCGGTACGACGGTACGATAAAATTTAAAAAATAAGGATACGGGTACGACATGATATGTTATAACAAATATAATATATATATCACAAGTACAATAAATAATTCTCAAAACATCGAAACATCAAACACAGTCATAACTTGAAGTATAAATCGATAAATCAATGCAATATAATATAAAGTTTTAAAACATTAAGCATTCGTAAATATTACAAAATTTAACATCTAATATATTTAACCAAAAGAAAAAAACAAAAGAGATAAAATTAAACTTAAGTCTACTCATCATGCTTTTTCTTCTTCTTCATTATTGGAGATCAACTTCATTATTAGAGATCATCTTTAATCTCCAGTTAGTTTGGAGACAAGTTAGACGTTTTGTTAATAACTTGCGTCGTATCAACACGTTCAATACACGTACTTATGACAAAAACGTTCCAGTATCAGTAACTTACTCGACACAAATACACAACTTAATTGAACGTACCAACGCTTCCCAGCACAGAGCCAACTTTTGTTTACTCTAGAAAAATAGACTCCTATCACAATATGCAAAATGATGTGCTAAGTCCAAGTGTGTCCACATAGGTGTATCCGTGAGTACCAGGTACGTACCGGTACCGGATACGGTACCGGTACGCTGCCTTCGGGGAAGTATCCGTGCTTCATAACTCGACGTAGATTTCCTTGATGTTGTCTTGATCTCACGACCAATAATAGTTGCAGTGTCCTTGGGAAGTTATTGTATTGTTGACAATCTTGCAAGAGGATTAAGTTGCAATAGAAAAGAACATTGTGGCTGAGGTGGGTTAGGTGTGGCTTAGACTGGTGAGGTGCTAGGTTGAGGGTCCCAACAATTAGATGGCTCATAATCTAGAATCAAACCCTCTACATGATGAATACTCAATTTTTAGGGATATCAAATTCATAAGAATTTCACTCAATCTCTCTCTAGATGGTGTAGGGTAATGTTCGTTTAGCACTCGATTTTATAGCAATCTCTGATGGGAACCTCTCGGGTCGAGTGCAAATCATTATCTAATCCTTTTTTGAATCTTTGCTCTCTCATTAATTACATGAGTAAACTTCTAATGTTTGATTATTTAATCTATTGCCCTGTTTGATAGTATAATGCAAATAGTGATCAATTGACTAAATGGGTCGAAGGGTTTTTCAAGATCTTAAGATCACTATTGAGATAAATGAGGAGTCTAATGGGTTCCTCTTCATCTAGCAGTAATGTTCCCAAAAATCTTCAAATTCTATAAATTGTGACACAATAAATCTTCCCATAAGAAAGTAAACCCAACCGGAACAATTATCTACAGCCTTACAGAATATTTGAAATGGGTCATAAACCCAAGCGGCCTGCCTGCTCTTCAGCGGCCTGCCTGCTCTTCAGCGGCCTGCCTGCTCTTCAGCGGCCTGCCTGCTCTTCAGCGGCCTGCCTGCTCTTCAGCGGCCTGCCTGCTCTTCAGCGGCTGCTTTCTCTTCCTCCCGTGGTTACACCCCCCCAGACTTCTTATAGTCATTTCTCTCCCTGTACCGTGGGGCCCACTTCTCCCCACGCTTCTCTGCAGTCCACTGCCTCTCTGTCGTCCGCTGCGACCTCCTTCTCTTCTCACTGCGAGCTCTCTTCCAGTCCGCTGCGACCTCCTGCAGTCCGCTTTCTTCCCTCCCCTACTTGCGAGCTTCTACCCGTCCAGACCGCGCTCTCTTCTCGCGGCCTCTTCTGTTTCTCCTGCAGCGGGCTGTTCATATCTGCTGCGGACTCCCTGCTCGCGGACTGATTTACGGTCGCTGCGTTTTTCATCTAGCGGACTGCTCCAGCTCGCCGCGACCTGTTTCTGCTCGCCACGACCTGTTTCTGCTCGCCGCGCTCTGCCTTCGGTCTTACTCGCGGGCCCGTCTTGTCCGTTGTGCTCTGCTATCCGTCGCCTTGTCGCTGGAGTCCTACTCGCGACCTCTTACTCGTCACGGTCTGTTCCTACTCGCCGCGATCTGCCTTATCAATCCGCTTGAGTCTTTTTACTCGCGGTCTCTTCTCCCTGCCCGCTCGCCTTCCTCTTGCGGCCTCCTTTTGCTCTAACCGCTGCTGTGCTCAGCCAGACCGTGCGGACTGTTGCCTCCCCGCATTTAGGTCGCGGTTTTTTCCTCCGTGCAGTGCGTGGTTTCCAGCTCTTCTTGCTGTGCTCTCCACTTCCCTGTCTGCGCGGCTTGTCTCTGTCTGTTGCGGTCTTCTCTTCCTGTCCGCTGCCTTCTCATTCTGCCGGGCTCCGCCTTTGGTCGCGGCCTCCTCCTGTCGCTGGTGTCTTCACATCGTGACCAGGCGGTCTCCGCTCTAGTCGCGCGGTCTCCTCTGTTGACGGTCTGTTCTCCTAGCCGCTGCTCGTCTTCATGGCCTCTTCTGCTGACTCTACCGGAACGGCGATTCCTCCTGCAGACCGCCCGGCCTCTATTCCGGAAGTACGAGATGAGCTCCGTATTACTACTATATCTCTGACAGGTAAGAAGAATTTTGTGAAATGGGCGCACTCTGTTCGTCGGGTCCTGCAATCGAAGGGGTTTCTTCATCACTTGACCCAGGCCGTTACCGGTACTCCTACTGACGACTGGTTACACAACGATAGTCATATGCAGACATGGATCCTTAATTCTCTTGATGACGAGTCTTATCGCCTGGCCATGTAGCACGAGACGGCCAAGGGCATGTGGGACGAGCTTCATACCCTCTACTCCGGCAAGGATAGTCTCCACCATTTGTATGACATTATCACTGCACTTCAGGCCCTTGATAGTGGTGGAGGGACCGACCTGACCTCCTTTGTTGTCCAGGCTCGGTCTCTGGTCGAAGCTTGGATCCAACATCAGCCTCCTACTGCGGAACTTGCTGCCCCACGTGCCCAGAAGGAAGCTGTTGTTATCGCCATGATGATGGCTCGGGTCCCACATCACCTTCACAGTGTACGAGCTCAAGTCCTCTCCTCCACCGTTATCCCGTCCTTCTCGGATGTGTGCTCGATGCTTCTTAAGGTCTCCCCGCCTCCGGATTTGTCTGGACCTCCTTCTCCGGCCCTTGTCCAGCAGGCCCCTGCACCTTTACAGCCTCTCCCTTCTTCAGCTCGTGGGGGTCGTTCTGATTCTCGGGGACGTGGTCGGGGTGGCCGGCCTCGGCCTAAGTGCTCTTTCTGCGGCAAAGACGGGCATCTTGAAGCCACGTGCTATCGCAAGCATGGTCGTCCTCCTCGTCTGCAGGCCTCTGTTGCTGTCACCGACTCCTCTCCCACTCGTACTGACCTCGACGAGGTTCGCCTTCAGCTTCAGCATCTTAATGGCCTACTCAGCCACTCGCCGGCCTCAGTTGCCTCCGCTGCCTCCATCTCCAATGAAGGAATCGCCTGCCACTCCACTGGCCCGCGATGGATCTTCGATTCTGGTTTCACTCATCACATCACCTCTGTTCGCCCGCCTCAGTACTTGTCTTCTCCTCACCCGAAGTACATTATTGTGGCCAATGGGGCAGCTGTCTCTGTTTCTGGCAGTGTTGATATTCCTCTCGCCTCCTCCCTCCTCCTGCGCTCGGTTTTTCATGTTCCGGGCTTTCCTTTCAATTTACTTTTTGTCGGTCGCCTTACTACTGATTTAAATTGCTCTGTGACCTTTACCTTTTCTTCTTTTTTGATACAGGATCAGCAGACGCAGATTATCATTGGTAGGGGGCGACTGCAGAACGGGCTCTACCTTCTTGATGACTCTCCTACTCTCCTCGCATCTGTCTCCACTTCGGATTGGCATCGGCGTCTTGGTCATGCTCCTCTTCCCGTCCTCCAGAAGGCTCTCCCAGATATATCTCTTCCTGCTTTTCAGTGTGAAACCTGTATTTTTGGCAAGCAGCCACGTTCATCTTTTCCTTCTCATTGTACTCGGAGCTCTGCTCCTTTTGTTTTAGTACACTCCAATATATGGGGTCCGTACAAGATTCCTAGCATTTCTGGGTACCGTTATTTTCTTACATTTATCGATGATTATTCTCGCATGACATGGTTGTATCTATTTCGTGATCGTTCTGAGCTTCCCCGCATATTTCGGGCCTTCATTCTTGAGATTCGCACTCAATTCTCCGCGCCCATTCAAACTATTCGCACTGATAATGTGCGTGAGTACACTGGCCATGACTTCGCGACTCTCTGCTCTGAGTTTGGGGTTATTCACCAAACGTCTTGTGCATATACACCACAACAGAATGGTGTCGCCGAACGCAAGAATCGTCATCTCCTTGATGTGGTTCACTCTCTTATGCTTCAAATGTGGGTTCTCAAACCATACTGGAACTTTGCGCTCTCCACGACCTGTTTTCTTATCAACTGACTACCGTCATCTGTCCTCCAGAATGCTACTCCCTTCAGCCTCCTATTTCCCTCCACTCCGGCCTTCCCCCTTACTCCCCGCATTTTTGGGTGTACATGCTACGTTCACCACCTCGAACCATCTATCGACAAGTTGGATCCCTGTGCGGCCAAATATGTCTTTGTAGGCTACTCGCGCACTCAAAAGGGCTATGTGTGCTATTCGCCCACTACCCGCAAGGTGACAGTTTCTGCGGATGTCACTTTCCGGGAAGATCTTCCCTTCTTCTCTGCTCTGGATCTCGCTCCTCTTTTGGAGCCCGTTGTGCGCCTTGTCATCTCTGTTCCCCGGTCTACACCTTCTCCCCTTCCTGCCCAGCCTACGGTCCTTCCCCAGCCACTTGTCATCCGGGTCTATTCTTGTCTCTCTCCTCGTCCCGTAGCCCCACTACAGTCGACTTCAACCTCTGACGCTCCGCAGGGCTGCTGCTCCGGCTCCAGCCTCCACCGCTCATCCTATGGCGAATTACGTCTCTCTTCATCGCCTTTCAAGGACGATTCTTCACTTTGCCACATCATTATCCTCTGTTTTTATCCCCAACTTTGTGCAGGAGGCGCTTCAACATCCAAGTTGGCGGGCTGTCATGTACGAGAAAATGACGGCTCTTAGGGCCAACCAGACCTGGGTCATTGTTCCTTTACCTCCCGGTCAGCAACATGTTTGGTGTAAATGAGTTTTTGTCATCAAACATGCTTCTGATGGCACTGTTGACCGTCTGAAGGCCCGTCTGGTGGCCCGTGGCTTCACTCAGCAGCAGGGCCTTGATTATGGGGAAACCTTCTCTCTGGTGGCCAAGCTCAACATCGTTCGTGTCCGACTTTCCGTGGTTGTGCATCGCCACTGGCCCCTTCATCAGCCGGATATCAAGAATGTGTTCTTGAATGGTGATCTTCAGGAAACCGTCTACATGCGCCAACTGCTCGTCTCAGGTGTGTCTTCTGAAGAAATCCATCTATGGTCTCAAACAATCCCCTGGGACGTGGTTTGACAAGTTCAGCAAGGTTGTTCGGGACATGGGCTTCACTCGCAGTTCCGCAGACTTCTCCTTATTCACTCGACATCGGGCATCAAGAACGGTCCTTCTGCTGGTTTATGTTGATGACATCCTGCTCACTGGGGATGATTCAAAGGGAATTCATGCGGTCAAACAACATATTAGCACTGTATTTCAGACTAAAGACCTGGGGCATCTTCGCTACTTCCTCGGTCTTGAGGTCGCACGACGTCCGGATGGGCGTGTCCTCTCCCAACGGAAATATTGTCTTGATCTCCTCAAAGACGCTGGCCAGTCTGGTTGCAAACCAGCTACTACTCCGATGGAGGCAAATCAAAAGATGTGTGCTCATGCCTCCGATGATGGGATTGATCTACCTCCAGAACCCGGAATATTATCGACGCCTTGTGGGAAAATTGATCTACCTAACGGTCGCAAGACCCGATATATCGTTCGCTGTTGGGATTGTCAGTCGGTTCATGCATGCTCCCCGGGTTTCTCATCTCCAGGCGGTTGAACGGATTCTTCGATACCTTAAGGCAGCTCTGGGTCAAGGGCTGGTTTACAAACCCTCCAACTCTACTCAAGCATTGGTTTCATATTCTGATGACGATTATGTTGGCTCCCTGCACGATCGACGGTCAACCAGTGGGTTCTGTACATATTTTGGCGGCCATCTCATTACATGGAAAAGTAAAAAACAAGTCGTGGTTGTTCGACCCTCCGCGGAAGCTGAATACCGATCGATGGCATCGGTTGTCTCAGAACTCACATGGCTCGAAAGCCTCCTTGCTGACCTGGGGGTAAAACTTCCTTCATCTGATGTTCTATTTTGTGACAGTCAAGCGGACATACACATTGCAAAGAATCCGCTATTTCACGAGCGCACGAAACATATCGAGGTAGACTGTCATTTTATTCGGGAGAAAGTTCAAATGAAGAAACTTGAATTAAAGCATGTTCCAGGCATTGATCAAGTTGCTGATATTCTCACAAATGCTTTATCAAGTACCTTATTTTACTAGTGTTTGTCCAAGCTGAGTGCATATGACTTGTACGCTCCAGCTTGCGGGGGAGTGTTAGAGAAGCCCATTTGACAAAGGCTCATTATGTATTTTTTATTGTTATTTCTCTCCTCTTTAGTCCCACATCATGTATAGGACCTTCTTCTCTCTTTCTTCATCCTATAAATATGTACTCATTCTTTGTATTTGATACAAGTGAACATATATACAAGGTTCAGTTTTCCTTCTATACAATAACTAATGAGTTTGATCATTCGTCCTTCACCATTGAATTTGTCTTTTCCCATGCAACTAAACATGTCAATTTCTTTGAATGTGCACAGGTAATCAATGAGAGAGCAAAGTTCAAAAAAGGTCATTAGGTAATAATTTGCACTCAAACAATCAAATTTATAATAGTCTCTAATAGGAACCTCTTAGGTCGAATACAAATAATTACCTATTTTGAATCTATGCTCTCTCGTTCACTATATGTGTAAAGCCTATAATATTTGATTGTTTATTTATTATCCTGTCTGATAGTATCATGCAAATGGTGATCAATTGACTCAATGGGTTCACAACATACGGCATCAGAAGCACTCACATGGCCCGTTTTGGATCCAGGGTTCCTTCAAGATCTTAAGATCACTGTTGAGATAAATAAGGGCTCTAATGTGTTCCTCTTCATCTAGCAGTAATGTTCCAAAAAACTTCAAATTATATAAATTGATGACACAATAAATCTTCAGATAAGAAAGAAAACCCAACTGGAACCCTTGTCTGCAACCATATGAAATATTTGAAATGAGCCACAGCAAATAGGTTTGATCTTTCATCCTTCACCATTGAATTTGTCTTTTCATATGCAACTAAACAAGTCAATTTCTTTGACTGTGCGCTCAGACATATAATTGTCATTGTGAGCATTAAACTCTACTGTTCTTCAAGTTCTCATAACCCAGTGGTTATTTCATAATTACAATTGTGTGCTTGTTGTCGCTCTTGTTACGTGCCATCGTCATCTACTACCATGACAATTAAAAATAAACTCTAACGGGATTTGTGCGGAGACAGTAAACATATTACAACAGATAATATGGATGTTGATCGATGAATGCTGATGCTGACGAAAATTATAAGTAAAGGACACTCATTTTGAGTCTTTGAATGCCATGAGCTCCAGCTCCTCGACATTTGAGCCATTATATTCAACATCAATGTTTGGTCACCCATCCCTAGAATAAAAAGGGCTTTAGCTTTGTGTCCATCAAACTTTGAAGAGTCCTCCCAAATTGTTTTGAGAAATTTATCCAATGTTGGAGTAAATTAACCCTAACTGATGGTAGACATCCTGAAAAATAAATCATCTTGTAAAGCAATCATGCAATGACTCAATCAAGTTCATACTAAATTGCACATTACAGTTTCATCATTTTTGTGAGATGATATATGAGTGCTTCCCAAGACCTCATTGATCTTAGAATTACTCTCACTAGGAGCTCACTTAACTGTGGAGTTCCTAAATATAATTTCACCAATTGCTTTGAAAATGATTTTGATATTTGAAGAGTCCGGTTTCATTACCCCAAAGACAAACCCCAATGCCCCCTCATGGGTTCAGAATGTTAAGGCCACTAATTTCTGCTTGGTTTGTCCCCCCATAAATCATAGTGACAGTTTGTTCATACTCTCAAAAATTGAGTGTGAGACTAGATTGGGGATCATAATGTCTTTGGCAATATTACCAAAAAATCATAAAGAAGAGCCCCGTAGTCCCACAATGAACTAAGGACTGAAAAAGTGCGTATAAGCCAAGTTTTTCATTCGAAGGTTTTTATGTGTTACGCAATTAGTAACATTTCACAAACATTTGCACATCCAAATGCAACTTAGGCCAGAAGGTTTTGTGCTACACTTAAAATGTACACCTCTCATAGCAATGTTAGATACTTAGATGAGCAGCGTGTCGTGGTAAATTAAGTCGATACGCTCTCTATAGAAGTCCTCAACAATTAAAATTTCAAGATCATCCTCATATGATGCGCTCGAGAAGGTTGGTCGTTTTTGTTGGAAATATTGAATCAATGTCGGTCTATTAGAGACTTTAAATGTATTTGGGTTTAGTCTCACATTGATTTTTAACTTCAAGAGTTCATGTAAGTCCTATATAATGAGCCCTTGAGGGATGAGTAAAGATATCAAGTAATTTCTTTTCTATTATTAAACATGGTATCAGAGACAGAAGTATCTCCTCCTTGAATTTGTTACCGTCCTAATTTGTTGGCAACCAAGAGTTCTCGGCATTTTTTTCTCTCTGATCTCCCCCTCTTCTCGTTTTTTTAGCCAAGTGGTCCAAATCCCACTCGTCGTGCTATCTAGTTTTCGCTCCCGTCGATGAGATCACCTTTTGATTTCATTGGCGGGAGCAGCTCTCTGGCTCCTAATCCTGTTGTCGTCGAGCTCCATTGAAGCTTTTATTCTTCGAGTTTGATCTTGTGGAGCTTCTACTCTACTTCTCCCGATGGATCTATACTATTGCTGCCTCCATGGATCTCGCCTCCACAGCGGTCTCGCCATTGACGATATCTCCCTGATTCTTTAAATCTATTCCAAATCTGGCCCTCTTTTCTCCTTGTTGATGACAATGGCTTCCTATCCGGCTGTTGATCTCATCGAGCTTCTCCTCCACTGATCACGTCATACTTCTCATTTGTCGTTCCTGTCGACATTTATCTTCAGTGGGCCTCCCTGCTCCAGATCTGCTCCCGACCTGGCCCCTCTCTTCTTCCTATTGGTGGCAATGGCTCCTCTCATGTCAAACTCCACTCTTTCTTATCGGGCACCCTCTTCTGCTCGTCGTTGTTGGAGTCTTCTGCTCGCCACTGCTTGAGCTTTCTGCTCACCGCTTGAGCCTTTTGCTCGTTGCTGCTTGAGGCCTCTGCTCATCGTTGCTTGTGCCCATGCTCTGTTCGCTGCATCATGAGCCCGTTGCCTTTATCCAATAATGTTTTCTTTGTTATTTTGTTTGTGTTGTTTTATTTCTTGTGTTTGTTTAATGATTGTGTGTTATATGCCTTAATCGCACACTGCCACCAGACTTATGTCGTGCGCCGCCTCATTGCTACATCGTTCAGCTGTGTGTCCCATGTCGTCTGTATTGCTGTGCAGATGATGAGCCCAGTTCGTCTGATGTTCTGTCCCGCAACGCATTGCCTTTGAATCCAACTTGAAGTGTTTTCTATTGTGTGAAGACCCAAAATTTTTTGATTTGTGTTGTTTTATAGTACAATAAACTTTCAGTATTTTATTCCATCCTTTTATTTATTCACACCGTCATACAGTCGTTTACTGTCTGCTAATTTGTATTGACTCTCAGTGCTTTTGTATACATTGCTTCTCTAATCGCGAACCTTCCCCGTAACTGAAGCCACCAGTTGTCTGAAAAAAAATGAATCTAAGGGTTAGCCATAAAAATTATGACTATGTGAGAATAGTATTTCGTGAAACAGTTATACAGGCAAACAAGGGGATGATATCAATATGCATACCGATAAAATCTAAAACAATGATTTTTCTCATTGCACCCCTTAATTTTAATTACATTGGGAAATGCTCCGGTGATGAAATGTGGGCCCCGCCCCCGAAGAGCGTTGTGCTCACCCCTACTGGTACGATTAGTGGATGTCTCCACATCAGTCGAAGTCATCACATTTCCCCATGAATTTTAAATGAATTTTATCTTGTCGTGTAAATAGGAGTTTATAATAAAAATAATTCTCTCAGAATAAATATCGTTTAATTGTTCCCTCGCCCACTTTATTTATTTAGGTTGTATCAAGGCGAAACTCATATGCACAAGCAAGTTTGTCACAGAGCCAAGAAATTAAATATTTCAAAATAATTAAATACCCATAATTTCAAGAAATAAAATACTCGATTTGCCGCCATGTGTCACGGGATGTGAAGTTAGCTTTGGGACCATGTCGTGCGTCTCGTTTTACACGACTGCATAAAAGAGTTGTATGGAAGTGCCAAATCTGATTTTATCTTTGTCGGACAGCTAGAAATATATCTCAAAATTGGGATTGGATCGTAATTGTCCAGCAAGGCATAAAAGTTAAGCTATTTTCAAAAATCCAATTAAAATCGTATCCCCACGTCCAAACAAATAACTAATTATAACCACCAAGAGGAGGAGGCAGTGGCCTGGAAGTAGCAGTAGGGAGGCAGCAGCTCGGGAGCAGCTACAAGGAGCGACAGATTTGACAGCAGCCCGAGCTTAGGAGCAGCTTTCTAGAGGCAGCCACTGAGGATCAGCAGAGGCAAAGCAGAGCCCCATACGCAAAGAGGTTCGGGTACCAGTAGAAGAAGAAGAAGAAGGACAGTGGCTCGTAGCAGAAGAAGGAAACAGCAGCAGCCCTGATGTCCGGAAGAATCGGCGGCACAGCTGTCCCGCAACGTCTACCTCCATGACGACAGCACCGAACACACAGAGGGACAGGGAGAATGCCTTGGTGTTAAGCGGCAATTCAAGCTGCCAACATCTCAAAAGCACAAGTTCAACATCCCCTCCAACTTGCCCAAAATCATCAGGGCCATAAATTAATCAGCCAGCCCATAAGCACATAAACAGCCACAGTAAAAGGCAACCCAAAAAAATCAAAATATCGAGACGTAAAAATGTGTTTTTTCCATAGGGGATAATCAAAATATTACGGATTTTATTTTAGAGACTTTAGGTGTATTTGGGTTTAGTCCCACATTGCAGTTTAACTTTATGTGTCCATGTAAGTCATATATAATTCCCCCTTGAGAAATGAATAAAGACATCAAGTATTTTCTTTTTATTAATCAACGGTTTATTCAATCTAAAGTTTGTATATACAATCAGAGCATATTTCATCTTTAGATCGCAGCAGACTTTGACAATTATAGTTCATTGTTGCATCATGTATTACTCGCAGCAGACTTTGACAATTCAAGTTCAGTGTTGCATCATGTATTACTCTTAGAAACCGATATTATAGTAAGAAGGGGAGAATCCAAGAACAGTTGGAGAGAAAGCAGGTTGAGACCACATGCACAGCTACTGGTTAATTATTAAATTAGCTAAATCTTATATTACTGCTATATATTATATTAGACTAATCAACATAAATAAATATTAAATATCCTAATAAATAATAAGTGATTAAAAGACTAAACTTATCATCTAAGCATTAGGTAATTACTAAACAAGAAACTATTAAAGATAGCTAAACTGTAATTTACTAATATATATCTAATTAAATCTGAATAATCTCTAATTATCACAATATTCACTAAATATACTGAAAATTTTAATGAACTTTTGTTAATTACTTAAGTGTTATTCAACAAAGGTTATTGTATTAATTAATTATTAGTCCATAATTAATCGTAGTTGATCGCAAATAAATCACTATAGCCCAACTAAACCTTAAACTGTCTAATTAAACTATCTAATTCAGGATTTCCAAATCCTGAATTACACCATTGAATAAATCTTTCCTCTAAATATCCCCAAAATATCCAATTGACCCTAACAAGCAATGTTGAATTTGGCGCGGATTCACGCCGCCGCCTTTCCCGTTGTTTCCCGATGCCTCGAAGACTGCGGAGATCGCGAGGTGGATTCCACGATCGGAAAACCGCCGTTGCTTATTATATTATTAATAAATATACATAATCAATCATAATTGATGACAAAAAAATCATTACAGCCTAACTAAACCTTAAACTGTCTAATTAAACTATCTAATTTAGGATTTCCAACTCCAAAATTACACCATTGAATAAATCCTTCCTCTAAATATCCCCAAAATATCCAATTGCCCCTACAAATTACAAGACACATCCAACAAATCTAACAAGCAAGGTTGTGTTTGGCGAGGATTCACGCCACCGCCTTTCCCACTGTTTCCCGTTGCCGCGAAGACAGTGGAGATCGCGAGGTGGATTCCACGATCGGAAAACTGTCATTGCTTATTGTATTATTAATTAGTAGTCCATAATTAATTGTAGTTGATCACAAATAAATCATTATAGCCTAACTAAACCTTAAACTGTCTAACTAAACTATCTAATTCAGGATTTCTAAATTTTGAATTACACTGTTGAATAAATCCTTCCTCTAAATATCCCCAAAATATCCAATTGCCCCTACAAATTACAACATACATCCAACAAATCTAACAAGCAAGATTGTGTTTGGCCCGGATTCGCACCACCGCCTTTCCCGCTGTTTCCCGATGTTTGCGAACAAAGTGGAGATCGCGAGGTGGATTCCAAGATCGGAAAACTGTCGTTGCTTATTGTATTATTAATTAATAGACCATAATTAATCGTAGTTGATCACAAATAAATCATTATAGCCTAACTAAACCTTAAACTGTCTAACGAAACTATCTAATTCAGGATTTCCAAGTCCTGAATTAGACCATTGAATAAATATTTCCTCTAAATATCCCCAAAATATCCAATTGCCCCTACAAATTACAACATGCATCCAACAAATCTAACAAGCAAGATCGTGTTTGGCCCGGATTCGCGCCACCGCCTTTCCCGCCGTTTCCCGATGTCGCAAACAAAGTGGAGATCGCGAGGTGGATTCCAAGATCGGAAAACTGTCGTTGCTTATTGTATTATTAATTAATAGACCATAATTAATCGTAGTTGATCACAAATAAATCATTGTAGCCTAACTAAATCTTAAACTGTCTAACGAAACTATCTAATTCAGGATTTCCAAATCCTGAATTACACCATTGAATAAATCTTTCCTCTAAATATACCCAAAATATCCAATTGCCCCTACAAATTACAAGACACGCCCAACAAATCAAACAAGTAAGGCTGTGTTTGGCGCAGATTCGCGTCACCGCCTTTCCCGTTGTTCCCTGATGCTGCAAAGACAGTGGAGATCGCGAGGTGGATTCCACGATCAGAAAACTGCCGCTGCTTACTGTATTATTAATTAATAGTCCATAATTAATCGTAGTTGATCACAAATAAATCATTATAGCCTAACTAAGCCTTAAACTGTCTAATTAAACTATCTAATTCAGGATACACCATTGAATAAATCCTTCCTCTAAATATCCCCAAAAAATCCAATTGCCCCTGCAAATTACAAGATACATCCAACAAATCTAACAAGCAAGGCTGTGTTTGGCGTGGATTCGCGCCACCGCCTTTCCAATTATTTCCTAATGCTGCGAAGACAGTGGAGATCGCGAGGTGGATTCCACAGTCGGAAAACAGCAGCATGCCGCTGTTTCGTACTTCAAAGCGGCAGCACGAGCAGCCACCTCCTTTCCCACAGCTCTGCCCAAACAGCGGCTGGCAGCAGCCACCATCTTTCCTGCGGCCTGCTGCTCCGATAAACCCCCGTCAAAGACAGCATAAATGTAAGTCATAAACGCCTGAAGAAGATCCACAACGCCTATCAAAATCCCCAAACCCGGGATCCTAAAAGTCAATTTGAAAGACCAATCCGATTAATCCAAACAAATGAAATTCTCCTCGTATGTGAACGAATTTCAGCTGGATTTTATACATGAAATTATGCATCCCAGCGGACGCATAGAAACGCAGCTCAATACAAAACCGACCAGCAGCGTAAGACGTTCAAATTCAACAATATGGATCCGTAGAAGAGTAATATGAGACCAGAAGCATGGCCCGGTGACGAGAACACTAAAGATCTGGAAGGCTCAAAACGAATCTAGCGCAATCCTAGCTAGAAAGGAAGCGAGATCTGGTATACCTCCGGGAAGAAACAGTAGGATCCGATCCGCTGACGGTCGATCGTGCGTCCGACGAAAAGATCGGCGATATATGACGATTCGCCCTGAAAGGGGAGGAGCTCCGAAACCACTTGGCGTCGGTGGCAGGGGCCGGCGGCGAGGAGTTTTGGCCGTCGGGATATCCCTTCCCAAGTTCTGCGAGAGAGAGAAAGAATAGGGGCGCAGGTGGAGGCTGAAGGCGAAAAGGGTCGCGGTGCAGAAAGAAGGGAATAAGGTCAGGGGCAGTGTCGGAATAATGACACGTGTCGGTTGATTGCTGTAAACGCGGAAAGTGCTTCGAGCAATTTTTACGGGTCAATGGCGGTGTTACAGGTGGACCCAGATTTCTGCGCGGGGTATTGTACATTCAAGTGACAAACACGGTTCAGCTGTGGATTTTTTCTTCGGTTCGGGTCCCGGTGGTGTCGAGGGCCAATGAGAAGTTAGAATTGTGTAGGCCCCATGTAAAAATATATGACAGAAGTCACAAATGTGTGGCCCCGCTCATGGGCGGAACTAGCCCTGGGCACGGTAGGGCATGTGTCCGACCGGTTTTGGGCGGAACTAGCCCTGAACATGAGGTTCTTCTTCTTCTTCCGGCACGTGCTCGACCGGTTTTGGGCCGAACTAGCTCTGGACGGGAGGTTCTTCTTCTTCTTCTTGAAATCTGGACTGATTTCAGTCCAGATTTCTGTGAAAGGTTGATTTGAACGCACCATTGTGCTAATCTGTTAGGATTGTGACACCTCACGCATGGACTCAGACCGTCCGGATCACGCCACGTCCGCGATCCATGGCCACCTCTTATTATGAGAATTTCAATTAAATGGGATGACTGATTTTTTAGGAGGGATTAAGGGTTATTCATATCCAAGTCTATCATTTAATTGGAAATCCATTCAGTTTTGGCAAGGGCCATTAAGGGTCGGCTAACCTCCTTCCTCATCTGGCCGACGCCATCAATGGAAATCATTGATGACCCTCTTCTTCCTAGTTAGGAGAGGGGGGTGCTCTCCTATATATATGTTTGGGAGGGGGCTGCTACAAAAAAAAGTACAATCAAGAAAGGAACAGAGAGAGTGGATCCAGGCTCGGCCATCAGTGAGGAGCTTTCCGAGAGTGTGAGGAGCAAGGTTCTGTAGGAGTTTCTCTTTCCGGCGGCAGCGGCAACGAACGGACCTCGCCGGTGGAGGAGGATCAGAGGCGGCGGCAGCGGGTTGCAGTGGTGATCTCCAGGCGGCATCGAGAGGTGTTCAGGCGGCGGCGGCGGCGACGACAGCTCCAGTTCAGACCAGGTGCGACGGCGGCGGCGGCGGCGGCAGCAGGCGTGCTGCGGCAGAGGCGGCGCATCGGGCTCAACTCAGGCAGAGGCGGCTTTGTCCAGCGGCGGCAGGCAGCTCCAGGAGGCAGCAGGAGCAGGAGGATTCAGGTGGAGGCGGCTCTGTCCAGCGGCGATAGACAGCTCCAGGCGGCGACAACGGTACAAGAACAGGCGGATCCATCGGGAAGAAGAACAGGGGTTGTCGCCCGGCGACATCGATACCGCCCGACGATATCGGTTCTTCGGGATTTGGGTTCTTCGGGCGATCTCCTCAGATCGTTGTTCCTTCGATAGAGCTTTAGAGAGCAGAGATCGTTCTCAGCGAAAAGCTAAGAAGGACCAGCGGAGGAGCGAGGCAGGATTCGTGGCTAGGGCGTGTGCTCGGAGAGAGGACCTTGGCGGAGGTAGAATCTTCGCAGCCGTAGAGGAGACGGGTAGAGAGTCATCTCAGGAGTACCCAGACACCGCAAGGGGAGCCATCTGGCTCAGGAGTCCCACCAAGAAACTCCGGTTTACTCTGAAGAAGGTGGAGCTGCACAGTGGCGTGCGCCACCAGGAGTCGATGGAGTTCGCTGGAGGTGGAGGCGTGGAGTTGCGGGAGATCTACGGAGGAAAAAGTCACGAGCATGCGAGAGAAATCAGTGAGAGGAGTCAAGTTCAAGAGCGGTCTTGACTTGACTCAGACTAATGCATGTTGATCGTGATGACCGTAGTCGAGGATCCGGTCCCAGATTTCTTTGAAATCTGGACTGATTTCAGTCTAGATTTCTGTGAAAGGTTGATTTGAACGCACCATTGTGCTAATCTTCTAGCATTTTAATGTTAGGTACACACCATTGTGTTGCTGGAATCCATCGTGCATGGTTGATTTGGAGCTCCAATCGTCTTTTGTTGCTGGAACACACCATTGGTAATTACTCTTGTTCCCCAGTTTTCTGTTTTAGTTTGCTTAGGAGTTAGGAGGGTCACCCGCCTGCAAAAAAAAAAATTTTTTGGGGGCGCTGCCCCCAAACCCCCGCTCAGGGTGCGCTGCCCCCCGAACCCCCCTAATTGACAGTACTTAGATTGTGCCCGTGCGACTTCAAAATTCTAGTTCCGCCACTGGCCCCGCCTACTTTGCAGACGCCTCATTGGGCCCGGACGCCAGTTGGCGTTCGGGCCCCGGACGCACAAATTTCCCTATGCTGGGACGGCCAACCGTGATATTATTTTTATCCCTATCAATTAATTAATGCAATTTAAATTAAAGGAGTTTGTTGCAGCGAAATGCTGAAACCCGAGGTGCTCTTGGACCGATCGAGAAATAAATCGGCTGTTTGTGGGCGATCAAGCGCGCAAACAGTCAATGTGAGACAGTTGGTGAAAAGATTTTTTTTTTAACATGAAAACCTCGGGAAGAGGTAAAAACCCACATGGTCAGGACTCTGCGGACCAAACTTCCGTTATATCGGTGTTGTAACAGAGTTTTGAAGAGAATGTGAGGGTGTCATGTCATCTCTCGTTACCGTAGTGGAGAGAGGAGTGGGACTCCGAGAGTGATAGGTCACCTCTCGTGGATCTAAGTATTTTTCTTCTTATATAGAGAGGAACACTGCGCTATTGGCTCGTTAATGGCATTCAGAAGCTGGAATGGAGCATTCTGCACGTCCTCGAGTCTGTGGCTTGTCACTTGTTGCGTACGGAGGAGCCTAGAAAGACACGCTTTCTTGCAGGCAGTGTCGTGTTGCGCCAGCATTATGCGTACAGTGTGTTATATGTGTGGCAAAGTGTGCGCAGGGTGGAACGTGCAGAGGGTAGAACGTGTGCAAGGGAGTGAGTCAGTGGTCGGTCGTGTGGCGGTCAGTCGGTGGGACGGTTTTGCCGTGCGCGATTGTTCAGGACGGCTCCATCATAGGATTAGTGTGGTTGACTTTGGTCAACCCAACTTAGCTCTCATGACCCCCACTATGTTTGTGGGGGTGTTGGGATTCTGACAATCCACAACCCGGAATTCCTATAAATTGAGGGTACCCACATCAAAGTTGTTAAATGCACCACAATTTTGGCTAATTGCACCGCAATTTCTCCTAATTTAACTTTAAAATTGCTCCCTCAATAACATCAATGACACTGCACTAACTCGCATCACACTAGCCTGAAAACTGAGTTTATTGTGACGACCTCAGGCTCACAGAATCCACCGTTCACCTGAGAAAGGGACTGAGCATGTAGGACTCGAGACCGATAAGGATGTTGGCGAGAGACTCGACAAAGTATTGTCTTCGGCATGTCGAGATTTGCTCGATGATATTGTCTGATACTTTGTAATTCTCGTGTTACACCACCTCAAAGCATGCCAGTGAGAGTTTGGATTAAACGGATGTCGGTCTCATACGTATCAACCATCATCACCGATTCGTTAAATGCAACCAAGAGAAAGCTTCATACTTTGTAATTCTCTTGTTTCATATTTGAAATTTTTGATTGTTATGAAATGTCTAATTGTTATGAAATATATGATTGTTGTTGTTTTAAGTTTAAAAATATTCATTATTTTTTATAATGGTCAACAATTGTTAATTTAATTGTATTATTTCTTTTTTTTTACTTGATGTTAATTTTGATTTTTTTTTTCCATAGGATAAAATTAATGACTTTATGTTACAACAATTTATTTTTTTTTTGTTTTTTTGCTAAAATGTATGATATAGTTTCATGATTTTATTTTTTTGAAATTCAAATTGTAGCGCATTTAACACCGTTGCAGACTTGCAGTGCAATTAACAATTTTAGGTTCCTTTAACAGAACGGCATCGCTAGCCAAAATGCAATGTCTTTAACAATTTTATAAACCAAACACTATTAATTGATTAATGCGATAGATAATTATACATCATTTTTTTATTTTTGAAAAAAAAAATATCATAATGCATATATCATTGTACTTGTCAAATCAACTCTAAAAAATTTACGAATTTAATGATGTTTCCTCGAAAATACAACTGACATACTTAATGACAGCTTTTTGAAAAATATTGTTGACAAGGTTAATAACAATCTATCATATTAGTTATAGGAGTTCTGCAAAAAAAAAAACTTTTTAAAAATTTTTTATGTATTTCCATCATTACTTTAATTTGAGGATACAGTGTAATTATTTGAATTGACATTGTTTTTTTAATGTTAAGTCATTAGATTAAATGACCGTTTGGGGCGGGGGTCAGGCTCCACGAGGGAGCGAACGAAGCAGCGGTAGTCACCGGCGGTGATGAGTTGGGTTCGTAGATGGAGGGGTATCTTCGTTCGTAGGGAGGGCAGTTGGAAACAACAGGGGATGGTGGAAAAACAAACGGAAAATGTGCGACGACGGTGGTGTTAGCTCCAATTGCACTGGAGCCCGATGATGCCCCAAATGGACCCTAAAACAATAAAGCTATATTTGACATGCTTATAAATATCTGAATGAACTATTTGTTTAATTAAATATTGATCAGTTTAATTTGCAACGTTATTGTCTAATTAAATCTATATTATATACAAAGAAGTCTTGTTGTCGTAACGGTCCCGCGTGAAAATCTCAGTCGTTTGATTCAGTGGCCAGTGAATCGAGAATTTGAAAAAAAAACCTTCACGACTGTGGCCTCCATCACCGGTGAAGTCACCAGCGGCCTGCCCGGTCCTCCACCGACGGGTTCGCCGGACCCCAGCGAACCCGGTAGGGGTTGTCCGGCGGTCTCATGACTCTGTTCGCACACCGCTGAACAACCCCTGATGGGTTCGTCGGGGACTGCCCCGGAGAACCCGCCGGTGTGGGCCGGTGATACAGGACGACGCATAGGGTTTGCACGTCTGTCAGCTATTTCTAGAAAACCCTAAATGCATGCAATAAATAATTGAATTTTGAGTAGTCGTTGCACGAACTTTAAGAAATAAAACAACTAGATTTTTGTAAAGCACAAAATCACTATTTTGTTTAAAATGAATTTTCTTAAAAAAACGTTCAATCCTAAGTTTGGGAAAAAAAATTCGCAACTTTTGTTCTGGTCCCCTTGTGTAGCAGAACGAAAATCGTTAATTCCAAATACGTTTCCGTTTGGAGTTTTCGATGTAGCGTTCGCTGATAAGATTCAGGCAAAAGTCCAACAATACAATGAATCTATTATCCTGCGAGAAAATATATAGACACGCACGAATGAAGAGATAGAAACAAGTTACACACTGAAACATCAGTCTTTTTGCAATCGAAGTCGGTGGCGATCCCGCAAGAAATTTCCTCGTCACATTCAATCTCACTCTGAGGTCGGTCATTATCGCACACAGACACCAAGAAGAAATTTCGCTCATACTCACATGATGGCTCCACGAAATCTCAAAGCTCGCTCTGTAAGTAAACCACAAACTAACCACCTAAATTCACTTCCTCACAAGAACGTGGTTACATGTAATCTTCAACACAAGAACTACAATTCACTCACTACTCATAAATTCAGAACAACAAACTCTAATATTTCTTTTAGGGCTGTAACGGTTCGGTTTGGTTTGGTTTTCTACCAAAACCGCTAACCGAACCACCCGCGTGTGGTTCCAAAAATCTGAAACCAAACCAAACCGCGAATATCATTGGAACCGAAACCAAACCGTTTGGTTTGGTTCGGTTCGATTTGAGTGGTTTAATACTTAAAAGAATAGAAGTTTGCTCATTAATTATGGTTATACTTATGAAGGAAAATCGAATAAGGTGCTCATCTTTCAATTAAAGGACCTTTTTAAAACAACATAAATTGAAGAGTATTTGGTTTTTTACGTAACTTGAAACGTTGATTTTTATAAAGGTCTGAAAATAATTGAGTGATTTTGGATAACTGCAAGACTTAAGGATGCTATCAAATTTTGTATAAAGTTAATAAAGGGATATGAAAAAGCAGTCAACCCGTATCCAGCTTGGCGCTCAGTCATAACACATAAGTAATAACATTTAGTTTTATTAATTTATATACCATTTATTTTTAATAACCTGAGCTTAGCTGAGCTTATGAAATAAATTATCTCTAATAGAATAGTATTAGAGCTAATATGGTTCGGTTCGGTTCGACTTGGTTCGGTTTGACATTCCGAACCGTGAACCGAACCGAACCACATGGTTTTCACAAAATGAAACCGTGACCGAACCATGGGTTACTAAAAACGAACCAGACCGTGCGGTTTGGTTTGGTTCGGTTCGATTTGGAGGTTCTGTTGGTTCAGGCTTACGGCCCTAATTTCTTTCAACAACAACAAAGCAACAATCTGGCACTCCTAATCTCACTTATAGCAAACAACAGTAACATTAATTGTTCACTGTTTGTCATCTCTAACAATCCAAACCAGTAGCAGATCAACGCATTGATTTCACCTAACCCTAAACTCACATCAAATCCACTTCATTTACATCAGCAATGACAACCTAGAGGACTCAAACAAGACACAAATCACGTCATCAAATCTTCATACATTTTCATCATTCACAACGGAACTGTTTATCATCTCTGCCATTTATAGGGCATCAACACAAACCGCTGGTTTGCGGAGGAATCGGCCATGGGGAAGCTCAGGCGGAACTTTCGGGATGAGGAATCGTGGTTGTGGATGTGGCTGAAACTGTCGGAAGATGGGCTCGTACAGGCTGTATAAGGGGCAGAGGCCGCACGACGTGTGGAGCAGTTGGATCGTGGGCAGCCACGCGATGCTCGCACCCCATGTAGCTATAGAAATTGAGACTGAGTTAAGCCCTAACTGTGCTTGGCGTACCATTGCTCAACCGGGGAAGAAGCGTCGTGCCTGGATCAATCGGGGAAGACAAATAGTAGCTGGACCGGCTGGATTTGAATTCCCGCACACCCATTAAAAAAATTGCAATATTACAAAAAATGACAAAGCGGCACAAATAAACAAATACAAGAATCAGGGCCAATAGAGGTCCGGTCGGGTGCGGCGTCGGGCACACTTGCTTCGACCTGATATGGGTTGCCCTTCGCCAACTTTTCCCCTCTCGAAATCACTCATCTTTGGTGAGTGCTCCGATCGATAGTGATGTCGAAGATCAATATTCATGCATTGTAACTCCTCGGTCAAGACCTAGTTGGTCTCAGTCTCTGGTATGTCATGCTAATAAACCAAATATCGCTGAAAACCACCATCAGTAGTGGTCAATGTCTCATGCTTGACCTGAAAACTGTCGGTGGAAAATGATAGAACTCTCGATTAAGTATCAGTAACTGAATGAATATCAGCGTGTCCTGAACGTGACTCCTCATTAACTCTCACCAACCTAAAAGATTCAAATGGAGGAGAAGGCAATGAAAAATCTAAAGACTTAGACGAGTAATTGTGGAATAAAGTCAGATCTGCTATTTTAGAAACAGGATTTGCTCATCAAACGGAATACATCTCAAGTTCATACACATTTTGCCCTCATCCGCTTTACTACTCGAAAGGGTCCAGTTATACGGTCAGCTAAGTTTTTTACGGTACCAAAAGGTAGTCGTTCCGGATTTATCTGAACCATCACCAAGTTATTCATTCTGAAACTAGTATCTCTTTTATGCTTGTTAGCTTGAGTTGCATATAAGTTAGAAGTACTATGCAATTTTCGCTCATTTTTTATGCAAATCATGCAAATGTAAAAGATGAATTACTAACACGAATAATTTCATAAGCTTGAGGTTTTAGATACTAAAAGCAACTCCTGAAATAGGTACATGATCAGGAGGCTTGGGAAGTGGATCATAGAAGAATTCATCGTAGGGGCGATGAACATTCGAGTGAAAATCGGAGATATCGGTGATAAGATGTGTCAACATTGTGCGTGAACTGTCTCTGTAAGTGTGGGTGATAAGCTATAAAATTAATGAATCATTGAGTGTATCCTCAAACTCGATTGTGCTACTAAGGATAGATACATCCAAGGTTTTGAGAACCGGACCGGAGATTGAACCGGAACAAGGAGAGGTTCAAGGTCGAACCGGTCCAACCGTGATTGAACCGTAATAACATAATTCAAATTTAGGATTCAAATTTACCTAAATATTGAATTCAAATTTACCTAAATATTGAATTTAAATTTACCTAAATATTAAATTCAAATTTACCTAAATATTAAATACGTGTTATAATATTTTTAAATATAAAATCTAATATTTTTATTTTGAGTAAACTATACAACTTTAAAATATTAATTACACATATGTATTAATCTCAATCTTAAATGTAAATTGTACAGCCTCATATTCGCTGAGTCAGACCAGGAGGCGCAATGGTCACCATTAGGCTAGCCAGAGAAGTTCTCGCCCAAGTAGGCGGGAGCGCTTGCGCTAAGCGCCAAGCTCCTGTCTCAAGTGAGCTCTCGCCCGCAAGACGCCCCGCATTCGTCGAGCCCAGATCGACGAGCGCAGTCAAATCGTCGAACGAAGACCAGCGCGGGAACGCTTGCGTCAGCACTCAGATCGTCTTAAGGAAGCTCTCGCCTATAGGCAGGCGAGACCGCTTGCGCCCGGCTCTGGGCAGAAGGCTCTCGGTTCAGAGCTCTCGCCGAGTGAGGCTCAGGGCCTTGGGTGAAATGACTAAATTACCCTCGGGTGAAATTACCCATGTACCCTCAGGAAAACAGCGGGATTCGACTATTGACAGACCAACTAGGGGCATTTCAGTAATCTCAGGGCAACAAAGACTATAAATAGACCCATAAGGGCTCTTTGGAAAGGAGGCTTTTTATTATCTTCCAACTTCTAGTGCTTTCTGAGGAGCTCCTAGCGCAGCTTTTGGCTTTGGAGGGGAAGCTCTCAGAGATCTTCCGGGTGTGAGGTGTGACCTCCATGCTGAGGCTTTGGGTCAGTCTTAGGTCCTTTGCAGCTAGTCGAGGGTTGAGGCTTGAGAGAAGTAGTTGTTGGCTGCACCCCTGTTTTTGAACTCCCGTTGAGGTCATTTTTGGCTTCAACACCGGACATCGAACCGACGGAGGGAAAGGTTCAAGATTGAACCGGTCCAACCGATTCAACCGAGGTCGAACCGTTACATATATATATATATATATATATATATATTAGCAAATAAAAATAATTAACATTATCTTTGAAATTTACCCATAAATTTTAGGTTCAAGATCGAACATAAAAATGTATGAAATTTCTTATATAAGGTCGGACGTTCAAGAATGACGGTTCATAACCACCACGTTGATGATCGCCACCGCCGTGCCAAACGGAACGTAAATTTTATTTGAACGATAGATGTATCATGTATGTATATATTAAAAAAATATAAACTTTAATTTTTAAAAGATAATTTAATATGTCAATATAATAATATATCTAACAAAATATATAATTAATATTTATATAGATATGTATATTAAATTGGATATGGTTATTTTATACATACGTTAATATTGATATGTATTTAATATATTACAACATAAAAGCAAATGAACCAAATGGCCAGGTGGTTCGCTATTGAACTAATCTCGTAATGGTGGGGGGTTCGAAACGCCTCGCTTACTTTTTTTCTGATATTTAATAGCGGGCGGGCCAAAGGCCCGGTTGTGTGAAACCGCACCCGGTTCCCGGCCCACCGGTCCGCCCGCCCGGTTCCGCGGTTCTTGAGCGGTCCTTGGAGGGTGCGGTTTGCTTATCTGGACCGGACCGGCTGGGTCCCCGGTCCGCGGTTCGACCGGTACGACCCGCCGGTCCGGTCCGGTTTTTAAAGTTTGCCAAAAACATATGGAGTGCTACATCTTTATGTGTGTGTGTGTGTGTACACACACGAGTGCCCGACACGGGGCTCTGCCCCTACGGCCAAGCACAACAGTACCCGGTCGGCGGCGACGGGCTTCGCTCGCCCCCCGACGGCCTTCAATAAACCCAAAAAATAAATATAATTAAATACTATATTTAAAAATGTAATTCAAAAAATAGTTTAAAAACTCTTGATTATAACTAAAACATGCTGAGCCTGCCCCGCCACCAGCAGGCTCTGCCTGCTTTTAATGTTAATGAATATATTTAAGAAACATTTAATTAATTATTTATTTATTTAAAATGTAACCCACGACCTCTTTAGTCCCACACCGCTCGTCTGAATTAAATTCCTTTGGTTTAAAAGGCATATGCATGATGACTTGTTTGAATTACTTCTCAGTAGGCAGATCGAGCAGGTTGAGGTAAGGTGGACTGCTTTTAGCGGGCTGGATTTAGGGACCGGTAGCGGGTTGGTTTTAGGGGCTCGCAGTGGGCTGTGTCGCTAACTCGAGCTTGAAGTATTTTATGCGTTATATAGGGGCAAAATTGTTGTCTTACATAGGTTTGACACCTTAGTAGTAGATTTAGGAGACCTAGTAAAATATAGAGAGAGTGTGCGATTTAATTGAGCTCGATCGGATGACAACAGAATTATCAATCCATGATCAGACGGCTATTCTAATTTCGAACTCATGTGTTTATACTTTCTATATAGTGGTAAAGATATATATATATATATACGAGTGACAGGCACGGGCCTTCGGCCCGGGGGGCATTCGTCGTGGGATCAACATTTATCGTGGGAGCGACATATGTCGTAGTGCCGACATTTGTCGAAGAAACGACATTTGTCATGGGGGCGACATTTGTCGAAAAATGACATTTGTCGTGGGAGCGACATATGTCATGGTAGCGACATTTGTCAAAGAGGGTGACATTTGTCGTGGGGGCGATATTTGTTGTATGGGGTGACATTTTCTGTGGGTGCGATATTTGTCATGGGGGTGACATTTGTCGTGGTCATGACATTTGTCGTGGGAGTGACCTATGTCGTGGGAGCGCATTTTGTCGTGAGAGCGACATATGTTGTGGGAGCGACATATGTTGTAGGAGCGACATATGTCGTGGTAGCTAACTTTGACGTAGAAGAGATAATTTCATTAAGTTACGTTTTCGTGTATTCAAAAAGTT
Organism: Platanthera guangdongensis; assembly: GCA_039583875.1. Classification (NCBI taxonomy): domain Eukaryota; kingdom Viridiplantae; phylum Streptophyta; class Magnoliopsida; order Asparagales; family Orchidaceae; genus Platanthera; species Platanthera guangdongensis. Next base: position 4,775,219 of record CM077156.1, read on the forward strand.
CAAAAATGAAACTAAAACATAGAAAGTATAGAGGACTTGCAAATTGGGAACATTTCTTTATTGTTTATAAACCCAATTTATAGAACGTCAACATTTGCTGAGCATGAATATAAAATAATATATGTGCGTGCGGAAGACCTCTTTTTTGAAATTCAATATATCATTGTCGTCGGGTCGACCCGATCAAAAATCTCTTTGAAGACCACATTTTTCGTGTACACGCCCTCATGACCTTCGATAGCATAGTTTTTGACCAAAACTCTCGTGGACTGCGCCGAAACCCCTCTTGATAAAGCAACATACAATTGTCCATGACTGAAGACGTGATTTGAAAGATAAATTCCGACATTTCCAATTGTCTGGCCCTGCGACTTGTTAATTGTTAATGCAAAACTCAATCTGACTGGGAATTGTTTCCTCGTTAGTTCGAATGACATTTTGTAATCTTCTGCGCTTTTTAGCGGTATGCGTGGAATGAAAACTCTGAGTCCCTTAAAATGCCCGACCAATATAGTTGCTTCAATAATATTCCTTCCAAATCTGCGACAAATTAGCCTTGTGCCGTTGCATAATCCAATTTTGGGATCTATATTTCGGAGAAGTATAATTGGACAGCCCCGCTTCAGTGTCAGCTTGTGTGTTGGTAGATTTCCTGGATTAATAGAGTTTAAAAATTCCGGGAGTTTTAGTTCATGGTCATCAGTTGAAACTGAGTCGAAAGAGTAGTAAGTTGCGCTATCCCCCGGAAATATTTCCATGCATTTTTCGTTCAACTTATTAACATCTTCATTTAATGGAGTGATTAGAGCTCTTGTCTCCATATACGTAGCATCGGTGTTGTTGACATCATAAGTTTGCATATTTGGAAAAACAAAATCTATTAAAGTATCAATTGATTGATCTCCTTCCCAAGGCATAACAATTGACTCCGGAAGGCGAAGCTTAGTCATTTTCTATTGCTGGCTCGACCCCATTTCCGACCCTTAGCAAGAAATCTGCAAATTTGATGTCATTGCGTGCTCTCATATTTTCCTTTAATTCAAGTATTTTGACACCTGACCATAAGTAAGACTCAACGATACTTGAGCGAATTATTTCCAATCTCGTGCCATTCACAACAACCGGCGTCACCTGCCTGAAATCTCCTCCCATGATTAGGACTTTCCCACCAAAAGGCTTATTTATTTCTAATACATCTTGCAATGTACGATCTAGAATTTCAAATGTTTTTCTATTGGCCATGGGTGTCTCGTCCCAAATGATTGCGGAAGAAAGTTCAACCAATTTTCGCAGATCAGACTGTTTACTGATACCGCAATTTAGTACATTCTCTAGTTTTATAGGAATTTTAAACCTTGAGTGAGTTGTGCAACCGCCTGTGAGTAAATTTGCTGCTATTCCGGATGTTGCAGTTGCTATCACAATACGGCCTTCGTTGCGGAAAGTTGCTAGTATAGATCGATAGAGAAATGTTTTACCTGTTCCACCAGGACCATCAACGAAGAAAATATCTCCATTTCCTTCTCTTATGGAAGTGCATATTGTGTTGTACGCTATTTGTTGCCCCTGATTTAGTAGCGATGTTGAATTTAGATCTGTTGTCGATATTGGAATTGATAACTCATTATCAATCAAACCCGGCAAGTCAATTGAGTATTGTATGCCCTCGCTTAACCTTAGCAGGTCAAAATCTTTTGTGCTTTTGTTATATTGCTCAAAGATATTATTTAACTCACACAATAATCTATTTATTAAGAAATCACTATTTACAGAGCTTGTGCTACCGTAATCTTCGATCATCGCCGCACGATTTTCATCTCATAGGGTTCTTACCCCAGTCGGTTGACAGTACAATAAAATTGTTGCAAATAATCTTCGCAGTGCCGCAGGCATTCTGAAATTTCTGGCTTCCGCAAGACTTTCTCTAATGCTATTGTCTTCTTCAAGTAGACCTCGTTTCTCAGCAGCTTCCTTAAAAGTGGTGTAATGAATACCATGAACGGTATATAGGAAATTAAACGATGTTGGCGCTGGAATATGATTAAGCAGAAGACGTAAGTAAAAGCGCTCACCCTCGGCTGGCGATACAGCGTACATAAAGCCTACTACTGTTCGATTTCGAACTCTTCTTATCCATTTTCGCGATGATGTTAGCCACCTATAATGTTTTGCAAAGTCAACATATAAGTAACCAACAGTTTCTAATCCGTTGTTATATGTGTTGAAGAACTCTGTTAGCATTGTCCGTGAATTCCGTTCGTTAGTCAGTACATTGGAAATAGATGGATTGCTTCGGAATTGAACCTGATGTAGATCTGGCAGATGTATTTACAATCGGACAACAGAAGGGAATGTTTGGTACATATGGAACTTGAAAAGCTTCCACGATGCCTCAGGCGCACAAATCCAACGGCCGTCGACGTATTTACTTACTTCGTCATAGTTCGGTCCCGGACGCACCTCGAATGCAACCCAATCAGGACCCTTGTACACGTACTTGTACAAATATTTGATGCTCTTAATGCTGCTACAAATTTCCACATTGATGTGACAATCGTATTTAAGTAGAAGATACGGGTTATACGGAACTACCCAACCATTGTCAGCCATAAAGTTCTCATCTCTTCCCAGAGGTATTTCTCTATTGTCATGACGACGACGATAGAGTGGGTATGAATTCAATCCGTGTGTAGTGGCTTCCACGAAAGGTTTTGGAAACCCTTTTTTGCAAACATTATTTTTCATGCATTGCGCATTTGGTCTTAAGCGTCTGCATGGTCCATGCATCATATGTCTAAGCACTGCGTTGTATAACTCTGGTTCATCTGTCTGTATTGGAATTTCGGCTCTGACTAAGCAGTCATAATCGTCAGGAGTACTTAGTTTATCGTGTTCAGCGAAAATAAATAACATATGTGCGTGTGGAAGACCTCTTTTTTGAAATTCTACCACGTGAACGTGTGCTACTACTCTACCCAGGACGCCCTTATGGAAGATGTCGTCCTTTAGGCATTGTAATTTTGCTTGAAATATTCTCGAGATTAAATCAGGGCGATCTTGCGCCGTTTGTCCAGGATGAAGCTCATCTATTATCTCTGGCCACGAAGGATTGCAAGTCATTGTTAAAAAAATATATGGCCTACCAAAATTTCGTACAACTGTCATTGCGTCTTGATATCGTTGGAACATATCCCTTGGACTTCCAATAAAAGAAGACGGCAAAATTGTCCTACGGCCGACATTACCTGTAGTGAGGTATAGTTAAACTTTGAAGAAAAAATGTAACTTCATTGAAATTATATATGATTAAAAATCGATGGTAAATGTACGTACCTGCATCATTTTCACCGTTCTGTAAGCAATCCTGCAATCTCTGATATAACTCGGCCCTTACATCGCTTTGGTGCGATCTAATCCACCGTAGTTTTTTTGTTTCAACTTTTATGTACATATCGACGATATATTGTTGTAGTAGACGGCCTGCGTAGTGAATCACGGAAATTCGATTTGCACGGATCTACATGGAGATAGTATAATTTAGTAAATATTCAGCAGTAATATTATGTTATGCGTAAGTGAGAGTAATTGTTGAAGTACTTGTAGTTGGTAGGAGTAATAGTCACAACAGCTTGTTCGTTCTGCACGATTTAATAGTTCGTCGCCACGCCACCCATGTGAACCATGTGGAAATAGCAAAGGATATTGTAGAGGGTCGTAATAGCCAGAATATTCTTTTACAGGTAATAGTTCTCCGGAATATGTTTTTACAAGTATGTCTCTATCATTTGCCTCCATGAAATCATCTGCGCCAACTAATACCGCTGCAACTTGTGATGTTGTTGGAAGGGAGTACTGACGCTCCGTTGAAGGCCTTTCTTTTATCAAAAGTTTGCATTGGTGGAGATCCGAGTGTCTTGCTAATTGCCGTAAGGTTTGGACGTATGGATTTACTGCATCCAGTATGTTGGAGATCTTTTCAATTGTTTGTAGAGTAAGGCCCGGACTCTCGTTCAACCTATTCTCCATTTCGTGCTCTATATCATAAATGAACATTTGCAGAAAACGTGGTCTACAACCATATTCTGGTAGTAGAGAGCCAATTCTATGATATATTACACCGTGTGCTGTAAAAGTGTAGATACCCTGATTAAATGCCGGCATTCTTTCATCAAATGTCACTCCCATTGAGGTGAAAGAGAATACATGGTTGTATGAACGTATATTCTGTCTGAAATGACGTCCTTCTGTAGTTTGTGTTGTAAACAATTCCAGAAGCTCGGGCGGTACTGGAATATCTGGTACATCGACCAATCGTCCTTTGCAACACAATGTCATGGACTCATTGTGAAAAAGCTTAGCGTGACAATGATGGCAATTAGTAGGTGAAGAGAGAGTAACCGGAGGCACATGTATTGCCGGGTAACAGTTTCTTCCACTCAAATGACGAGTTGATCCTTGAGTAGGAGCATTTCCTGTATGATAGTAAGAAGATCATAGTGGGAGTAACGTAATGTAATGTTCTTACTTGTTTGGTTTAGTTATACGCATTAAGATTGAGGCTTACCGTGTGTTGTGTGTTGTTCATCCTCAGGTTGCATTTCTTCCTCATAGTTTGTTGTGCTTGCAGTGTCAGTTTGGATTTCGAGTGTCGTAGGATTGCGTTGTCAAGCGCGACGATTTTCCCTTTGTCGGGCATTAATTGCTTCTCGTCAGTGGAGAGTGGATGCGTATATTGGTGGCCTTCCTCTTGGTCGTACTTGTCGTGGTGCTGTAGTGGTTGTTTCTAGCGCAGTTGTTGCATCATGTCGGTTAGTAGTTGATGTATGTATTGGTGGCCTCCCTCTCCGCCGAGTTGTTCTAGGGGGTAAGTAGGTTGCGTGATCGACGTTAAGGTCACTCTCTGTTCATAAGTAGAATTGACGGAGATGTGAGAAACCACACAATTCTACTTATATTTCAAATATTATATGTTTTTATGTTTGAGTAAATATGAACGACGTAATACCGTATGTAGTTGTTGTTGAAAGTAGAAGTGAGGGTTCCGTAACGGTAGTTTCATTTGGAACTGGCATTGCATTGCTCTCCGAATGTTGGTTGGTTAGATTGATGGAGTGGACATTTGACGCTGGAGTTGAAGCAGTCAAGTGTAGTAATTGAAACCAAATGGATGACGAAGTTAATTTTTTCTACATATAGTTTGTGTAATGTATTTATTACATCTATTGTATATTACCTGATGCGTACGCATCGATGCTTTGCAGGAATCTACGTCGTTCCCTTCTTCGGGCGTTAGATGCCTCAGCTCTAATTTGGTTTGATGTGTATGTCGGAGGTCTTCCTCTTCGGTGGCTTGCTTGGCTTGTTAAATTGCTAGCATTTGTGTCTGTCGTGACAGTTGTGTCAGGTGTCCCATCTTCTACCATCGGTTCACTTTCTGTAATGGAGTGTAGCGGTCGATCTTGATATTCGTTTGCGTTGATCACCTTATCTTGACTCACTGTTGACATGCTGAAGGAGACATAGAATGATTTTTTATCTTTGAATAATACAATGAGATTTCTTAAGCATACGTGTTGTTTCCCCAAAACCTATTTCTATGCATATATCACACAGTCTGTATATATGTAGATTTAAAGATGAAATCTGGAAGTCCTACCACGAATATATTCCAAAGAATTAACCAATTAGTGCGCATAAAGAAAAAAAATGAAGGCAAAAATCTATTTGAATACAGATTGAAAATCGGGGTAAAGCCCAAAATTTTTGAAACCATATATATGTAGAATGTATGTGTGGCTGTGATATTCATTGATCAAAATCACTTTGTGTTCATCCACTCTTTATAAAAAAAATGTAAAAGTGGGATCAACATTGGCCCGTTTTACTTGGAAGTTTATTTGGCTTTCCTTAGAATGTATATGTGCAGAATGTACGTGTGGCTGTAATATGACAATCACCACCATTGACAATCACCATTTTTGTATTGTATATTGGATTTTTTCGATTTGCCCACTATGATCCCCTGATGACGGGTCTGTCTTTTATTAGGATTTCACCCCAGTGAAATCAAAATCCAGGATGTAGAAAGATTTCCTTCCTTGCTTCTCTTCTCTACCATTTGAATGCGTTAGAAAGTGTACTTCGCTACTTCTCTACAGATGCAACAATATCCTTTTCCTTTACTTTGTGTTGACTACTTTTTAGCACATGATTTTCATATTTTCATTTAGTGGTACTCTTTTATTCTTTATTTTCTTAGAAGAGCATTCCTTAGAAGAGCATTTCTGTACTTCTCTACAGATACAACTTTATCACGCGTTTCATATATTTACTGAATTCAGATCCCATATTTTTGAGCGATTGGTAACATTTTTAAAGCCCTAAGCTTCATGGCAGGGGGAAAAAAGCATACAGGAAAGAAATAAACAATCATGTTAGGTACTGTAGAACGTGAAAAAATAAGCAATCAGAAAAAAATAAGCATATACAACTTTATCACGCGTTTCATATATTTACTGAATTCAGATCCCTCATTTTTGAGCGATTGGTAACATTTTTATTGCCCTAAGCATCATGGCAGGGGGAAAAAAGCATACAAGAAAGAAATAAACAATCATGGCAGGTACTGTAGAACGTGAAAAAATAAGCAATCAAAAAAAATAAGCAATCCAAAAATTTCTTGCCCAATGTACTGAAATCCGAAGCAGTTGGCGGTAGGAAAGGATGTGAAATATACCTGTAGGTTGAAATCAGAAAGAAGAGGCGATGCTATGCTGTGAAATCAGAAAAAAGAGAGTGAAATCCCTCTGGATTTGAAAATACAGAGGCTGTGCTGTGAAATCAGAAAATTGATATATGAAATCCGTCTGGATCTGAAAATACAGAGCAGAGGAAAATGAGAATGAAGAAAAAAACCTTAGATTGAAAAAAAATAGGCAATCCAAAATTTTCTTGCCCAATGTACTGAAATCCGAAGCAGTTGGCGGTAAGAAAGGATGTGAAATATACCTGTAGGTTGAAATCAGAAAGAAGAGGCGATGCTGTGCTGTGAAATCAGAAAAAAGAGTGTGAAATCCCTCTGGATCTGAAAATACAGAGGTTGTGGTGTGAAATCAGAAAAAAGAGAGTGATACCTTCCATATTAATCTATTTGTTACAACTTTAGTTATTTCCTCATTTGATTTCGGTGCGCTCCTAAAGATGCTCCACCATTAAACATTTCGTTGTTGCTTTCGTTTTAACTCACGCAGTTTTTGTTTTTGTTTTAGATCTATGAATTTTAGTTTTTGATTTCTCTGTTTTTCATTTCATTTTTTCATTCCGTTTTTCTTTCTGTTTCTCACGATATTTGTCTACCTCCTACGAATCCATTCGCCAATGCCGGCGACATCGGTACAAAATCCTAAACGATTTCTCACGATCTAACTACCAGATTTTGATTTCGTTTCCAGATTTTGATTTCTTTTCACTGTTGGTTTCCTACTACAGATCTAGGAATTTAATCCGCATTTCACATTACAGTGCAAAATCTATTTCACTGTTCTTTTTACAGAACCAGTTTCGATCCAGTTTTTATTTCATTGTTCATTTCGCATTACGGATCTACACATGTCTTATTTCGTTTTCGTTTTAGACCTAGGGATTAACATCAGAAATTTTTTTTTGAGCCACCTATATATTTCTCAGATGTATGAATTAAAATCTGCAATTTCAGTTCCAATCCACAGTAAAAAACGGATTCAATCCAAAATAAAAATTTGTAACTTCTGATTTGGTTTTTTGATCCAGTTTTCTATTATACCTGTAGGTTGAAATCAGAAAGAAGAGGCGATGCTGTGCTGTGAAATCAGAAAAAAGAGAGTGAAATCAATTTGGTGTTTTGATCCAGTTTTCTATTATACCTGTAGGTTGAAATCAGAAAGAAGAGGCGATGCTGTGCTGTGAAATCAGAAAAAAGAGAGTGAAATCCCTATGGATCTGAAAATACAGAGTCTGTGCTGTGAAATCAGAAAATAGATGTATGAAATCCGTCTGGATCTGAAATTACAGAGCAGAGGAAAATGAGAATGAAGAAAAAACCTTAGATGTGGAAGGAGAACAGAGATATCGGGGGAAATGCGAACCTCAGACGATGACGAAGAAGAACCTCCGCTTGCGAGAGAGTGTGAGCGAAAATAGAGCTACCGGGGGAGTTGTAGGACCTGCGCGCCACAGGGTGGGAAGAACTGAGAGGCGATGCTGTGAAATCAGAGAAAAGAGAGCGAAAATCGTTGGATCTGAAAATAGAGAGAAGGGGAAATGCAAACCTGAGACGAAGACGAAGTAGAAGCTCCGCGAGAGAGCGTGAGGGAGAACAGAGCTGGGGAGTTGTAGGACCGGCGCGCCACGGGGTGGGAAGAAGTCGTCGAAGAAAATGGGGAGCGTGGACGTCGTCAAGTGCGGGGAAAATGGGAGCGATGAGAGCGCCGTTGTGCGGTAGAAGAGGAGAGCGCGGGTTTTTTCTGCTTCCGCGGGTAGGATTAGGGTTTTATTATAGAGCAGCGGGAAATGATCGGAGGGCACAGACAAAATCAAGTCATATTGAATGGTTAGAATTATTTACCTGATTTATGAACTCATGTTATTTGCAGGCCTTAGATATATCTTTTTTACATAGTATATATATATATATATATATATATATATATATATATATATATATATATATATATATATATATATATATATATATATATATATATATATATATATATATATATATATACAAGTGATAGGCACGGGCCTTCGGCCCTGGGGGCATTCGGCGGGGTGCAACATTCGGCTGGATGCGACATTCGTCGGGGTGCGACATTCGCCGGTGGTGCGACATTTGTCGTGGGCGGCACATTGGTCATGGGTGGAACATTGGTCGTGGGTGAGACATTGGTTGTGAGCGGCGACATTTTTCTGTGGGCTGCTACAATGGTCCTGGGTGGCGACATTTATTGTGGGCGGTGACGTTGGTCGAAGGTGGCGGGAGATCAATTATTTTTGCGGGATTGAGTAAATTACATATGTCGGTATTCAATTTTGATTTTTTTTAAAATGAACAAAAGATATAATAATCATTAAATTAAAAAATGAGGGGTAAAATGAGTATTAAGAATGTTGCACCAAATCATGTTTTTCCTTTATAGAATAGTATATATATATATATATATATACGAGTGCCCGACACGGGGCTCCGCCCCTACGGCCATGCGCGACAGTACCCGGTCGGCAACGACGGGCTTCGCCCGCCCCCGACGGGCTTCGCCCGCCCGACGGGCTTCGCCCGCCCCCGGCGGGCTTCACCCGCAACATATACATCTGAGTAATCAAAATGACCGTAAAAATATATACACTAAATTTATCATTTTTATTTTGTAAAAAAAATTTATTTTTAACATTAAAACATTAATTTCTCTCTCTATTTCTTTCTTAATTCTTACTCTCTCCCTCTCCCTCTCCCTCTCCCTCTCCCTCTCTCTCTCCCTCTCCCTCTCCCTCACTTTCTCTCTTTCTCCAACAGCCACTTTCTCTTTTTCTCTCTCCCTTCTCTCTCCCTCTCCCCCTATTATTATATATAATATATCTCACTCTCTCTTCCAACTCTCCCCCCTCACATACTATCTCATGATCCAATGGCTCATATTAATTCTTTGGTGTGCCTTAGATATACATATTGTTTTATATAATAAGATATATATATATATATATATATATATATATATATATATATATATATATATATATATATATATATATATATATATATATATATATACACGAGTGCAAAACACGGGGCGGAGGTCACAGTACCATGTCCGCGACGGCGGGCTTCACCTGCGCCCGGCTGGCTTCGCCCGCATCAATGCAAGTGTCTGACACGGCGTTCCGCCCCTACGACCAAGCGCGACAGTACCCAACAAATGCCGGCCCGGCGGGCATCACCCACCTCACTGCGGGTTGCTCCCGCCCCCGGCGGAAGCCCGCCTCCCGGCGGGCTGCGCCCGCCCCCGGCGGAAGCCCGCCTCCCGGCGGGCTGCGCCCGTCCCCGACGCTGTTCGGCCGCATCGAGGAGGGCACCGCCCGCCTCCCGGCGGGCGGTACGGCCACGGGGCGGGTGCCCACCCCTAGCGGGCCTGGGCATAGGCGAGATTTAATCCCCGCCTAAGCAGGTGGGATTAAATCCCACACTTAGGCAAGATTAATCCCACCTAAGTGCGGGATTTAATCCCGATGGGATTGAGGATTAAATCCCAGCGGGATTTAATTCTAGGGAATTAAATCCCGTTGGGACTTAATCCCGCTGGAATTAAATCCCGCCTAATTGGCGGGATTAAATCCCGCCTAATTTTATTGGCGGGAATAAATCCCGCCTGGGATTAATAATCCCAGGCGGGATTTAGTCCCACACCGCCTTTTTCAAAATACATTTCCGATATATATTGTTTGTTTTTATTTAATATGAAGTATTGTTATGGCGGGCCTCAATTTGGTGGGCTGGTGGGCTTGCTTACAGTTGCCTTAGTAGGAATTTTGTGCTTGATTTTGTACTGGGCTGGCGGGTTGTATGGTACCCTACAAAAAAATGTAGATTTGAGACGCTCTATCATAGGTCTAGGAGACCTAAGAAAAAGTATGGACAGCCATGATTCGTTGTTACGATAGGACGGTTGCGATGAAATGTATGGTTTATATTCAACGGTCGTGATCTGATTCCAATACTTCTTTATAATAGATAAAGATATATAGGTCTAGGAGCCCTCGGACTCGCTGCCCCGCTAGCCCGCTGACCCGCAAGCCCAGCAGCCCGCTTCATTTCAAATATTTAGGAAGGAAAATCATATTTAAACCAAAAGGATACCCACACACACCCGGTGTGGGACTAAAATAAGCGGGTGAACAGTGCTCCGCCGCTGTTCACCCGCCTATTATATTTTAAAATATTAGTTTATTTTTAAAATTTTAAATTATTATTTTTAAATACTTTTTAAAACAACTTTAAAACTGGCGGGTGAACAGTGCTCACGCCACTGTTCACCCGCCAGCTTTTTTATAGGTTTTTTTAATTCTAAATTAATTTAAATTAATTGTTTACTTTTTAAATTAATTATTATAAATAAAGCTTTTTATACGTTTTTTAATTCTAAATTAATTTAAATTAATTGTTTAATTTTTAATTAATTATTATAAATATCAAATTTATTTTTTTATTAATTTTAAAAAGGAGTTGGTTCGGTACTTTTGCGAAGCCCGCCGGGGGGGGGGGGGGGGGGGGGCGAAGCGGGGGGGGGGGGGGGGGGGGGGCGAAGCGGGGGGGGGGGGGGGGGGGGGGGGGCGAAGCCCGCCGGGGGGGCGGGCGAAGCCCGCCGGGGGGGGGGGGGGGGGGGGCGTCGTCGGCCGGGTAGTGTGGCGCGTAGCCTTCGGGCCGGAGGCCCGTGCCTGTCACTCGTATATATATATTTATTATATAATACAATATACATATCTCCAATCATACCATCAAACAGATCTGGACCGTCCGATCTCCAAAAGTTTGCTTCTGGCCATTGGATCTATACATAGTGGTCTGCCATTATCCAGATTCTAAAAAAAATTACTGTTCATTTCCAAATCATCCCTGATACCCCTCCTCCCGCATCCCGCCCCTCACGGGCTCACCCCGCCGCCGGCGGCGGAGCCCGCCGCCCACCGGCGGGTTCGCCGCCCTCCGGCGAACCCGCCGGGGGTTGTCCGGCGGCGAACCCGCCGGTGGGCGGCGGGCAGGCAGCCGGCGGCTCCGCCGCCGGCGGTGGGGTGCGGCCGTGAGGGGCGGGATGCGGGTGGGGTTTTTTTTTTTTTTTTAATTTAATAATTAATTTAATATTTAATATGTTTTTATAATTAATAAAGATATTAAAATGCTTTTAAATAACTTTAAGCCCGTCGGGGGGCGGGCGAAGCCAGCCGGAGGGTCAAGCGGGCGAAGCCCGCTTGATTGCGGGCGAAACCCGCAGTGACGCATCGAGAATGGGCCGAGCCCGCCGGGTTTTTTTTTTCATTTAATAATTACTTTAATAATTCATAAAGTTATTAAAATGCTTTTAAATAAATTTGAGCCCGCCGGGGGGTCAAGCGGGCGAAGCCCGCTTGATTGCGCGCGAAGCTCGCAGCGACGCATCGAGAACGGGCGGAGCCCGTTCGAAGATGCTAGTATATATATATAATCTCTTAGTTATTAAAGATATAAGGCGCACCAAGGCACAAATGGGTCTTGGTGCCTAGGCGCAGGCGTGCGTCTGATAAAGGCAAGACGCAACCACATCCATTTTAAATAATCAGCAACTGCGGCATGTTCATGGTTGTAGCTCCAAGACCACGATGACTCCGTCATGGCCGCACCTATGGACGTTATGTGTTTTTTTGTGTGTTTGGTAACCCTATAAAAGGGGATATGCATGTAATATTTTTGGGGGATGTTGATGAAAAAAATTTGAGGATTGCTTCTTGTATTCCAGTGTGAGGGTTTGCGTTTTGTGTGCTTCCTGTTAGAAATTAGGCGTGTGAGAAGCTCTGGTTGAGTGCTGTAGGTTTAGGTGTGATTAGTGAGATTACTTGAATCCTGTTAAGGAGATTAGTTTGAATCCCGTTTAAATCCTTTACCCGTGTGATTACTGTTGTGTGATTAGAAGATGATAAATAGTGTTCTATTAATATAGGATTGCTGTGTTGCTTCGAGAAGATGAACAGTTAATTTGATATTACTGTTGAATTAATTGCCTCCAGCCTATAGTTTTGTAGATAAACTCTGCGTTGCTGCCTATTGCTGACAGAAAAACAACATTGATTTTATGGACAATGAATGATTGGATAATTTTTCTGTTGAGGTCCTGTGGCTGCCGTGAGATTAAAGAGAGGAATTTTAGGATTGCTTACTGTCTTGATTAAGGGAGGTTGTAATTAGATAAATAGAGCGATTAAGAAGGGTAGATTGCTTCGTTGAGAGAAGTTAATTTACGCCTAGTGCTTAGAGATTTCGTGCAGCCACCTTGAGTGCTTGAGATTACGTGGCTCCACCTTGAGTGTGAAGAGCGAGTGAAATTAGGATGTTAGGTTTGTGGTTTCTCTAGAGGGAGTGATCTCATGGAACCACTTCCGTGTGAGAGTGAGCAAAATTTCTCCTTGGTGCCCGTGTGCGATAGCGGCCGACCTCGGAGTGGGAGATCGAAGGTGACGAGAAATTTCTCGTGAGATCGCCATCGACTTCGAATACGGAAGACGTCTCTTCTGTGGGTAATTGTTCCTTTCGTTTTCCCTTTGTATGCGCCTCTATAATTTCTCATAGGATAATAACCTCATTGTTGGGTTTTCGCCCGAGTTTCGTCAGCAAACGCTACGTCAAAAACTTCAAATGGAAACGTATTTGGAGTTCACGATTTCCGTTGTGCGACAACATGGGGAACGAAATGAAAGTTGCGAACTTCCTTCCACGAATTTTAAATTGAAGCATTTTGTTTAAGAAAATTCATTTTAAAAGAAAGTAGCGAATTTGTGCTTTACAAACAATTTAATTGCTTCATTTCTTAAGTTCGTGCAAATTTCGCTCAAAAATTTTTTTTAATTAATTTTAGTTGATTCGAATCATATTTCGAGTGATTCAGGGCTGGCTCGAAATCGATTCGAAATCAGATTCGAGTCAAATTGAATCGATTCAAATTGAGTCGAATCAATTTTAACTGATTCTGATTCGGCTTAATTTTCGAACGACTTTCGAGTTTTGAATAATATGATCAGTCCTACTCCACATGACCATCAAAAGTTTCTAGTTTCTTTTTTGCATTGACTTTGAAGGGTGGATGTATAAATTAGCAATACAACATTTGTTACTCCACGTGTCCATGTTGGTTGCCTATGTCTGCTCTTGGCTTCAATTGGGTGTGCGCACAAAGTTTACATGCTCAGATTACGCTATGATACATGTTGAAATATAAGATTGAAAATAGAATGTGCAATTTATTAATCTCTCAAAGGGGGTATTTAAAGGACAACAATGACTTACAAACTTCAAAACAACAATGTGGAACTAAACTCAGATACTTATAAAGGATTCTAATAATGCGATAACTTTAACGCTCCCCCTCCCCCAAGCTGGAGGGAAAACCTTCAGAACATCATTTAAAGGTAGTGGATGTAGGTGATGTGGGATAAATCATCAGACGGGCCATCGGGGAAAAATAGGCTGGGGATAACCCGTCAGGCATAATCCGCACAAAAGGAGATCCCACACAACACAACCTGCTGGAATACAGACGGGACACCGGGGACATAGACCCACACGACACAACCCGATGGAATCAAATCAACAAATGGGGCACCGAGGAAATTCCCGCACGATTCAACTCGCTGGAATCAAGGTCAATCAACCAAGAACTTACCACGACGACACATACCAATCAAAAAGGGAAGTTGGGGAGACACAAACTGTAACGACCATACCTTCTAGGCACCATCACAATTTTCATTACATTATTCTATTTCACAGAGTTGTCAGGGAATTTAACATTCAGCATTTATGAGTACATAAAGAAAGGTGCAAAAAAGTAAAACATGTTATTTATATCACATGGTCACATAGTACATCTGATCATCAAAAGGTAACCCAACATATACATACAAAAGTGGCATCTTACATCTCTGCTCAAAGAACAATAAAACATGTAAACAAGTATGAGTAGAGCAACAAATCAAAACTATAGTACTATACTACATATCATGAAACACTATGAACTACATGAAGCAGAACTGGAACTCATCATGCGGGCAATCTGGGTCACGACAGGCGGCTTTGTGGGCTTCTAGAACTCCAAAGACAGCGATGATGACCTCGACCCAAATTTTGTACATCTTCTCGCGTCGAGTAGGGGGCTGACTAGATGTGCCAGGAGTAGCTTTCTCCTTGACCTGTTTAGTTACATTTTCTATTAGTCAAAGACTAAATGAATTCTCATTGTTCTCTTTTTACTATGATATCTTATTTATATTTTATGGATTTTATAGTTTATTATCTTGATTATGTTCTCTCTCGTTATATCATATTAATTAGTTTTCATCATCTTCTTATTGTTGACCTTTTTCTTATTTTGTTCATCTTTTGCTCATTTTTTTCTATATATTTTTTCATATGGGGTTGGACTTTTTAGTCTTATCTCTTATATTTTTCCTGTTGTTATCGGACAGTGTTAAGGAATATTAACATTTCGTATCATTTATATAGCGCGCTTGCGTGCCGTTTCATATTCACACACATTTCTTAACGTGCCTTTCATATTTGCACGTTAACTTTCATTACATTATCGTTGGGAGGACATTCACCCCACCTCCACTGTTGGGTTGACCCTTAACTTAGCCCATTTCATTACTTTATTCTTTTACTTCTTACTTTACTTTATTTAATTTATTGTATGTTTACTTTCAATTGCTCTTTTCATAAAACATAAACATAAAACATAATCATGAAGAATAATCATGAAATTAAGCAATTACAAAAGGGTGAGAACTCACTGTAGCTTTTCCTTTCCCTTTATCGCTCATATTTCCGTCATTACGCCTTCCGCTTCTGTGGGATGTCATTTCCTATAATTAGGTCCAACATCATGTCATAATCCTCTTTGAGTGTTCTACTTGACCTAATTAGGTCAAAGACCTATTTAAAAACTTAGGTTTTTGCTGCCCTAGGTTACCTTAGTGAGTTTTCACTGTTTTTAGTGAAAGGGCAGCATAATAACCAGTTGCCATTCAGTTATTCATGCTAAGGACCCTTAGGGTTTCTCATTTGTTCAACTCTAAAATTAAAACCGTTATAATATTAGCTAGGGTTTTATCAACATCCCTTGGAAATCATGGATTTAGGTTTAAAATTCATTTCAGAAGCTTTTCCATGCAAAACAAACAAAATATTTCGGAAAACTCTAAACCCTAGGGTTTATACTAGTTTCAATATGTGAAAAATCTTTGAAAAGGAAATAAGAGGACTAGAGAAGAAGAGATTACCTTTCAATCAGAGGAAAAATCGGAAGAAACGGAGAAAGATTGAGCTCTCGGTGAAGATCGGCGGATTTTGGCTGTCCGTCGGCTTCTCACTGTCGCCCGGCTTCTGTGCGGGATCGGGAGAGGAATGAAATGAACATCGCTACTTCATTTCGCTATTTTATCGGGCGCCGCTTACGATACACACGACACACATGTTTGGTAACCGGAAATAGCCAGTTCAAGCTCTATTTCAGCCGGTTCACCTCCTTTTTAAACTTCCAAGCCCTCTATTAGCACACCATTATCCACAATTTAGACATTATAATCAAATGTTGTGATAGTAGCATACCTTTAGTGGCATTAGTAACGTCACAATTCTCCCCTCCTTATTGAATTTTCGTCCGCGAAAATCTTCAATCTGAAGGTATATCAAACAATTGAGGGAAGAGATTTCTCATGTCTTCTTCCTTTTCTCACGTTGCTTCATGAATACTATGCCCTTTCCACCAGACCTTGACAAATCAAACCTCTCATTTTCGAAGCTGTTTATTTTGCCAATCTACAATCCTATATGGTTCAGTTGGGTTTTATAGATCTGGTTCTATTTGAATCTGCTCTGAAGGAACTATTTTTTTTGGGTCTGCTATGTATTTTCTCAATGAAGAAACATGGAATACATCATGAAAGTATTGAAGAACATCAAATAATACTAGGCGATAAGCCACCGGTCTAATCCTTTCAGAGATGACGAATGACCCTACGTATCTTGGACTAAGCTTTCCAAGTCGACGAATTCGTGAAGTTCCCTTGAAGGGCTTTATTTTCAGATATACCATATCGCCTACATTAAACTCTACTCTTCGATGTCTGGCATTATAGTATTTTTGTTGTCTGTCTTGAGCAATTTTCAATCTTTCTCGTACAAGTGTAAGTTTTTCGTTCATTTTATCCACTTGGTTCTTTGGGAATAACTTTTGTTCGTCATCTTCTGCCCAGCTTAGCGGGGTATGACACCTTCGTCCATATAATGTTTCGAATGGTGTCATTTGAATACTTGACTAGTAGCTATTATTATAAGAAAATTCCACCAGCGATAATTATTTTTTCCATGAGCCTTTAAGATCGAGTATAACCATTCTTAATAGATCTTCCAACATTTGGATAGTTTGCTCAGACTGACCATCTATTTGTGGATGGAAGGCGGTACTATATAGCAACTTTGTTCCTAACTTTTTCTGCACGAACTTCCACATATCTGATGTAAAGCGTCCATCCCTATCAGACATAATAGATCGGGGAATCCCATGATATTTTACAATGACATCGATGTACTGATCGACTAACTTTTGTACTGGGCTATCATTTTTCATAGGAATGAAATGTGCAACTTTCGTTAGGCAATTAATAATGACCCATATACCGTTGTTTCCAGTTTTACTCCTTGGCAATCCCATGACAAAATCCATAGTTATGTCATCTCATTTCCACTCAAGGATCGGCAGTGACTGTAAGTATCCGCCAGCTTGAGATCTTGGTACATTTTCGTTCTTCCGGGGTGAATTGAATAAGTTGTATTATGTACTTCGTAAAGTATTTCTGCTCGAAGTGTATCAACATGAGGGATGCACAACCTTTCATTCAGAAATAATAACCCATCTTGCGCTGTAAAAGCAGTTGATTGTCCATTTTTTACCTTATCCAAAATTTTCACAAATATGGGATTCTGGTTCATCGCCTTCCTTACCTTGTCTTTAATGGAATGCTCCGCCACTAGTTGGAAGAGTAAACCTTGAGTCTGGGAGGTAGTTATACATGTAAGCAATTCAAAGTTTTGTATCTCTCGCAACAATTCCTTCTGCTCGGTTAGTGGAACAATCATAGGCGCTAAGTGCCTCCAACTAAGCGCATCAGCTACTATAGCTTACCTCTAGTTTTACTTGCCTCCCTACAATTTCATTTGCTTAAAAAAAGTGTTGTTATTAGCAAATTTATTTTCATTACTAACAAACCAGAAAAAAAATAGATTCAGTCATTTTTTGCATTTTTTTCTTCCAAAAAATTACTACTAGTAAATCAATCTTGTTTTTTTTGTAATTTTTTCATTTTTGAATTTTGAGACTCAAATGTTTCTCATTTGAAAAAGTGATCAACATGAAAGTTGTAGATCTCATCGAGATCTACAACTTTCATTTTGACCATTTTTGATTTGAAGTCGTTTAGACCTCCAATTTGAGCCTGAAAAAAGACACGCACGGAATGAGTCGTGCGTACAAATTTTCGGCGTGACTTTTTTTGGGGCCCAAATCGGGGGTCTAAACTGCTTCAAATTCAAAAGTGTTCGACATGAACGTTGTAGATCTCCTCGAGATCTACAACTTTCATGTTGATCACTTTTTTATTTGAATCTCTTTAAGCCCCTGGAAAAAGTCATGACGATCTCGGGCGTCCATACATATGTTCGGCGTGACTTTTTTCAGGGTCAAATCAGGGGTCTAAATTGCTTCAAATCAAAAAAGATGCGTATATTACTATATTCTTATATACATTTAATGAGATCTACAACTTTCATGTTGAACATTTCTCATGAAAATGTACGTATAAGACACAGTTCAAAAAGACGTGTATATTCTTATATACACTTAACTAGTATACACAACACACCCTTATATGAATTAGAAATCTAATATATTTCTAAACCGGACGATATTTTGTTTAAAGATTTTAGTGCAGATGATGATATTCTGTTTAAAAGGGAGTTTTGGACATACTAAACAAAATTTTGCGGTATTTTGACTCATTTCAAATGCTAATATAAGTGGTTGAATGAATATATTTGAAATCATTTGTAATGTCATTATATGTAGTTAGTTATTTTGAAAGAATGAATGTTTTAGACAAAATTTAATTTTTTTTTAAAATTTATGTTGGTTTGCTAGTAACAAAATGATTTTCAAATAGCCATTTTGAAAAATGAGGATTTGCTAATAGTAATGGTTTGCTAGAAATCAAATTGAGTTCGCTAGTAACAGCACCCAAAAAAAGGATAATGGAAATTAACTGTGCCCGCATCATGTGGGATCTGTCATCTAAATTGAATGTAGGATTCTAGAAGAAGCCTTCAGAACCTTATCCCTAGGTTCAAAACATTTGACAGGGAGTGGCTTTGTGATCAATCACAAATAGTTATACTTGGATAGTGCTTGTTCTTCCTTTCTCTTTAGTTCGAAACCTAACTCTAGTGAAGAAGACGAGTTAAAGAAGATGTAGGAGGATGTGCTTTGGGCGGATTTGAGTGTAAAATGATTTAAAATTTTAGGGAATTGGTGGAGATATTTGAAATTGTAGGGATCAAAATAGAATATGCGCCCGAAGTATATCAAAGTTTATATACCTTATTATTTTTTGTAACATTGCATGAGAACAATGTCGCAAACCGACAATGTATTGGTTTCAATGAGTATTGTTTGAAATTATGCATCAAATGTATTGATTTGAATGAGTCCCATGATCTATATTAAGTGCATAGGGGTAACATGAATTTCTCGGTGTGAGACTATTCTCCACACACCGTTCCATGTGTAGGGTATTTGACCTTAATTTCATTTTTTTGGGATTGTATGAGAGTGAGTTGTTGGGTCTAGCCTATTTTGATTCAATGCTAGAACTATCATCTGACCCAAAGTCTATTCCTTCTTAGTACACAAACAATCTCTTCAAAGTAGTTAATATAATTGTCGTTAATTCATCGTATTCAAATCCCCCTCTCCGAGTTTACAATGTTAATTTTGTTATTTTGTGGAGCCTGATTGCGTCTGGTAGTACTGAGCACTCGCCACGATTTCGCCTGAATGTTAATTTTATAATTTTCTTCGTCCTGTTTGTTACGTGTATAAAAAGCCTATTTCAGCCTAGGGTTAAAAACGCGTATTCAAAAACTGAAGAAGAGGAACGGCGCAAGAGAAACGGTGTACTCTTGATCTCTTTCATAGTGGATTTTTTGGGCGCGGGTGGTTGTCGTTTTCCCCCCAATCTTGGGGTTTTTTCACATTAAATCCTTGTGTGTTTTGCTTGTTATTTTTCTGGGATTTCTTGCGTGTTCTCTGAATCTCGTATTTCCTAACAAATTTCTAATATAGTAAATCTCCCCCGTGGGAGGGGCACGATTGCTGGTGTCTTGTAACATTGCAAACTTGGGAGGTTTTTATGGTCTCAAAAAGTAGAAGAGAGGTACCTTTAATTATGTAAAGTCTAAGGCTGAGTCCTGATAATTAAAATTTTATAATAATAATAGTCAAAATTAAAATATTAGAGCAAAATGACCTAATTTTTATAGATATTGGAAGGAAGATTCTTATAATCATGTTCTTACTAGCATGCTTTATTAATTGCTTTTTTTTGCATGATTTTTGTTATGCAAAATTCTACTTGGTGGGAAGAGGATGTTGAGTTGGAGCTATCCTCTAATTGGAGAAGTTGATCTACAATAGTAGAGAGTATGTTTCCATATAACTTTTATTATTATTATAATAATAATAATTATTATTATTATTATTTTGTACATGATGAAATGTCAATTAATCTTCCATAATGCAATAAAAAACATAGTCACCATGCCTTGATTCTTTGAACAAGTTCTTTTAGGCTTCATTTGGTTCGGCGGTGGCGGGTCGATCCGGCGGGTGGAAACGGAGTGTTCGAAACGGAGGGGGAAGGTTGCTGCTCCAAACGGAGCTTTTTGGGGCGTTTCTCAAGTCGGACGGGTGGAAACTGAGCAAATGCCGCCGGAGGTTCATTTGTTTACCCTCCTTCCGACGGCGTTTGCCCAAAACGGAGCAGCGAAACGCCCAAACAAATAGAGCCTTAATTGGAATTATAGGCAAAGAGACCCAGGATCTATATGAACTGCATAATGTTGCATTATTTCCTCGATGTCAAATTATGGGCCCGTTTGGTATAGTGGTGGCGGCCGTGAACGCAGTGATTCATGAACGTCCGACCTCACCTAAGGAACTCCATCCACTTTATGTTTAAATTAGTTTTTTTTTCTTGGGGGCGGTCATAACCATTGTCATGTCAAGCGTATATTTCATGATGAAAGCGTTTTGTCCAAACTCACCGGATTAAAACACAGCGTAAAGGGGATGACGGTTCGTAACCACTGTGTTCACGACCGCCACCGGCATGCCAAGCGAACCCTATGATTTCACCCGTGCTCCCATGCGCAAAGTCTTTGGCCTCCAACACGTGAACTTTTTTAATTGAATGATATGACAATTTGTCGTGTGCCTTAGCTTGCTCTGCTACCATATTAGGAATTAGACATCAAACCTAAAACCAATTGGACATAGGTGTTTTTATTAAGCGTCCCAATACGTTTCTCGATGCACTACACTTTACGAGCTTTATGCACGCGATCATCTTATCACGTAGTGTTTTTTACACTCGTCGCACTAGTTAACGTTCGTTAAAACACCCATCATGTCTTTGGCTTCTAACACTTAATTTTTTTAATTGATCGACATGACAATGCGACATGTGCTTAGCTTGATATATTACATTAGAAATTATGCATCAAACCTAAAACCAATTGGGCGTATGTTGTGCCCGGGTTTATGTTAAGCGTCTGCATGAGTTTTGGATAATATTCTCAACACTACACTTTACGTGCTTTGTGCGCACGACCATTTCATTACCAGTTTTCGATTCAGTTAACGTTGTTTGAAACACACATCAGATGTTTGGTTCTCGAATAGTCGCGTTCTTTCTTCCATTCCTTCTTTAGTTCTGTGATTGAAAAAGGAAGGAGTCCTTAAGAGTGTTTTTTGGTTCTGCGAGCGCGATAACATAATATAAATTGTGCTAATTTAGTTTCTTTGAGTGATTTTTTTTTAAAAAATTTGTTTAGGGTTTAGGAAAGAAGATCAAGGCTCTATTTGGTTCAGCGTTTTGCTGCTTCGTTTGGGGCAAACTCCGCCGGAAGGCGGGTAAACAAATGAACCTCCGGCGGCGTTTGCTCCATTTCCACCCGCCCGCCTTGAGAAACGCCCCAAAAAGCTCCGTTTGGAGCAGCCACCTCCCCCCTCCATTTCGAACACTCCGTTTCCACCCGCCGGATCGACCCGCCACCGCCGAACCAAATGAAGCCCAAATTGATCCCATTTTGTTTCTTTGACTCTTTGAGTGAGAAGATTGATGCCTCCACATTTGACTTGATCCTCCGCTCCTCTCGAAAAACTTCGACCCGTCGAGAAATCGCATTGATTTTCTGTTTGTGTATGAATGATTACTTCTCATTCTTGTTTTTTATAGCAAGAAAATTGAAGCTTATTTCATACCATTTCGTAGCGAAAAAATTGCTAAATGTGCAGGAAAATCACGAGATTTATCTTTCTCTCGACGTTGAGAATGCGTCAAAAAGATGTTTTTTACATCATGATTTTGAACAAGTAGCATAAGGTTATGAGATTGATTTTTTTTTGGTTCTAAGCATTAAGTGCAAAAGATTACATTGTATTTTTTAATATATAATTATATTCTCAACTTGGTCCTCTTTGTTGAATGATATTCTATCAATCCCTATCTAATTGGTCACGTCGATATGCAACATAACATAAATAGAATGAAATCACGCTCTATAGGATTTGAACCTACGATATCGGGTTTTGGAGACCCGCGTTCAGCCAAATTGAACTAAGAGCGTATATCCCATAACAATCCTATAACAGTAGATACGATTGTAAAGAAAAGATTTCAAAGGGTATTGCGTAAATAGAGTCTGCATAAATTAAAAGATTATGTCCAATTTCATTCCCAATGAATCCCTCGTAAATGTTCATAGGAGAAAAAATAGGTAGGGATGACACGATTTGAACCCGTCACATTTTGTACCCAAAACAAACGTGATGCCAAGCTGTGCTACATCCCTTCTCAAAATTGTTGTTTGCCAACCTTCCAGTGGTACCCTTGATAAAGGCGCTATTTTTTCGCACCTTGTGCTACGCTCTGCCAACAAGGCTCTCAATCATCTCACTCAATACATCATATCTATAAAACAACACTCAAGCCTTTATCCCACTATAATGGGGTCGGCTATATGGATTCTTTGTCTCCATTGTGCCCTATCTGTCATAATCTCACTATTTCCCAAGTACATGTCTCATTCTCAAATGATTCCTAAACACCATATCTATACCCCCCCTCCGATCGGGCCTCACTTCAGTCCGACTGAATCAGACTGAAGTTAGGCGATACCCATTTTACCCCCCCCCCCCCCCCGATAGTTTCCCCCAGTCCAGGGTAAATTTTGCATCCCGCGCCTGCTCTTGATCCGCCGAGTTTTGCAGGCTGCATATCGCAGCAGCGCACGCAAGCCCCTCTCCCGTCCCGTCTCCCTGCCGCTCTCGCCTCCTGCGCCTCTCCTCCCTCCTTTTGTCGACAATTTCATTCCCTCCAAGGGCCGGCTCCAGCAGTGCTTCTTCCAGGCGATCAAGGGAGCGGCGATCTCCTCCTTCCTCCTACCAGGCGATCTCCACAGAGTGCGAATGGAGCGGCAATCTCCTATTTGGTTTCAACTCTGATACCTCTCTGCTCTCCGCCTCTGTTCGAAGCCTCCGCTTCCCTGCATCATATGGATTTCGCTGCCCTACCTCTCCGCTCTCTGCCTCTGCTCGAAGCCTATGCTCTCCGCCTCTGCTCGAAACTGTTTAAGAAGCTGCCTTGAGGGAGGCACTCGAGGAAGCAGGAGTTAGAGGAGAACTTAAAGTAAGTGATTCTCTCATTTCTTTGCTCGGAGAAATTATAGGATTCTTGGAAGACATTTCTATCGACAAGCAGTAATTTTTGCTAAATGATTAGTTGGTTCTCTCTTAAACTCCTAATTGTGGAGTTGTGTTACGCATACATGGACAACAACCGGGAATGCTTTTGTTTTTAGCCATCTATGTAATCTTTCTTTATCATGGAATGCTTTTATTTTTAGCCATCTATATAATCTTTCTTTATCATGGACGTTCACACAAATTGTAAATGAGCCTCTTTCCTATATAAAGAGGAAGCTAAGCTGAGGTGTATTAGAATTATCTTGAGGATCATTTAGACTTTCAAAGGAGAGGTACTTCATGGTGGTACCAACCTTTTGGAGTAAGGCACGAGTATTCCTCGTGATTGTGTACCCAATTATTTCTATCATGAATGCATCTATTTTCTAGTTGGTAACGAGTTGTTTGGTTTAGTGTTATCTAGATGCCAATGTTATTTAGATGTCAGTGTAATCTGCTAAATTTTTATATTTGATTTTATGTTATTTGTGCACTTGTAATATATGTTAACTGGGAGAGGGTATCTTGTAACATTGCAAACTCAAACAAAATGTTATTTTTGGTAATTTCAAATAGTAGAGAGGAAGCCCTTGTAATTATGCAAAATCCTAGGAGAGATCCCGATAATTAACCCATTAGTTATTAAGATGTCGCAATACTAGGACATGTTTTATTATTGTCTTACATGTTCTATATGCTTTATGCTAAACCTTGTATTTGTTGTTGTTGCGCACAAGAAATTTAGCAAATATCTAATATTAGATATAAATAAGTAAAAGACAAAATTAATGAAAACTTTTCAAAACTCCCTAATGATGAACAAATGAGGAGGCTGAAAAAGAGACTTGTGTGCATTTTTATTTGATTTCGACTTTATTTAATGTATGAGTAGAGTTATGTATGATGATGCACTTTATATCTCTTTTGATCTATCATATTGCAGTTTATGCCTCTTTACATATTACAGTGATAGGTCTCTTGTGATTAGCATTAATTTTACGTATGTTTTTGTTCAATGTTAATTGTGGCAGTCTAGACAAAAGATAGAGCACAATGGCGACAAAGGATCCATATAGCCGACACCACTATAGTGGGATAAATGCTGGAGTGTTGTTGTTAATTGTGGCAGTCTAGACGGGGAGTTACATGTAACACTTTTATCTTTAAAGGAACAACCCCACCGCTAATCATATACAGATTCCATGGATAACATTGACATCTAAATACCACTAAACAAAAACCCTTTCATAACATTACATAGCGTTGCAGCGATTATAGTGAAAATCAAAAGCTTGAATCGGCTGGTGTCATAGGCTGGTGTCATAGACTACGATCAAATTCCGCTCTTTACTGATCATCGCACTGCTTTTGCAGGATTTGTTGGGATATTATTACTTCAGAAGCAAAAGTCTTCAGGACAAATTCTGTCCGGAAGGATTATGCAAAGCCGCAATGTTCCCTTTACTTGTCACAGAAGAACTCAGTTCGTGGCCGGAACGGAGCACTCGGGAGAGAAGATGGGTTACGATTCCCGAGGCGACCGAGCAACGCAGACATCCGTGGATGGAGGAGGCTCTCATGGAAGGCTTTCAAAAGTGGCACGCGGCCTGAAGAATTGGCGCGGAAGACATTCATACCCTAAATGGGAGAATTCAAATGAAGCAACGGTCCAATTTGCTTTAATACTTCTTTAGGAGATCCAGAAGAAGCAGCCTATTATTTAAGTTTTAATTATTATTTATATATCTAAGATTCATCAGAATTTCCAAGCTGGCCAAAATGTTCCAACTTCTGATGTAGTTGTGTTTTGTTTATTCGAGCATGTGACTTGTAACAGTGGATACTTTATTTTTTTCAATGTGAAATGAGGATCTGTTGGCCAGTCTAGGTTATTCATTCTTACTTTCTCGAATTTCTTGATCTCTTGCAACAAACACAAACAAAATTGAAAGAACGCGTTGGAATAAGGATTTTGAGATCATCCGCATGGGTTGGGCACAAAAATCTCCCTTTTAAGTTCACATTTAATAATATGCATGCATAAAATCTTGATATTTTACAATAACATCGATGTACTGATCGACTAACTTTTGTACTGGGCTATCATTTTTCATAGGAATGAAATGTGCAACTTTCGTTAGGCGATTAATAATGACCCATATACCGTTGTTTCCAGTTTTACTCCTTGGCAATCTCATGACAAAATCCATAGTTATGTCATCTCATTTCCACTCAAGGATCGACAGTGATTGTAAGTATCCGCCAGGTTTTTGATCACAAGTTGACACGTATGACATTTGACAATATATTGAATTACATCAGTCTTCATTCCGGGCCACCAGAAGTCCAGCTTGAGATCTTGGTACATTTTCGTTCTTCCGGGGTGAATTGAATAAGTTGTATTATGTACTTCGTAAAGTATTTCTGCTCGAAGTGTATCAACATGAGGAATGCACAACCTTTCATTCAGAAATAATAACTCATCTTGCGCTGTAAAAGCAGTTGATTGTCCATTTTTTACCTTATCCAAAATTTTCACAAATATGGAATTCTGATTCATTGCCTTCCTTACCTTGTCTTTAATGGAATGCTCTGCCACTAGTTGGAAGAGTAAACCTTGAGTCTGGGAGGTAGTTATACATGTAAGCAATTCAAAGTTTTGTATCTCTCGCAACAATTCCTTCTGCTCGGTTAATGGAACAATCATAAGCGCTAAGTGCCTCCAACTAAGCGCATCAACTACTATAGTTTGCCTCTAGTTTTACTTGCCTCACTATAATTTCATTTGCTTAAAAAAAGTGTTGTTATTAGAAAATTTATTTTCATTACTATCAAACCAGAAAAAAATCGATTCAGTCATTTTTTTTCTTCCAAAAAATTACCATTAGCAAATCAATCTTTTTTTTTTGCAATTTTTGCATTTTTGAATTTTGAGCCTCAAATGTTTCTCATTTGAGAAAGTGATCAACATGAAAGTTGTAGATCTCATCGAGATCTACAACTTTCATGTTGACCATTTTTGATTTGAAGCCGTTTAGGCCTCCAATTTGGGCCTGAAAAAAGACACGCACGGAACGAGTCGTTCGTACAAATTTTCGGCGTGACTTTTTTTGGGGCCCAAATCGGGGGTCTAAACTGCTTCAAATTCAAAAGTGTTCAACATGAACGTTGTAGATCTCCTCGAGATCTACAACTTTATGTTGAACACTTTTTTATTTCAAGCTGTTTAAGCCCCTGGAAAAAGTCACGCCGATCTCGGGCGTCCATACATATGTTCGGCGTGACTTTTTTCAGGGTCAAATCGGGGGTCTAAATTGCTTCAAATCAAAAAAAGATGCGTATATTCTTATATGCACTTAACGATATCTACAACTTTCATGTTGAACATTTGTCGTGAAAATGTACGTATAAGACACAGTTCAAAAAGAGGTGTATATTCTTATATACAATTAACTAGTTGTTGAAGCCAAAATTGACCTCTGTGTAGTTCGGGGTCCCTAAAAGGGGTGACCTCACACCTACTACACTCGAGAGAACGTCACGGACCGGAGACTATGAACAGACCCTCGGCTCTAGCGCGGAGGTCTCACCTCACACCCGAAAGGCTACCTGAGCTCTTCCCCTCCCTCACCAAAGGGCTAGGCTAGGTGCCTTGGAGAGCTCTCTCTACTCAACCAAGAAGAAGCTAAGGGAGGAGGAAGCTAAGAAAAGGATCCTCTCCAAGGCACCCAAGGGGGTCTATTTATAGTTTTCCAAGTCCTGGGGGTAAAAAGACCGAAATACCCCTACGGCCAAAAGGCCTCGGGCCAATAGAAAACAGCCACGCCGGGGGGTAAAGAGGGAATTCCCCCCGAGGGCAAGAAGGTAAAACTGCAGGGGGGGCAAGGGCGAGACTGCGGCCTCTGACCGGTCTCGCCCCGCCAGGCCGCCAAGCTAGAAGGGGCAGGGGCGAGACCCCGGCCCCCGGCCGGTCTCGCCCTACCAGGCCGCCAGGCTAGAAGCGGCAGGGGCGAGACCCCGGCCCCCGGCTGGTCTCGCCCCGCCAGGCCGCCAGGCTAGAAGGGGCAGGGGCGAGACCCCGACCCCCGGCCGGTCTCGCCCCGCCAGGCCGCCAGGCTAGAAGGGGCAGGGGGCGAGACCCCGGCCCCCGGCCGGTCTCGCCCCGCCAGGCCGCCAGGCTAGAAGGGGCAGGGGCGAGACCCCGGCCCCCGGCCGGTCTCGCCCCACCAGGCCGCCAGGCAGAAGGAGGCGGGGGCGAGACCCTGGCCCCCGGCCGGTCTCGCCCCACCAGGCCGCCAAGCACCTATCGGGACGGGGGCTGGTGTTAGCCAACTTGTCGCACCCGCCCCCCAAAAGAGGGCCACTGGGGGGAGGTAGATTTTTCCTCCCCCTACTAGTATGTTTCCAAGCTAGAGCCAAAATTGGCCACCGAGAGTGCAAAATCTCCCAAAAGCTTAAAACTATACAGGGGCGAATACGGGGTTGTACACAATCCCCGCTCTTTTCGAGGTTGGCACAAACTCGGAAAGAAATGTCCAACCCAACGTATTCGCTGAGTGCAATTTCCTTGCGCGCCTCTCTAGGGAGTCAACCTGCCACGCCAGCTATGGGAGCCTAGGTGGCGAGACCCCCTCCAGGTAAAAAATACTTGGCCCCCGGAGGGGTCAACCTGCCATGCCAGCTATGGGAGCCTGGGTGGCGAGACCCCCTCCAGGTAAAAAATACTTAGCCTCCACGAGAGGTACCACCGGCCCTGCCAGCTAGTGAGAGCCTGGCAGCGGGATCCTTATTGGAGAAAAGGGACTTTTACTCCCCCCCGAGGCACATTCGACCCAACCAGCTAGTGGGAGCCTGGCTGAGGAGATCCTCTCGGGGGTGGGACTTACTCTCCCCGAGGGACATTCGACCCAACCAGCTAGTGGGAGCCTGGCTGAGGAGATCCTCTCGGGGGTGGGACTTACTTTCCCCGAGGCACATTCGACCCAACCAGCTAGTGGGAGCCTGGCTGAGGAGATTCTCTCGGGGGTGGGACTTGATCTCCCCGAGGCACATTCGACCCAACCAGCTTGTGGGAGCCTGGCTAAGGAGATCCTCTCGGGGGTGTGACTTGATCTCCCCGAGGCACATTCGACCCAACCAGCTAGTGAGAGCCTGGCTGAGGAGATCCTCTCGGGGGTGGGACTTGATCTCCCCGAGGCACATTCGACCCAACCAGCTAGTGGGAGCCTGGCTGAGGAGATCCTCTCGGGGGTGGGACTTGATCTCCCCGAGGCACATTCGACCCAACCAGCTAGTGGGAGCCTGGCTGAGGAGATCCTCTCGGGTGTGGGACTTGATCTCCCCGAGGCACATTCGACCCAACCAGCTAGTGGGAGCCTGGCTGAGGAGATCCTCTCGGGGGTGGGACTTGATCTCCCCGAGGCACATTCGACCCAACCAGCTAGTGGGAGCCTGGCTGAGGAGATCCTCTCGGGGGTGGGACTTGATCTCCCCGAGGCACATTCGACCCAACCAGCTAGTGGGAGCCTGGCTGAGGAGATCCTCTCGGGGGTGGGACTTGATCTCCCCGAGGCACATTCGACCCAACCAGCTAGTGGGAGCCTGACTGAGGAGATCCTCTCGGGGGTGGGACTTGATCTCCCAGAGGCACATTCGACCCAACCAGCTAGTGGGAGCCTGGCTGAGGAGATCCTCTCGGAGGTGGGACTTGATCTCCCCGAGGCACATTCGACCCAACCAGCTAGTGGGAGCCTGGCTGAGGAGATCCTCTCGGGGGTGGGACTTGATCTCCCCGAGGCACATTCGACCCAACCAGCTAGTGGGAGCCTGGCTGAGGAGATCCTCTCGGGGTGGGGAACCAGGCGTGTCACTTGAATTTTACCAAATCCAACATCCTCAAACGGGGAAAAAGATGGGTTACATGACCCCCCCGACTCAGCCGGTCGGGGGCTGGACTCAATACAACATAAGAAAAATACAGGATTCCGCCGGGGCGAGGCTTCCTCAGGGGGTCTGGGCCTGGTGGTCGCCATCCGCTTCCTGCTCGCCGGACACTTCCATCATGCTCAGGCTCTCCATGATCTTCTCCATCTCCTCTGCCTTGGCCAACCAAGAGATGGTGTTGACGGCCGTGACATAATACTGTCTTGCCATCCTGGAGTCTCTCTTGACTCTGACCTGGATCCCTCCTGAGTTGAACTTGAGGCATTGGTGGAAGGAAGACGGCACACAACGGAAGGCGTTGATGAGGGGCCTTCCGAAGATGGCGTTGTAGCTGCTTGGAGCGTCAACAATGACGAACCGGCAGTTCATTGAGACTCCCCCCAATTTAACTTGGAGTCCCACTCCACCTTCAACCTCCTTCCTTTCCCCTGAAAATCCGAACAGGGGTCCGTATGAGGCCAACACCCTTCTTGACTCTACCTTCATCTCGTCAAACGCCTTCCTGAAAATGACGTTGACGGAGCTCCCGTTGTCAACCAAGATCCGGGAGACGGTGTAGCCCTCGATGGCCGTCTGGATGACCAGCGCATCGCAAAACGGATCCTCATGATCCGGCAGGTCCTTCACCGAGAAGGTGATCTTCTCCTCTTGGGGCGGTGTCTGGGAGGTTGAGGCGACGCTCCTTCGATACATGACATGGAGGCTTGCCTTCCGAGTGGCCTCAACCCCCACTCTACCGTGGATCACCGCTATACCGCCTCGGGGTCCTACATCGACCCGGTCCTCACACACATCATCTCCCCCTCCTTGGGGCAGAACCTCTTCAACCCGCACTGGCGGCTGCGGCTGGGCAGGGCCTCTCGCCACCCTCACTTCCAGAAACTCAGGGCAGGTAGCCGTGGCGTGCCCCTCCACCTGGTGGAAGTCACAGTACGGTAGCGCTCCTCCCCTCCTTCGGCGGGCTGGGTGCTCTCTCCGGTTTCCTCTTCCCCCTCCACTTATCGCCAAGGCTTGATGCGGCGGGGGGAGGAGTTGCCTTGGGGCTTGCCTCTGGAAGTTGAACCTCCCTTGGCCCCCATGGAAGTTTCCCCCATCTTGGACGTAACCTCTTCCCGGACCCTGAACGGGTCCTCCCTGCTGCCTCCAACCTGGTTCCGGACCCTCCAGAGCTCTCCGCTCTTCTCTTCTTCTTCCTTCCTGAGGTCTCGAGCCACCTTGCTCCTTTGCCTCCGTCTCTGTTAGCTTTGCCAACTTCTTGACAAATGCCGGGTTGGCTGCCTCCATGGCAATCTCTTCAGCCGCTCTTTCCATCAGCTCCTCAAAGGAAAGGGGGGCCTTCCGGGTCAAGCTCATCTTGAAGAAGCCCTCCTTCAGCCCGACGGTGAAGGCCATCTAGAGAGCATACCCTGGCATCTCCTGGACCTCCAAGATCTCCTCTTGGAACCTGTCTACGTAGCGGGTCAGCGACTCCTCGGCCCCCTGTCTTATCAGGAAGATGGACTCAGGACTCCTCTTCCGCTTCTTGGAGGTGGAGAAGCGGAGCTGAAAGCTCCGGCTCAAGTCCTCGAACTCATAGATCGACCTCGGAGGGAGTTGATGGAACCAGTCCCTTGCCTTCTCCTTCAGCGTGATCGCAAAGAGGCGACACTTGAAGGCATCTGTCATCGGCCTGATGGAGACGACATCCTTGAACCACTGCAGATGCTGGACGGGGTCATCCTTCCCCGTATAGTAAGCCATGTCTGGCTCTCTGAACCCCTCGGGAACGGGAGCTGAGATGATCAGCTCGCTGAAGGGTGACCCCATAAGGGGTGGTCTCGCTGCCTCCACTCGCGCAACCTGCTCGCCTGGGAGGTTGGCACTCGCCGGGCTAGAAAACAGCTCACGGCCGGTGAGGTCCCGATCGACCCCATCTCCTATCCTCACCTTTCCTGGCCTTCTTCCTGGTGCGCTTCCTTCTCCCCCCGCTGGGGTCATCTCGCCTAGACCCCTGGGAGTCGACTTGTCGAGGGGGGGAGCTAGCTCCTGGGGGGTCGGGGTGGAGCTGCCACCCTGAGGAGCAATGCTTCGCAACATCTCCATGATACCCTGGATGGAGGCCATGAACTCTTGCCTCCCCACAAAGGGTCCCGAGCTAGGGAGCTCGCCGAGATCATCACTACCTCCCTGACCTCCCGTCATGACACTCTCTCGAGATCTTCTGTGCTGGCCACTCTCCACGCTCACCGCACCAAAAGTGTTGAAGCCAAAATTGACCTCTGTGGAGTTCGGGGTCCCTGAAAGGGGTGACCTCACACCTACTACACTCGAGAGAACGTCACGGACCGGAGACTTAGGAGACTATGAACAGACCCTCGGCTCTAGCGCGGAGGTCCCACCTCACACCCGGAAGACTACCTGAGCTCTTCCCCTCCCTCACCAAAGGGCTAGGCTAGGTGCCTTGGAGAGCTCTCTCTACTCAACCAAGAAGAAGCTAAGGGAGGAGGAAGCTAAGAAAAGGATCCTCTCCAAGGCACCCAAGGGGGTCTATTTATAGTTTTTCCAAGTCCTTGGGGTAAAAGGACCGAAATACCCCTACAGCCAAAAGGCCTCGGACCAATAGAAAACAGCCACGCCGGGGGGTAAAGAGGGAATTCCCCCCGAGGGCAAGAAGGTAAAACTGCAGGGGGGGCAAGGGCGAGACCGCGGCCTCTGACCGGTCTCGCCCCGCCAGGCCGCCAAGCTAGAAGGGGCAGGGGCGAGACCCCGGCCCCCGGCCGGTCTCGCCCCACCAGGCCGCCAGGCTAGAAGGGGCAGGGGCGAGACCCCGGCCCCCGGCCGGTCTCGCCCCGCCAGGCCGCCAGGCCGCCAGGCTAGAAGGGGCAGGGGCGAGACCCCGACCCCCGGCCGGTCTCGCCCCGCCAGGCCGCCAAGCTAGAAGGGGCAGGGGCCGAGACCCCGGCCCCCGGCCGGTCTCGCCCCACCAGGCTGCCAGGCTAGAAGGGGCAGGGGCGAGACCCCGGCCTCCGGCCGGTCTCGCCCCACCAGGCCGCCAGGCAGAAGGAGGCGGGGGCGAGACCCTGGCCCCCGGCCGGTCTCGCCCCACCAGGCCGCCAAGCACCTATCGGGACGGGGGCTGGTGTTAGCCAACTTGTCGCACCCGCCCCCCAAAAGAGGGCCACTGGGGGGAGGTAGATTTTTCCTCCCCCTACTAGTATGTTTCCAAGGTAGAGCAAAAATTGGCCACCGAGAGTGCAAAATCTCCCAAAAGCTTAAAACTATACAGGGGCGAATACGGGGTTGTACACTAGTATATACAACACACGCTTATAGGAATTAGAAATCAAATATATTTCTAAACCGGACGCTATTTTGTTTAAAGATTTTGGTGCATATGATGATATTTTGTTTAAAATAAAGTTTTGGACATACTAAACAAAATTTTGCGGTATTTTGACTCATTTCTAATGTTAATATAAGTGGTTGAATGAATATATTTGAAATCATTTGCAATGTCATTATATGTAGTGGGTTATTTTGAAAGAATGAATGTTTTAGACAAAATTTAATTTTTTAAAAAAAATTTATGTTGGTTTGCTAGTAACAAAATGATTTTCAAATAGCCATTTTGAAAAATGAGGATTTGCTAATCGTAATGATTTGCTAGAAATCAAATTGAGTTTGCTAGTAACAGCACCCAAAAAAAGGATAATGGAAATTAACTGTGCCCGCATCATGTGGGACCCATCATCTAAATTGAATGTAGGATTCTAGAAGAAGCCTTCACAACCTTATCCCTAGGTTCAAAACATTTGACAGGGAGTGGCTTTGTGATCAATCACAAATAGTTATACTTTGATAGTGCTTGTTCTTCCTTTCTCTTTAGTTCAAAACCTAACTCTAGTGAAGAAGACAAGTTAAACGAGATGTAGGAGGATGTGCTTTGGGCGGATTTCAGTGTAAAATGATTTAAAATTTTAGGGACTTGATGGAGATATTTGAAATTGTAGGGATCAAAATAGAAAATGCACCCGAAGTATAACAAAGTTAATATACCCTATTTATTATTTTTTGTAACATTGCATGAGAACAATGTCGCAAACCGACAATGTATTGGTTTCAATGAGTATTGTTTGAAATTATGCATCAAATGTATTGATTTGAATGAGTCCCATGATCTATATTAAGTGCATAGGGGTAGCATGAATTTCTCGGTGTGAGACTATTTTCAACACACCCTTTCATGTGTAGGGTCTTTGACCTTAATTTCATTTTTTTTGGTTTGTATGAGAGTGAGTTGTTGGGTCTAGCCTATTTTGATTCCATGCTAGAACTATCATCTGGCCCAAAGTCTATTCTTTCTTAGTACACAAACAATCCCTTCAAAGTAGTTAATATAATTGTCGTTAATTCATCGTATTCAAATCCCCCTCTCCGAGTTTAAAATGTTAATTTTGTTATTTTGTGGAGCCTGATTGCGTCTGGTAGTATTGGACACTCACCACGATTTCGCCTGAATGTTAATTTTGTAATTTTCTTCGTCCTGTTTGTTACGTGTATAAAAGGTTTGTTTCGGCCTAGGGTTAAAAACGCGTATTCAAAAACTGAAGAAGAGGAACGGCGCAAGAGAAACGGTATACTCTTGATCTCTTTCATAGTCACCATGTCTTGATTCTTTGAACTAGTTCTTTTAGGCTTCATTTGGTTCGGCGGTGGCGGGTCGATCCGGCGGGTGGAAACGGAGTGTTCGAAACGGAGGGGGAAGATGGCTGCTCCAAACAGAGCTTTTTGTGGCGTTTCTCAAGTCGGACGGGTGGAAACGGAGCAAATGCCGTCGGAGGTTCATTTGTTTCCCCTCCTTCCGGCAGCGTTTGCATAAAACGTAGCAGCGAAACGCCCAAACAAATAGAGCCTTAATTGGAATTATAGGCAAAGAGACCCAGGATCTATATGAACTGCATAAAGTTGCATTATTTCCTCGATGTCAGATTATGGGCCCGTTTGGTATAGTGGTGGCGGCCGTGAACGCAGTGATTCATGAACGCCCGACCTCACCTATGGAACTCCATCCACTTTATGTTTAAATTAGTTTTTTTTTTCTTGGGGCGGTCATAACCATTGTCATGTCAAACGTATATTTCATGATGAAAGCGTTTTGTCCAAACACACCGTATTAAAACACCGCGTAAAAGGGATGACGGTTTGTAACCACCGTGTTCACGACCGCCACCGGCGTGCCAAGCGAACCCTATAATTTCACGCGTGCTCCCATGCGCAAAGTCTTTGGCCTCTAGCACGTGAACTTTTTTAATTGAATGGTATGACCGTGTGTCGTGTGCCTTAGCTTGCTCTGCTACCATATTAGGAATTAGACATCAAACCTAAAACCAATTGGACATAGGTGTTTTTATTAAGCGTCCCAATACGTTTCTCGATGCACTACACTTTACGAGCTTTATGCACGCGATCATCTTATCACGTAGTGTTTTTTACACTCGTCGCACTAGTTAACGTTCGTTAAAACACCCATCATGTCTTTGGCTTCTAACACTTGATTTTTTTTAATTGATCGACATGACAATGCGACATGTGCTTAGCTTGATATATTACATTAGAAATTATGCATCAAACCTAAAACCAATTGGGCGTACGCTGTGCCCGGGTTTATGTTAAGCGTCTGCATGACTTTTGGATAATATTCTCAACACTACACTTTACGTGCTTTGTGCGCACGACCATTTCATTACCAGTTTTTTTTGTTACAGTTATCGATTCAGTTAACGTTGTTTGAAACACACATCAGATGTTTGGTTCTCGAATAGTCGCGTTCTTTCTTCCATTCCTTCTTTAGTTCTGTGATAGAAAAAGGAAGGAGTCCTTAAGAGTGTTTTTTGGTTCTGCGAGCGCGATAACATAATATAAATTGTGCTAATTTTGTTTCTTTGAGTGATTTTTTTTTTAAAAAAAACTTTTGTTTAGGGTTTAGGAAAGAAGATCAAGGCTCTATTTGGTTCAGCGTTTTGCTGCTCCGTTTGGGGCAAACGCCGCCGGAAGGCGGGTAAACAAATGAACCTCCGGCGGCGTTTGCTCCGTTTCCACCCGCCCGCCTTGAGAAACGCCCCAAAAAGCTCCGTTTGGAGCAGCCACCTCCCCCCTTCATTTCGAACACTCCGTTTCCACCCGCCGGATCGACCCGCCACCGCCAAACCAAATGAAGCCCAAATTGATCCCATTTTGTTTCTTTGACTCTTTGAGTGAGAAGATTGATGCCTCCACATTTGACTTGATCCTCCGCTCCTCTCGAAAAACTTCGACCCGCCGAGAAATCGCGTTGATTTTCTGTTTGTGTATGAATGATTACTTCTCATTCTTGTTTTTCATAGCAAGAAAATTGAAGCTTATTTCATACCATTTTGTAGCGAAAAAATGCTAAATGTGCAGGAAAATCACGAGATTTACCTTTCTCTCGATGTTGAGAATGCGTCAAAAAGATGTTTTTTACATCATGATTTTGAACAAGTAGCATAAGGTTATGAGATTGATTTTTTTTTGGTTCTAAGCATTAAGTGCAAAAGATTACATTGAATTTTTTAATATATAATTATATTCTCAACTTGGTCCTCTTTGTTGAATGATATTCTATCAATCCCTATCTAATTGGTCACGTCGATATGCAACATAACATAATTAGAATGAAATCACGCTCTATAGGATTTGAACCTACGATATCGGGTTTTGGAGACCTGCGTTCAGCCAAATTGAACTAAGAGCGTATATCCTATAACAATCCTATAATAGTAGATACGATTGTAAAGAAAAGATTTCAAAGGGTATTGCGTAAATAGAGTCTGCATAAATTAAAAGATTATGTCCAATTTCATTTCCAATGAATCCCTCGTAAATGTTCATAGGAGAAAAAATAGGTAGGGATGACACGATTTGAACCCGTGATATTTTGTACCCAAAACAAACGTAATGGCAAGTTGTGCTACATCCATTTTCAAAATTGTTGTTTGCCAACCTTCCAGTGGTACCCTAGATAAAGGCGCTATTTTTTCGCACCTTGTGCTACGCTCTGCCAACAAGGCTCTCAATCATCTCACTAAATACATCATATCTATAAAAGAACACTCAAGCCTTTATCCCACTATAGTGGGGTCGACTATATGGATTCTTTGTCGTCATTGTGCCCTATCTGTCATAATCTCACTGTTTCCCAAGTACATGTCTAATTCTCAAATGATCCCTAAACACCATATCTATAACCCCCCCCCCCCCCCCCCCTCCCCCCCCCCCCCCCCAAAAAAAAAAAAAAAAAAAAATTAATCACTATTCAAATATTTGTCCATTATAATTTACAAGCCATAAGCCCTCTTAATTAATTAAAAAGTGTGGTATAATTTTCAACCATATCTACTTGAAATTTATAAAGAAGACTCCATTAGAATCCCTTGGTGGTTCAAAAAGGGCAATAAGTTTAGAGTTTTTTTGGGGTACGTATACGTACCGTACGCGAGAATATCTGACTGTCCGATCTGTAAAAATACGATCGTAAATACATATACGGTCATAATACACATGTATTACGACCGAATTCGGACGGTCGGATCTTCTCGTGCATGGTACGTATACGTACCCAAAAATTTTCGATAAGTTTAGGGAATTTATATGAATATTCAAAGATTGTAGGTAGCTAGAGATTGACTTTTGACCCCAATGAACATGGCAAGTCAAATCATGACCATCTATCTTCTAAATTAGGGGATAATTATTTGTTATTTTTTTCTATAAATTTATAGCTGTAAAGTTTGGAACTGTATTTTGAAATTCAATTTTACTGTAAAATTACAGTTGAAAATATTTTTAAAATATATCTTCTTGCACATATCTTTACATTTTTTATTCCAAAATAATCATAAAACATTTTAATTTATATTTCCCTAATTATTTTGTAAAAAAAATAATATAAAATTTAGCAAATAAATACATTTTTTGAGAAAAAAAAAATTTCTCCTAAATTACAGTTTCTATGGGTCTCCCATACCCTGTCGCAACAATAATCCTATGTTTATTATCCACGTATTAATTCATGAAATATTAAATAAAAATTATACAAATTAAAGTTGTTTTTCAAAAATTGAAAATTCTGTAACTAAGGGTAAAATTGTAAAGTTGCATGGCTCTATGACCAACCACGGCAATACCCAAATTCTGCCCCCAATCAATTATTTAATAAAACTTAAAATAAACACAATATTAATTAATTAATACACAATAGCTATACAATATTTTTAAATCATGTGATATATGTGACACTTTCTCGAAAATACTGCTGACATATCTAATGACAGTATATCATAATAAGTATAAAAATTATACTAAAATATTTTTAAATTTTATGAATTTTTACCATTATTTTTACTTTTAAAATATGATGTAATTACTTAAATGAACATTGAATTTTATTTTATGTTCGAAATAAATTATAATACATGTTAAGTCATTAAATAAAAAAATAAGAACTTATTTGACAATTTTGAATGTTCCCCGGTTACAAATTTTCTAAATTTAATATTGTATAGATATTTTTAACTTGAATCTTGCGACGGGGGGCAACATGAGACGGATCCGGACACGTAGCTATCGGGCGGGCACTCGGGATGCTCGCGGACGCCTCCGAGTGATCGCGCGTTGAGAACAAGCATCCGACAAGAGATCGCGCACTCTTCGGGTACTCCCGCAATTCATCAGGGAAGTCGCGGCGAACATTCATCAGGAGCTCCCGCAGACTCTTCTACCCGACAACAACACACACGGATACACGCGGTCTCTTCTCTCACCCCCATTGCCCGATTCTTCGTGAACCACGAGTGGCTGTGCATTTAAGACCACATTTAATAGGGTATTAAATGCCCCAATCGTTCGGGGAGCCTACCCTCACGTATAAATAGGAGGCCAGAGATGCTCAAAAAAGAGATAGGATTCAGCCCTGAATCTACCATGTTGTAGGTGCGGATACTGAGTTTGTCTCCCGGTTGCTCTTCTTTTCTCTCCTTTCCCCTCTTGTTCTCGTCACTTGCTTTGTAATTTTTGATCCCGAGCAATAATATTGCCCACCGCAAGTGGTATTCGCCGCAACGAGTAAATCTGGTGTCCGTCGCTGCCAACATCTCCCTCTTTTCTTGTTCTCTTTCTTCTGCACGCTAAGCTTCCGCAGAGCCAGTAACCGGTCGATTGCGGTCTCTTATATCTCCGCCGGACTCCCCAAACAACCGCTGAGTGTGGAGAACTAGATGACAAATTTTGCACCAACATATATACATATACTTAATTTAAAGATTACATCTTTAATCAACACAAATATAAATAAATATTTGTTCTATTATTCTAGCAGAGAATCCTAATCATTAGGATAATCAATTGCTTCATAGTACTACTCTTGCTCCCTACTTTCTTGGCAAAGCATGCTCTTCTTGAAGATCATCAGTGCTGCTTACACCAAAAAATCTCCTTTCATCGGCGCTCGCGGTGATGACCGGCAGCCACAGATCCGCCGTGCTGCTGAGGAGAGAGCGAACCTCGGGGTCCGCATTCATAGTCGATGAAATCATCTTGTCCACATCGTCGAGTTTCGCTGATAACCTATCGAGCTCAGCCGCTATCTCAAGCTAAAAAAAAGGTTAATCAACGATGCGTAGAGGAAACGAGGACGTCCGATGTCAGATCCGTAAAAAGAATATTTTTTTAAAGTTCGTTATACATGCGAGCAGGCTCGAACATTGACCCTCTGATTTATTTATGTTCACAAACATGCTTGATAAATAGCTATTTTAGTGATGCTTTGGGTCTTGTTTGTCCACGCTAGGTGCTTTCGTGTTCTTCCGGCATCGGCGGCAGGCCAACACTAACAGATTAAGCGAAAATGGTAGGGTTCAGGGTGTAGAGTTTAAGGTCTAAGGCTTATTAAAGATTTACTATGTCTTTCACTAGCAACTTTCATGCAACTTGCTAGACTTGAAAGATTCATGATGAAAGCATTGAGGAGTTAAAATATATGGATTGACTAAAATCTATTGTCTTTATTAATATTTGTAACTTTGCAAAACATTTGACCTAACATTGAGTGAATTATAACTCTTTCATTACATATTATGAATACATCTTATGTTTAATTATAATGTTATATTTCTAAACTATTAATTACCCAAACCTCCCCTGGGAGTTGGCATAAATTACAGATTGCATCCCTCTATCTCTTGAATTTACAAAAAACTCCATTGTAAGTGTACTTTTCATAACGCGCTTTCCTCTGGAGGGTATTTTTTGTATGCACGGTCCGAGTAAACAACCCTACTTCTAAATCATCATAGCTTACATATAGTTTGTCAAGGATGGATGGATTTCGAATGGTCGTCTCCACTCCACCTCAAATGGGTCCTAAAAACGGCTCGAACTCAAGAAGAAAGTTCACGAAAAAGCTAGAGAAGGGACTCAACTCGATTCATTTACGATCGTACGATGTTGACTAGGAATGGCTTTATACCTCATTGAGAATGTTTGGAAGCTTGGGAGGAACTTTGGTGACTTCTATCCCCAGTGCTTCTATCTTCTCCCTGAGCTCAACTTCCTCTTGGTTGCTCAATGATTCCACCTGTACATATAGAAAGATCAGTTCTATATTAAATAAAAGAGACAATTGTTAGGACCTCCCCTCAACTTCCTCTTGGTTTGCATTGTCATTCCTTCTTAGAAAAAGTATAGCAAATGCAAAAAAAATCGACTTTAACGCCGTGAATAATGAAAAAGAAAAACTATTCATCTCAATGAGTTTCCCAATACTAGAGGAGAATCAGTGAAAAGAACACAGAGCGGGAACAAGAATGAAGAAAGTTGTGACAAGAGGAGAAGAAAACCGCACCGACAAGTGGTGAAAATGTGAAATGCAGAAGAAGACCGAAGGAGTATGATTAGCGAGAAAACATCAACGGCGATAGAAGAAAGTAGTAGACAATAGTTGGTAGCGGAGAACAACAAAAAGAAGTGGTAAACAAATTTGAATCCATAAATTGAAATCCAAGTAGATTGGATAATATCATAAATTATGAAGGGACATCCCCAAATTTAGCGATTCTAACAATTTAGCAGCCCTAAAAGCAGCTTGGCAATGTAATCGAAATCCACATTTTTCTCATGTTGGTTTAATTCTGCTCAAAAGACAATGGGTTACTTCTACAATATGTCCTTGTATAGTACTTAAGGCTTTATGGTGAATAGAGGGAGCTATTTGTCATCTGCAATGAGTAGGGGTGCAATTCGGATCGGTTCGGTTCCACTCAAAACCAGGAAATGACCCATGTATGTTCGGTTCCAAGTTCTTGGAACCGGAACCGACCCACGGTTCTAAAATATAGAATCAGATCCGAACCGAATTGTTCGGTTCGGTTCCGATTCGGTTCTCGGTTTTACTCGTTTTCAAAAAAAATATTGAAGAATGAATAATCTAATTTGATTTTCAAATATCCAGAACTGTTTACATATTTTTTACTTTTACTATCATTACATTTCAGCTTCTAGAAGCATTGAAGTAGTGTTATCTAAGTCTTTGCTTATTATCTCTTTAACATTGCAGGTGTCCACGACTGATCATTTGATACTCTCCTTCAAATAAAGCCTCATACCCAACAAATAGCAAATACAAAGCTCATGAGAATACATGAATTATATATGAAGGCGACAAGGCGTGAGCGGCAATATTTCTCGATGTGGATTATAGAGTAAAAAAGTAAATAACCCAAACCGGCTAACCCTGTAATCTCCTATTCCCCTGAGTAGCGTGATCGGCGACCGCGTGAGGCGTGAGCCGTGGGAGAGATATTTCTGATTCTGCATTAAATAATTGGATTTTTTTAAAAAATTTTAAAGTTAATGGTTCGGGTCGGTTCTCGAGTACCCGACCACGGGAACCGTGAACCGAACCGAACCGGCGGTTCTAGTATTTTTTAGATCCATATCCGAACCGTGTAAAACGAGAACCAATCCGAACCGTTGGGTTCGGTCCGGTTCTCGGTACTTCGGCATTATCTACCAACATTCCATGAAATTGCAGGAAGATAACAAAGAGAAGTGATAAACAAAACTGAATCCCATAAATTGCCATCCAAGTAGATTAGATAATATCGTAAATCATGAAGAAGGGGCTAATCCTCAAATTTAGCGATTCTAACAATTTAGCAGCCCTAAAAGCAGCCGGACCACGAAATCGAAATCCACATTTTTCTCATGTTGGGCCAAACTCCTACAATACGTCCTTGTATACTACTTAGTGTGAGCTATTTTTCATCCGCAATGAGCCCAAACAATGGATTCAATGAGGTTTTGCAAAAAAACATGATCGTTGCAACGATTTATTCAACAAGTACTAAAGAAAAGGGCACATTATCTATCTACATTCCATGAAATTGGGGGAATTCTAAATAGGAGAGCACTCATCTAGGGTTGGGCTTGCTACTTGGATGCTTTCAATGGTCATCCGCTTCATAGAATGCATGTTTGGCAAGAAAAAGGTTATAATCGCTACCAAGAAAATAAACTAGTTGTGAGTATAAAATATATGAATTCATGAAAAATGGTTCATGACCACAGCGTTCACGACCGCCATCACTGTGCCAAAAGAAGCCTTAGAAACCGTTTGGGAGGGGTTTTGTCTTCCTTTCCGTTTTCTAGAAAACACCACCGTCCATAATATTGTGTTTGTTTTATGGACGGGTGACTTTCTAAGGCTCCGTTTAGCACGTTGATGGTTGTCATGAACATGAGGGTTAAATTGTCATTCGTTAACGCTCACCCAAAGAACTTCATCCACTTTTATGTTCAAGCGGATGATGTTTGTTAGGTGATCCTTAACGAATGACAGTTTAACCCATGTGTTTACAACCGCTACCACCGTGCCAAACGGAGCCTAAAAGGGCAAAATAACTCCTTTTGGATTAGCTGCATATTCCACTGATAGAAAAAACAAACACAATATTGTGAACGGTGACGTTTTACAGAAAACGAAAACGAGGAAAAAAATCCCTCTCAAACGGGGCCTTAGGCTACTCAATGTTTATCGTGGCGCCT
Source organism: Platanthera guangdongensis (assembly GCA_039583875.1). Classification (NCBI taxonomy): domain Eukaryota; kingdom Viridiplantae; phylum Streptophyta; class Magnoliopsida; order Asparagales; family Orchidaceae; genus Platanthera; species Platanthera guangdongensis. The sequence goes on from CM077156.1 coordinate 4,818,109, forward strand.
TTCATAAATTATGTTAAATATTAAAAAAAACAATTCCGGCTTCAAAGGAAACTCTAGTTCTGATGAATAATACTTAAACATAATTTGAGCTAAATCCTTGCTATAACTTGCCCTAGATCCATGCCAAACTTCCCTTTAGCCTCCTTATTAGAATAAAAATTGTTTAAACTTACACCTTCCCTACCAGTATGTTATATATTCTGCATGCTGAATGAATGTGATGAGAAAATGCGAAAAACAGCAACCCTAAATACCATTTCTCCCAGAGAAACACACAAGTTCTTTAAGAATTTGACCTATGGCGCTGCTCAAATCAAAATCTGGACAGGAAAGAACTTGTTTGAAATTGGATTAATGCCCGTTCACAAAGTCGCGAAGATCCATAACATCGGAAGACAGCAGAAGATAGAATCATTTCATTTTACCATAAACAAAGGAAACAAGCAGCAGCAATGATCGAAATCCCTCAGATTAACAGCTACAATTTGATTTGCGGAATAACAATTAAGCAGAAAAGCTTCAGATCGAGAAATTTCCGGGGGTTCAAGCTTCCTAGGTTTCGATCCTAACACTGATAATCAGGATATAAAAGCCCTACGAAATTTGATTCCCGATTCCCGTGAAAAACGGGAGATCGAAAATCCAGAAACTCAGATATGAAAGGATGAGGGAGAATGTGGACGTTACCTGCTGGAGAAGAGACGCTAGGAGCTGGAAAAGCTGGGCATCAGGCTTTACTCCGTGTTCCGCCATTTGTTCGCCGGAATTCCAGTTTCTCCGCCGAGATGACGACGAGGGCAACGGAATCTCAATCCCTAAAGAAGTCGGGATTCAACTCCTGCGCAAGTTTATAAATAAAGGTGACTTCATTAAATTGATTTGTTCGATTATTTTAGGGAGTTGTTAAAGACACTACAGTTTTCGCTAGATACATCTCATTTTCTCCTAAATTTTCGCGTCTTTTGGAAATAAGTCTTGTACATGTTTTTTTAAGAAAAAGTGTTCAACACGAAATGCATGTACAACACGTATTTCTAGAAAAACACGAAATCTGGACGTATTTTCAAAGTACGCATTGTACATGCATTTTTAGGAAAAGTGTTCAACAAAAAAGTTGTAGATCTCGTCGAGATCTACAATTTTCGAGTTGAACAATTTTACTCAAAATGCATGTGCAAGGCGTATTTCTAAAATACGCAAAATATTTGGAAAAAGTGCGGTGCACCTAGCCAAAACTGCGGTGTCCTTAACAACTTCCTTTTTTTACTATATATTTTAAATAAAAATAATCTGGAAAAACAAGAAAAATAATTAAAAATAATATTTTCTGATTAGAGTATTTTCGAGATCGGAAGGCTCTTCATTTTTAAAGGTTCATGTTATTAGCACTACAATAAGGGTCTGTTCGTTTGCACAGAATTGAACTGTTGGAATTGGAATTGAAAATCTAATTCCAATTCCGTCGTTCGTTTGCTTGTTTGACGTTGGAGTTTGAATTTTAATGAATTCTGTGGAATTCATTTTGAAGTAAACACAATTCTTCCTAATTTATATAATAATTGGACAATTTCGGCCCACACATTTTTTAATCTAAGCGCGCGATTTTCGCCCGGGAGCGCATGTTGTCGCATGGGCGCACATTTTCGCTTGTGCGCAAGTTTTTTGCTGAGGTAAGCATTTTTCGTCAGGGCGGTGTAATTCGCCTTGGCGGACGTTTTTTTTCACTTGGGCGCGAATTTTTGTCCGACGCGAATTTTTCGCCCGGATACGATTTTTTCGCAAGGGCGCAATTTTTTTCACCCGTGCGCGATTATTTTCGTCCGGGCGTGATTTTTTTCGCCCAGACGCGATTTTCCCCCACGCATGATTTTTTCGTTCGAGAGCGATTTTTTCGCCCGTCCACGCTATTTTCTCCCGATCGCGATTTTTTCGCCAGAGCACGAATTTTTCGCCGATGCGCGGATTTTTCAGTAGGGCGGCGTGTTTCGCATTGGAGCGCGTTTTTTACCCGATCGCATTTTTTTGGCCCGAGCACGATTTTTTCGCCCGAGCGCGATTTTTCTACAGGGGCACGATTTTTCCGCATGGGCGTGATTTTTCACCCGGGCGCGTTTTTTTTGCCCGCACGAGATTCCAGGCGAGATTTTTTCACCGGGGCTCATTTTTTTTCCCTGGGCGAAAAAATCACGCTATGGCGACAAAAACTGGCCCGGGCAACAAAATCGCACCCGGGGGAAAATGCAACCGAGCGAAAAAATCGCGGCCATGTGAAAATCGCGCCAGTGAGAAAAAATCGTGCCTGTGAGAAAAAATCTTAGTCGGGTGAAAAATATCTCGCCCGGGCGAAAATAAATCGCTCCCAGAAAAAAATATCGCTCCCGTGCGAAAAAGTCGTGGTTATAACGCACATTTGTTTATAGTAATTTCTTCGTAATATTTTTCAATTCTTATATTGAATTTTATTTAACACACGAACAAAAGAATTGATCAATTACACAATATTCAACAATATCATTCATTAGACGAACACTATAATTGGAATTAGTCACAATTATTTAATTTCACAATATTCCTCAATATTCAATTCCAATATAAAATTTCAATTCCGTGCAAACGAACGAACTCTAATAGATATTAACACTTAAATCATATGAAAAATTACTAAATTATGGTTTTTTTTAATATATGCACGCAGTGTTTCTGAGCTCGCCGCATGCTGTATTTTCTCCCTTCTCTTGCGATTCTCCTGCTGACGAATCCCCCGCCCCGCGCCCCTCCTCCACCCCTGCGACCCTCTCGCCCTCGAAGTCGTCGACGAAACTGCTGATAACTCAGGCGAATGCGCTAGTTTCTACTGCCCCCTTTCTCTTGCGCCGCAGCCAACTCCGTCGCAACCATCCCCCCTCAAAGTGGTCGTCGAACTTCCGTTAACTCCTTCTGATAACTCTAGTGAGTGTCATTTTCTTCCTGTGAGAGCATGTAGAAGTCAGCGACCACCCTTTCTGAATCCGCAAATTACATTTGCTCGGTGTTCCATGCTCTAGTTTGGGCGATATTTTCCTCTTTTACCGGGCAAACACCTAGCATTTTCAGAAATCTCAAAGGTAACTCATCTTCTTCTCCACCTTGAATTATTTTTTTAGAATTTCATTGTTAAAATTGTAGATTACTCTTCTAGATTTTTACATTGCTGTTGGAGAGAATGAGTCAAGAACATAACACTACTATGCATCTACAACTAATCGGTATGACAACATGCAGTTAAAATTTAATTAAATTTGTTGGTGATTATGCATTTTGATTTACTTGTGTTTCTTATTATGCGAAGATCCAAAAAATATAGTGGATGATTAGGTTCCCAAAATCGAAGTTGATTTGAGCATGCATTTTCAAACCGACAATGCATCTGGTTCGAAGAAGGAATTGATAGAGTGGGCTAGATGTGTTAGCAAAAGTCTGAGCTATGTCATTACTATCAAAACATCCATTAAAATTGTCGGTCACCTCGCACCTCCTGTAATTCTTGGTTGTGATAGAGGTGGGTACTACCGAGAGAATCAATGTAAAAAAGGTTGGGTGAAGAAGGGGCTCCGTAAAACCACCTCCAAGCGATGTGGTTGTTTGTTTTCTCTCAAAGTAGTGAAAGTAGTAAACGTTGAGTAATGAAAAATAGAGGTTCTGTGAGGCATGCACAATCATGAAAAAGTTCACATAGAAGCACATGCTTATGCTGAGAGATTAAATGCACATGAGAATTCTCTAGTCAGTTAAAATTGAAGTTGACATTGAGAACAACTTAGACATTGAGCTTGAAGAAGTTGTGCTAAAGTTTTATGATTCGAATGAACAACAAAAGAAGGAAATAATATAGAAACTAAGGGAGATTGTACATCCAACAACTATTCACACAAATGAGTCATCCATTCCATTAAAGTTAAATGGGAGGCCTAAGGGCAGTGTCAAAATATTTAAAGATGAGTTTCTGTCAACTAAGCGATTATCGTCACATTTTGATTATTCATTGATGGAGGAAAAAGTACTGGAAACTAAAAAAAACAAAGAAAATATACATTGGTTATTCGAAAGGTGATAAAGTTTGTGGATAGAGTCTGGAACCAATTTATGTCATTTTGGTCGGAGCACATTATCGACGCCTTGAATGTCCACGGTGATTGACAAAAAATGAGAAATGATCTACATTGGGAACTATAAAATCGTGGAATTTTGTATAGTCAAGTTTTTGACTGTCATAGATATAAGGAATTATTGGAGAAAGTTAAGTGCATTGGTACACCTGCACCATATGAGAAATGGATGACAATGCCTGATACGGGTCTTGTAATTAGTTAATGACAAGATTGCTCGTTCAACTATCTGAGTGCAAAGTTTGACGTTCTTTCCATTACATTCCGCTCTGCCGAAGGTGCCATGCATGGTTTGCATGAGATTTTTAAAAGAAAATCACTTCATTCAATTGACATTAAGTGAGTGTAGTCCAATACCGCATATCGTTCTGACATGGATGAGACATCATGAAGCAATTGCTGATAATTGAGAAATGCACTACAAATCAAGAATTGCAATTTCTCAACATATTACTGGATGCACTATGTTAGTGGAGTTAGACGAAAGAGCATGATGACAATTACAAATATTGCTTGCAGATAGTGAAAGTGCGGTGCAAATAGAAATGTGTTTGTGGATAGTCAATCACTTAAAACAGTGCTTGCTAATATCGGCGAGTGCTAATAGCGAAAATAATAGTGCTAATAACAACGACCTTTTTAAATTAGGACTGCCGATCGGACCTAGAGGAAGGTCTGCAAGCCATCTAGCCGTGCGATTTCTGATATGACAGTCAGAAAAATTCATGATTTAATAATAATAATAACAATATGATATCTGGCTGGATCTTAAAATGCACAATATTCGGCCGGATTTTTTAAAAAAATATTTTTTTAGGAAAATAGGATCTTAAAATGAGGAGAGAAAAATTCCCATTAATATTTTATAATTTATTTTAGAAAAAATATTTGCATTGGCTAAAAATCACTTTTTGGTAAGGCGCCCGGACCTTAATCTTGGTCCGAGTATCGGACCAAAAACTTTTCCCCATTTTGGGGGAAAATTTTTTGGTACGTATGCGTACTTATTTTTGCTCGTGCGGGAGTAAATACAGTGGTATGATTCGTGATTTCAACGGCATATATCGTTCAGTAAAAAATATGACTGTATTTCTCAAATATGTTCGTATTGAAAAGTGATCGTAGTACGGTCCAAAAAAATAAATGTCGTTGAAATCAGGATGATGCGGCAGTATTTCCTCCCGCACGAGCGATAGGTACATATACCTAACAAAACATTTCTGGGGGGGGGGGGGGGGGGGGGGGGGGGCGAGTCACGTCCGGACACGCACAATATGTCATTTTCTTTGTTAAGCTCTTGGTTGGTACCTCTAACATGTGTGAAAAGAGTGACGCGTGAGATGTATTTTTGTGCGTGGGCCCCGAACTGATTTAGGTGGTTGCATACCATTGCTCCTGAACCAGGTTCTAAAAATAAGGAAGGTGGTTTCGATCTTTCTGTTTTTGGAAGAAATGGAAAAAAAGAAGAGCATAAAACAAGCGATCCTTCGGTATCTTTAAATCTTGTAAAAAATGACAAAATACTTATGAATATCCAACTTCCTAAAAAAAACACTTACTATTAGAAAATTGCTCTGCTATAGTCAATCTCTTAAAACTATGCTTGCAATTAGCCGTTAATGTGAATAACCAAAATATGGTGCTAATATAAACGCCCAAAATTTATCACACCGAATACAAACCTCAATCAAAATTGTGCAAATAATTTTAGACTTTAAAATTAATTTAAAAAAGATATAAGAAGGTTGAAAACTTTTTAATAAAAAAATAAAATTGGAATATTTTAAGAACAAGCTTGAACTCAAGAAATTGACTATCAAACAATCTTTGTTATTATGTGAAACCTACAACAATTAAATATCTTCCTATATGATGTGAGTTTAAAAACACTCGTTCTCACCGCTCCAATTCTCGTCGCCGAAAAAAAAGTTAGAAATATCGCCCAAGCTAATTAATTTTCATTATTTTATTATGCCTATAATGATTATTTTGACATGCCTAGCAAAAAAAATCAAACTCATATATATATCTTTATTATATAAGGGAAGAGCTCAAACCCCATGGTGTAACATTTTATTCCCAAAGTACCCTCATGAAATAAACTACTTGATTTTTCAACTTTGTTTTTTTGTCTTTTGAACATAACTATTTTGATTTAAACACATTTTTGAACTATTCAGCAAATTTATTTATCTTTATACTTTTCTGCCTCCGGCCAATGTCTCCGCTCCCGACCAATGTCTTCCCCACGACCAATGTCGCCCCCACGACTAATGTCGCCCCCACGACCAATGTCGCTCCAGACCAATGTCGCCCTCACGACAAATGTCGCCCCCACGACAAATGTTGTCCGCACGGGGTCCCCCGTGCATGACTGCTTGTATATATATATATACCATCTATAAATAAAAAGTTGCCTTTGGTGCAACATATGCACTACCTAAATTGCCCATTTAATTTTCAAAAAAGGAAGAGAGAGGAGAGAAAGAGAAGCTGTCAATTATTATAATATATATATACTATTCTATAAAGGAAAAACATGTTTTGGTGCAACATTCTTAATACTCATTTTACCCCTCATTTTTTATTTAATGATTATTATTTCTTTTGTTCGTTTCAAAAAAATTCAAAATTGAATACCCACATATGTAATTTACTCAATTCCGCCAAAATAATTGATCTTCCGCCACCTTCGACCAACGTCGCCACCCACAATAAATGTCGCCACCCCGGAGAATTGTAGCAACCCACAAAAAAATGTTGCCGTTCACGACCAATGTCTCACCCACGACCAATGTTCCACCCATGACCAATGTGCCGCTCACGACAAATGTCGCACCACCAGCGAATGTCGCACCCCGGCGAATGTCGCACCCCGCCGAATGTCGCACTCCGCCGATTATCGCACCCACGCCGAATGCCCCCCGGCGAATGCCTGTCACTTGTATATATATATAAAGATATGCGATAGCGATGTCAGGGTTGACGAGTGCCGTGATTGGGTACGATCACACTCGAAAGCAACAAGCACGGATGTAGCCCACGCGTCACTATTCTTATAAACATACGTTAATTTAATTGAATGTTTTAGTATCTACATTATTTAACCACCGCCGGATCTTAAAGACCAATATATCATTGAATAAATCTCAAGAACGTCACAATCCGACAATTGGATAAAAATTATTGTATTAGTTTGAATTTAAATTAAAATAACCTATAATTATTCTTATTTTAATAAAATTTATGATAAAAATATAAAGGGGAGAAATAAAATAAACTAGACACACAAATAAAAAAACAATTATATGAGAATTGAACGTATCATTCTCGTGCATGCAAGGCAGAGAGAACACCCCAAACAACTAGAATACTGCAGTTGCCGGCCAGATGTCGTGCGCAAGGCCGCGTTTGTTAAGCTAGTATACACACACAATATTCATCTTGGAGCCTCAACAGCTCACAACCACGGGCTACCAACCGCTGTTACATGCACGCATTCCACGGGCCGGCAAAGATCCCAAACCCAACGCCAACCCAACCCTTAACCTATCGCAACAAATTATCTTCGCTCCTGCTAACCTAGGCGGCAAACTTCACCCAATAGAGTACTATTCAAGTTAAGATGAAACCGCACCTTCTTTGGAACCAAATAAACTACGTCTCGTCAAAACTGCACACTTGGGCTTCGTTAGGCATGATGGAGATGGTCATGAACGCATGAGTTAAAACATCATTCGTTAAAGATCACCTAACAAACATTGTCCGTTTGAGCATAAAAGTGGATGAAATTCCTTAAGTGGACGTTAACGAATGACAATTTAACCGTCATGTTCATGACCACCACCATCATGCCAAACAAATCTTTAGGCTCCATTTAGCAAGGCAGGGGGCAATCATGAACACAGTAGTTATAAACCATCAACAAGGTTTCTTTTTTGAAGCCAAACATAAATTCCACGAATGTAAAATAAAAAATCACGCCAAATCGAGCCGTGCAATGCCGCTAATTACAATTTAACCACATAATGCCAATTAATCACATAAATATTGGCATATTGGTTAAAATTATCCTTTTCAAAAATGTACAAATTAATCCTCTTTAGTTAAAATTTAATAAACTTGGGCTTCGTTTGATGCGGCTAATTTTGGGCAAAAAACGTCACAATCATAGAATGCATGTTTGGTAAGATCAGACGTTCACGAACGACAGTTCATAATCACCGCACTCACGACAGCCACCACTGTGCCAAACGGGCCCTAGAGGTTGTAATGGATATAAATTTCAGGGGCGCCAAATGTAATTTACCCAAAAGACTGCTAAATAAGGAAATAACAAGTATTCAACATGTCAATAACATACTGAGACATACAATGGCATTTTATGGATTTTTTTTAAAAATTTTTTAAAGAAAAAATGGCATTTTTGGGGGGTGTGGATCCGGTGCAATGCATGTAATAAAAAAACACGCAGAAAGGGTTCTTTCCTGGGAGCTAATCCTTAGTCAACCGGGGACTGATGGCTGCTGCACGATGTAGTAACCTCTGTACTGCAAACTGGGCAAATCTGTATAGAATCAAGCAGTTGAGATATAATATATAATTCAGCACACTATATTTAAAAATATATACATACATGTATATATATATATGGGTTCCATGTATATCAGGCGCATACAAGATTTGCCCGTTGGATTTAAACCGATTTAATCCAACGGTTCTTAAAAAAAATTTCCCGGCTGCATTTTTTTAACAGAGGGGCGGCCGGCAGCCGCCGGCCAGCGGCCACCCTGGGCTCGTCGGAGTCCGGGGGCCGGCGAGCCCGCAGCCGCCGGACCCCCTCTGTATATATATGTATATGTGTATTAATGTATTATGTATATATATGTATATATATATATGCATGTATATGTATGTATGTATATATGTATGTATATATGTATGTATATGTGTATGTATGTATATGTGTATGTATGTATGTATGTATATATTTATAGGGGCATGTTCCTGTGCGAACATAGGAACTGTGCAAAGGTGCTAAGAGGGAGACGACCAGCAGCGGCGCCAGCCGCCCGGGGTTCGTCGGCGGCCGGTGAGAGCCCGCTGCCGCTGGCGCCGCCGCTGCAAAAAAAAATTGCAGCATCACACCGCCGGCGGCTGCAGGCTTGCCGGCCACAGGCCGCCTGGGGTTTGTCGGCGTGGCCGGTGGCCGGCGAGCCCACAGCCGGCGGCGGTGGCGGTGTGATGCTGTTGGCCGTTTGATCCAGTAGAGGCGAGATGAAATCGAACGGTGGCCCGGGCTTCTTCGCACCTTCGCACATAGCTCTCTTCGCATATGAACTGTATGTTGTATGTGTGTGTGTGTATACATATGTATGTGTATATATAGGGTATGATGTATATACGCGTTAAGTGTATATGCTTATACAAGCTCAAACTTTTTAATGCTAAAAAAATTCGAGCTGGTTCTCCCACAATATATGTCGAAATTATGCAAATAATATATGCGTTCTGTAGCCAAGAATGAGATCTAAAATTTTCATGTTGAACCAACCTTTCGGGCCAGATTCCGGTCAAACCATGCAAATTTTGGGAAAATGTTCAACATGAAAGTTGTAGATCTCGTTTTTGGCTACAAAATATATATATATATATAATTTGTCTAATTCCGACATATATTGTGGTAGAACCAGCTCGAATTTTAATAGGATTAAAACCATATATATATAGAAATAATTCCCCAAACCTCTCATGTAAACTAGCATAATCAGTGAGAGCACCCCTCTTATTTTCGAAATTACAAAAAACTACCCTTAAATTTTCATTTCATTACCAAAACTTCCCCAGGTCTTTTCATTTCATTGCATTCATGAAGAGAAATACTCCACTGGACACTATGCACCGAGGGGGGTATTTTTGTGCATGAATGTTATGAAATTAAAACTTCAGGGGAGGTTTTGTAATGAAATGAAAATTTTAGGGGAAGTTTTTGTCATTTCAAAAATAAGAGGGGTGATGTCAGTAATTTAGCAAAGTTAGAGGGGAGGTTCCGGTAAATAGCCATATATGACTATAATATATATCTTTATATATTAAAGAAGTATTTTTGAATTGTAGAATCAGATCACGATCGATCATGGCCGTTGAATATAAACCAAATATTGAATCACAATCGTTGAACATAACAACGAATCCGGACCGTTCATATTTTTTCTTAGGTCTTCTAAACATATATAGGGCCTCTCAAATCAATATATTTTTGTAGGACACCCCTACAACCCGTCAGCCAAGTCCAAAATTAAACACAAACACTGCTTAAAAAGCTCACTAGGAAAGCCCAACAATAGAAACAGCCCGCCGGAGTTTGAGGCCCGCCAGAATTTCAGGCGCGTCATTATAACTTTACTTCTAAAAGGGAACAAAAGCAAATATACCCGAAAAGCAAATATGCACAGGCAGAGTGAGACTAAATTCCGCCTTGGATTAATACAATCCCAAGTGGGATTAATAAGGCGGATTTATGCGGGATTAATGCCGCACTTAGGCATTAAATCCCGCTCAGGCGGGATTAATCCCGCCTAACTAGGCGGGACATTAAATCCCGCCTAACTAGGCGGGACATTAAATCCCGCCTAACTAGGCGGGACATTAAATCCCGCCTAAGTGGCGGGACATTAAATTTCGCCTAACTAGGCGGGACATTAAATCCCGCCTAACTAGGCGGGATTTAATCACGCCCATGTGGCGGGATTTAATCCCGCCCAAGTGGCGGGATTTAATCCCGCCGGGATTTAATCCCGCCGGGATTTAATCCCGCCGGGATTTAATCCCGCCGGGATTTAATCCCCCAAATAGGCGGGATTTAATCCCGCCTAAGTGCGGGATTTAAATGATTATAATTCTGGGGGGCGGGCGCAGCCAGGTCAAAGCTCGCCGTCACGGGCCGGGTACTGTGTCGCGTAGCCATAGGGGCGGAACCCCGTGTGGGGCACTAGTATATACATATATATATATGATCAATTACAAAGACCTCGCTATAACTGTACAACAACATTCAAATAGATCTTCATTTGAGATCCTAAATAGAGAGAATCATGATCCAAATTATTGATGTCATGTTTGATTCTCTTCCCAAAAAATCATAAACAACATGTTACTCCCCCGGACGAAGCTCGGCTATTTGGGCGTCAGTACACGAGACAGTGGGGGACATACGGAGGCGACAACGGGGCTGAACCAACTGGTTCAGCCCCCACTCTTTGAAGAACCGGTCCTCGGGGGATGAACCAACCAGGTTCAGCACCCATTGGGGCCAACCGGCCCCCTTGGCCGGCCGGCCGGTCTTGGGTCCGGGTATAAATATACCCGAAACCCCCCTTTTTGAAGATAAGCAAGAATATTTCAGGTTTCCCTTTTCTCCATCTTTCTCAACCCTAGTTTTTATAATCTTCTCTAGATCTCTATCTCCCTCCCCTTCTTCTCCTAACAATTGGTATTAGAGGATCTTTTCTCTACCATGCTAACCACTCGAACGCAAGAGGAAATCGGCCGCTCGGAAAGCCTAGAGGAAAATCTCGTGGGATTGACGGACTCGGTGACCGCAATCGAGGGAAACCTGAAAACTTCCACCCAAAGGCTAGAAGAACGGATCGACACCCGAATAGAGGAGATCATTGCGTTGTTGACACAAAACCTGAAGGGTAAGGTCGTGATGGAGGAGGATTCGGGCAGATCTTCTGCTGCATGGGTCGATCAACACCGGATCGGCGCCAACGGAGGGCAGGCCGGCTCGACAAGGGGAGCGGGCATCGCGCAGGGGTCGGATCGAGCACGGGAGGCATCAGCGGGGTCGGAGCAGGCGGGGGCGGCCCCAACGGGGTCGGATAGGGCACGGGAGGCATCGGCGGGTTCGGCGTACGCGGGGGTGGCCCCGACGGGGTCTAAACGGGCACGGGAGGCATCGGCGGATTCGGCGCAAGCGGGGGTGGCCCCGGCGGGTTCGACGCAGGCGGGGGTGGCTCCGGTGGGTTCGGTACAGTTGGTTTCAGCCGGTGGGGGCGCTAGAGGTGGTGGGTGGCTGGTTCCACCATATGGAAGGGGGGGAGGGTCTGCTACCTCATCCAACACGAGGAGGCATGCAGTGGGGTGATGCTCCGGCGGCGTGACCGTTTTGCCATGGCTTCCCGGGCATGCCTTTTGAACACGAAGAACCAAGGAGGCCGGCGGGATATGGACAGGAGGCAGGATGGCATGGACAGGTCGGCCAACGGTCGTACATGCCGCCAAAGTTGACACGCATGAATTTTTCTAAGTTCCATGGTGGCGATGCTTTGGAGTGGTTGCAGAAGGCAGAACTGTTCTTCAGTTATCAGGAGGTTCCCGAAAGACAGTGGGTGCAGTTAGCATTGTTCCATCTGGAAGATGATGCTTTCCAGTGGATGCAGTGGTTTTTGAGGGGCAAGGATTATGATGCTCTGGACGGACTTTGTGGACAGGTTCACGACTCGTTTTCGGCCGTTGGAGTATGAGGACTTTGAGGCACTCCTGCAGAAGCTTCGTCAGAAGGGTACCGTGATGGAATACCGTACTGAGTTTGAAAAGTTGGCGCACCGAGTACAGTGGGAAGAAAAGACACTGCTCAGTTGTTTTGTGTCGGGTCTCAAGGACTATTTGCGGGATGAGATGCAGTCCTACATGCCCCGCAGCTTAAACCATGTGATCGGTCTTGCTCGGATACAGGAAGAACGTGCAACGTACCCGCAACACAACACGTAGTACGACCACGACCACCACGGCTATGGTCAGGAAGGAACCGCAAGGTCCAAGCAAGACAGTTGTCACACGACTGACTTGGGCAGAACTTCAGGCGCAGAAGGATAAAAGGTTGTGTTTCAACTGTGACGAGAAGTTCGTTCCTGTGCACAAATGTCAGAAGGTTCAGGTGTTCATGCTACATGAGGATGGGGAAGAGGAGATGGACGAGGGTCCTGAGCTTGAGCTGACAGAGGAGTTGGCAGTGACCGAGTTCTGAGTTTCATTACAGGCGATGGAGGGATGCACGACCCCCCTCACTATACGCATGACAGACAAGATCCGGAGGGAAAACATGACAATCTTGATTGACAGTGGGAGTACCCGCAAGTTCATCCATCCTGAGGTGGCGCGCAGACTGGGACATGTGGTGGATCAAGGGGCGTCCTTTCAGGTTATGGTGGCCGATGGTAGCAAACTGCAGTGTGAAGGAGTATTGAGGCAGGTGGAGCTCAACATACAAGGCTACACGGGACGAACCGATGTTTACCTTCTCCCGATCAGAGGTTTCAATATGGTGTTGGGAGTGTATTGGCTGCGCCAGCTACGACGAGTCACTTTTGACTGGGATCAAATGACCATGAAGTTCACACAACACGAGAAGCAGTTCTGTTTGAAAGGCATCAAAGCATCTCTGATTAAAGAGATATCTGTTTGAAGTCTTCAGTGGCTTGACGAGGAGGGAAGCATGATAGCGGTGCTGTTGGGAATAAGGGCGGGCGACACAGAGGCATCTGAGGTACCCGTCCAGATGCAGTCTCTTCTCGATCGGTATAATGACATATTTCAGGAGCCACGTGCTCTTCCACCACCGCGCTTTCGGGACGATCAGATCGTGCTTAAGGGGGGAGCGGAGCCTACCAACGTACAACCATACAGATATCCGCACATGCAGAAGGCTGAGATCGAGCACAGTGTCCGGGAAATGTTAGTTGCAGGGATCATCCGCCCCAGTACGAGTTCTTTCTCCGCTCCGATTATCTTGGTTAAGAAGAAGGATGGTTCGTGACGGTTTTGTGTCGACTACCGCGCACTAAACAGTGCTACCGTGAAGTATAAGTTCCTCATTCCTCTGATTGAAGAGTTGTTGGATGAGCTACATGGTGCATAGCGATTCACCAAGCTTGATTTGCGATCCGGCTATTATCAGATCCTGATGCGGGAGGAAGATATCCACAAAACGGTCTTCTGAACACACGACGGTCACTACGAGTTCCTGGTGATGGTCAACGGCCTGACCGGCGGGCCGTCCACTTTTCAGGCCAACATGAACGAGATCTTTCGGGAGCTCCTACGACGCTTTGTGCTGATCTTTTTTGATGACATTCTCATCTACAACGCCAGTTGGGAGGAGCACTTGGCCCATGTCGAAGAAGTCTTTTCTATTCTCCGCAAGAATCAGCTTTATGCCAAACGGTCCAAGTGTTCCTTCGGTCATGAGGAGGTGGAGTACTTGGGGCATCTCGTTTCAGCTCAAGGCTGACCCCAGAAGATTGAAAGTATGCTTACCTGGCCGCAGCCCCAGACTATTCGGGCATTGCGGGGCTTCTTAGACCTCACGGGCTACTATCGTCGTTTTGTGAGAGACTATGACAAGATTGTCAGGCCTCTTACCCAGTTGCTGCAGAAAGACGCCTTCCTCTGGCAGGAGGAGGCTGAGGAGGCCTTTCAGGCGCTCAAGAGAGCGATGACGACGACACCGGTCCTCGCACTTCCAGATTTCAACAAGGAATTTGTCGTGGAGACTGATGCTTCCGGAGTGGGGCTTGGGGCTGTGCTGATGCAGGAGGGGAAACCCATAGCCTTCTACAGCAAGGCGTTAGCCCCTCGGACGCTGGGGTTGTCCATGTATGAGAAGGAGATGTCAGCGATGATACATGTTGTGGCGCTGTGGCGGCCTTACCTGTTGGGACGACACTTCAAGATCCGAACGGATCATCAAAGTCTCAAACACTTCTTGGAGCAGCGGGTCTCTTCACCTCTCCAACGGAAGTGGATTACCAAGCTTCTGGGTTATGATTACGAGATTGTCTACCGGCAAGGGAAGGACAACCAGGTTGCTGATGCGTTGTCCCGCTTGCCTGAGGGTGCCCTTGCCCAGATTTCTACACCATTGTTAGATACCATTGATGAGATCCAGGAGGAGGTGCAGCGTGATCGCGAGTTGCAGACTATTGTGGAGGATCTGCGTCAGGTGCGTGCGACAGCTCCGGGCTACCATCTCCAAAATGACGGGCTGTACTATCAGGGTCGCGTGGTCATTCCCTCACAGTCTGCTTGGCGGACGGTCATGATGCATGAGTTCAATTCATCACCGACGGGAGGTCACACCGGTGTTCTCCGCACTCTTCAGCGCGCACAGGCCAATGTTTTTTGGAAAGGGAAGCGCAGGGATATCCAGCTATTTGTTCAGCAGTGTGACACTTGCCAGCGCAAGATAAAATGAGACCACTTCCCCAATCGGGTTATTTACGCCTTTGGAGATTCCGCATCAGATTTGGGATACTGTCTCCATGGATTTCATTGATGGTCTGCCCAAGTCTAAAGGCATGTCCGTCATCTTGGTGGTGGTGGATAAGTTGTCCAAATACGAACATCTCCTCGCACTGAGCCATCCGTATACTGGCGAATCTGTCGCCGCTCTTTTTGCCCGCGAGGTTGTCTGCCTTCATTTCATACCTCGGGCAATCATCTCGGATGGTGATTCAACGTTCGCTGCCAACTTTTGGAAGAAGCTGTTTCGCTTACAAGGGACCTCTTTACGTTTCATCACGACTCATCATCCACAGACAGATGGACAGACAGAGGTACTCAATCGGGGCATGGAGACATACCTCCGCTGCTTTGTTATGGATCAGCCGCGCACTTGGACTAGTGTACGGTCGTCCTCCTCCTTCACTGAGCAGTTATGAGCCGGGTAGTACGGCGTTGGACGCGGTTGACCGTGCGCTCCGTGATCGTGACCGCACACTCGCCACCTTGCGCGAGAATCTCCGGACAGCGCAGGATCGCATGAAGGCACATGCTGAAAAGCATCAGACGGATCGTGAGTTTCAGGTGGGGTATGAGGTCTTTCTCAAGCTACGCCCCTTCCGACAGTTGTCTGCGGCACAGCGGACGAACCAAAAGCTGGCACCCCGTTACTATGGTCCCTTCCGGATCACCCGACGGGTTGGGCCAGTTGCTTATACGTTGGCATTACCCGAAGGATCGAGGATACATCCGACTTTTCACGTTTCCTTGTTGAACCAGAAAATCGGCGACACTATTCAGCTCCGTCCTCTCTTGCCCGAGACTACCAACGCGGGCAAGCTGCGCCCGATCTCTGAAGACATCTTGTTGATCAAGAGGAAGCGCCGAGGCACGGCGTACTGTCCTGAGTTACTAGTCAAGTGGAAGAATCTAACAGTAGAGCACAACACCTGGGCCGACTTGTTGGAGTTTCGGGAGCACTACCCCGATTACCACCTTGAGGACAAACTGGTTCTCGATGGGCAAGGGAATGTTACGCCCCCGGACGAAGCCCGACTATTTGGGCGTCAATACACGAGACGGCGGGGGGGATGCGGAGGCGACAACGGGGCTGAAACACTCTTTGAAGAACCGACCCTCGGGGGCTGAACCAACCCGGTTCAGCCCCCATTGGGGCCGGCCGGCCTTGGGTCCGGGTATAAATATACTCGGAACCCCCCTTTTTGAAGACAAGCAAGAATATTCCAGGTTTTCCCTCCTCTATCTTTCTCAACCCTAGTTTTTCTAATCTTCTCTAGATCTCTCTCCCCCCTTCTTCTCCCAACACACAACACTCAAGTCTTTATCCCACTATAGTGAGGTCAGTTAGATGGATCCTTTGTCGTTATTGTGCCCTATCTCGTGTCATAATCTCTCACTAATGCCTAAGTACATCAAGTCTTTCCTTATAGTTTCATTCCAAGTCTTTATTGGTCTACCCCTCCCTCGTTTAACATGCCTAGTGACTAAACTCTCACAACGCCTAACAGGTGCCTCTAATGGCCTCCTTTGCACGTGTCCAAACCATCTTAGTCGAGCTTCTTGCATCTTCTTTGCAATTGGTGCAACTCCTGTCTTATCCATGATACATTCATTCCTAATTATATCTAGCCTCGTGTGTCCACACATCCACCTAAGCATTCTCATCTCCCCAACTCTGATAAAACTTGCCCTTAAGTTTTAACGGTACTTTACGATCACACAAGATCCCTGCCGCGCCTCTCCACTTCAACCAACCCGCTTGTATTCTATGTGTCACATCTTTATCAATACCTCCGTCGTTTTGAACTATCGATCCAAGGGTTTAGGGTTTATCAAGACCTCCCTATAACTGTAAATTTGTAAAATTATATGCAGGGCCCTCTCTAGCATTTAAAATTACAAAAACACTCCCTTATAAGTTTGCAAAATTACCTATAGCACTCTATCTTTTGAAATTACAAAATCCTCCCTTTTAAGTTTGCAAAATTATATATAGCGGCCTCTTTAATCTCTATATTTTTAAATAACAAAAATCACCTATAAGTTCACAAAATTACATGTAGCGCCCACTCTATCTTTGGAAATTACAAAAAAACCTACCTTGAAAGTTTGCAAAATTATCTGTAGCACTCTCTATTTTTTGAAATTACAAAATCCTTCCCTTTAAAGTTTGCAATATTACATATAGCACTCTCTCTAATCTCCATATTTGAAATTACAAAAATCTCCCCGATAAATTTACGTTTCTTAACATGCATCCGAATATTTTTGTCCATGCATGTTATGAAATGTAAACAAAGAGACAATATATATATATATATATATATATATATATATATATATATATATATATATATATATATATATAATTACATAAGATAGAGGGGCGCAACATGTAATTATACTAACTCCTAAGGGAGATTTGGGTAATTAACAGTATATATATTGTAATAATAATCATAAATTTGTATATCTCTAATTACTGCTAAGAACTTGTACAGTATCCCCATTATTAGCTAAAACAAATTCAATTAAATGCATAATTTATAGCCTCAATACCAATTTTGGAACATTATACAAAAAAATAACAGTAGTACGTCTGGGTTTAAAGTTTAGAGTTTAAGGTGGAGAACTAAACTAGGTAATAACATGCGAACAGATTTGGGCAAATTATGAAGTAACCACAAAATTAGCAGATCAATTGCAATACATTAAATTAAGGCAAACAAATGAACTTCAAGTAAACTGTTGAAAATATCATCATCCCATATCAGTAAACTCATGCCACTTTGTGCACTTAAGGGTTTGAAGATCCTTTATGATCCAAGAGGCCTTGCAAGCCACAACAACATTGTAAAAGATTCCAGAAGCATACTGAATATTCTAGATCGTTTCGGGAACCCTCCAAGAAGTATGGAAAAAGTCAAGGCCAGAGATAGATGTAATTAAAGATGGAGGTTTTCAAAGCAATCCAAACAAGAAGGGCTAAAACCAATCATGACAACCAAATTGGTAGGGTACTTTCCATGGATTTCAAGGGACCCTTCTGAAGAAAAAAAATCATCTTTGAATTTGAAAGAGTCCTTTGAAGTTAATGAACTATGTGAGTTAATAAGATTGGTTAGGATCTGACAGAGCCAAGGTTAATACCATATAAATTATGGATTTAATATGATACAATTTATTTTCAAATTTTCATGTAATTTTCTCCTAAAATGCTGTGGGACATTTCTCCATCTCTCTTGGTCGTTGTCTTTGTCCTCTCTCTGTCTACCCGAGAATGCCCTCCTCTCTCAACTTGCGTTTAATAACCCAAGCCATAATATCTAAGGCAATGTCCACTTTGGCTCAGCTCAGTCCATAGCAAGTTGAACAACACAGTTTTATCATTTTGTTCATAGGTGACCTACGAGTATTCCCACAAGGTCATTCATCCCAGAATTACTCCCACCCAATAGCACAATTAATTATAGAGTTTCATAACATAACTCCATCATCTACTCTGAAAATGCATTTATATATTTAAGGTTTGAAATAATTACTTAAGCCCAGCAAACTATTCATCCAAATTATATAATACATCATTCAACCCAGTCATGCACCATCTTTTTGCTTAGAAGTTTATCATCTCATAAGTCTGTCAATTGCTGAATTTGTCCTTCACTTCCTTAAAATCACCCCCCCCCCCCCCTCCCTCGCCAGATTCAAAATGTTACCTAAATTTAAAGCCCTATCCCTTCTCCAATTTTGTGTTGAATAAAAATTTTAAGGGAACTTGTATCAACTTGTGAACTCTTAATCATAAGATTTATTAAATTCCTTGGTTATTTAAAAAATCCATCTTATTTTTTACAAAACAGCATAGGAGATATGCGAGTTGGGGCTAAAAATCATCTAACACCACTTCACACTCTTTGGAGTAGAAACATGTTTGTAGAGAATGTTTGGCCTGTGAACAAATGGAAAAAAGGCAAAACCAGCTAGAGCAGGTTTTGCAAAATGCAAACATTTAGTCATGCGTGATTTTATTAATAAATTTTGATTTGCAGAGTTTGTTAAAAATCCTTGCGAGAGCGCAAATCGAAGGTGCAAGTACAATTCAAGGAGAGATGTGAGTTGAGGTTGAATTCACGGCTAATTTGATGTCCCTTTCACTATATTGGTCACTTTATTTATACTATTCAAGGTCTTGCCCGGTGTGCAAGCTACACAAAAATGATGCTCGGCTACAAAGAAGAACGGGCTCTCTTCCATTTAGAAGGAAGTTCGTAAAACTAATGATGCGGAGCAGAGACGAGTACACGTTTTGGGCCCGTTCATGGCTGATTTGGCAACTTTCCATATATGGCGTGCCCGGATCGACGATCGGGCTCCGCGATTGCGTCCGGAGCGTCGCCGCGAGTCAAAACGCTATATTACTTTATATTTTTTTGAGTTTATTTGGATGTATTTTAAGGGCTAACCCACCGTCCAATCATAGCCGTTGATGGGGATGCCCTAGTTTGTGTTTTATTATAAATAGGATGCTAGGGGGCTGATTTGGGGGCATTGCAGAATTTGGAGAATTCATTTTCGGATTCCTGCGATCCTTCCCCGGTGCCGACGCCGTGGAGCCCTAGGTGACGACTCCTAGGTGGTTTTCTTCATCCCCAAGGTAATACCCATCCATAGTCTTCCCCCCCCCCCCCCCCTCGAAACTCTCATCCGCATCCCCTACAACCCCAAATCTCAATCCCCACCGCCGATTATTGTCCATGATCACTGTTCACGGGTACTGTTCACCGGAACTGTTCACGGGTACTGTTCACGGGCACTGTTCATCCGTCCGTACTGTTCACCCGCCGTCACTGTTCATCCGCCGGCACTGTTCATCCGCCGGCCCTATACCAATCCCGCAGCCTCCTTCCCTCCGTGGATCCACTTCCCACCGCCCCGAAAACCCTAGATCTATTTTGATCTAGTGCTACCACCCTCCGATCCGTTTTTCCACCGCACAAACCTTCCATTTTTGCCCGGATCCGCTCCTAAATATCGGATCCACTCACCCCGGTCCGGATCTACTCATTCGTGTCCGGATCCGCCGTTTTACCTTCCGTTACCACCACTTTCCACTGAGGGCAGCCACCATCACCGTCGTCTCGCCACCGGTTCCACCTCCGATCGCCCGTTTTGCATTCGGTCCCTCAAATTCTCCACCACCTCGGATCAACCCACTGCATCGTGAGTATCTCGTGGTATTGTGTTTTGTATTTGACATTTGCACTTGGTTGTTTATCTATATTTGTGCTATGATCATAGTTTGGTAGTTGTTGTACTTTTGCGCTAATATTTGTTTATGGAATTAATCGCCGCCGCTTGCTTGGGCCCTCCGCGCGGAGGAAGCCGTTGTCAAATCGCTAAAATTATTTAATTGCTTCTTTATTTTGATTAGCTGCGTGGTGTTGTTAATTCTCATTGCTTAAATTAATTGTCGTTGCTATCCGACTGTTTCATTGCATGTAGCATTGCATGTAGCATTGCATTCGCATATCCCCTCACACGTGCACGTAGAGTCCTAGCTCCCGAGCACAACTAGCCTACCCCTACATCATTTGGTATCAAAGCGAGGTTAGGCTATTTGCATGCTTTGTAGTGGTAGGTCATATAGAGTCTTTAGCTTCATCCATGACTAATTATCGTTGTCGTTCCTCTCCTCTCTTGAGACATTCTGAGTCTGCCTATACCCAATCTCATAGAGCGACTTCAGAGAAATCCTCACGTTATCATGATGATTATTATCGTCTGCGGCACACCACTTCTCGAGATCGTGTCGACCCACCGACACAACCTCACTATGCCAGAGACGATCAGTATGATGATTGTCGTCGTTCATATCCTTACACGCGAGCGGATCGTGTTGATCCTTCGACTCGACCCGATTACCTTGGGGATGACTATTATGAGGATCGTCACTTTGAGAGAAATCTTGAGAGTCAGTTTCGTACAGTTTCCCCTTCCTTTGACGGCTCATCGAGTCCCGAGTCTTTCAGTTATTGGCTTGTGGACATTGAGTATTATCTTGATTATTTTGAGTTATTCGGTGAGCGTCGTGTTAAGTTTGCGAAACTTAAACTTTTAGATCAGGCGAGAGCATATTGGGCTAGCGTTGAGAGGACCCGCGAGCGAAACCGTCTTTGTCGCATCACTAGTTGGGTGGACATGAAGCGTACATTGTGTCAGAGGTACCTGCCTTCATCATATCGGAGTCTCTTGCTCGACCAATTATTTTTCCTTCAGCAAAAATCCATGTCTGTCGCTAATTACAGGGATTGCTTTGATGAGTTAGTTGTGAGGAGCGATATCCGAGAGGATTCAGCCATGACCACTTGCAGATTTCGGTCTGGGCTTCGATCTGACATCCGTACTAAGGTGGGTTATCATAGCTCGAAGTCCCTGGAGCAGACGTATCAGCTTGCCCTTCACTACGAACAGTCTTTGAGATCCGCCAGAGCTGGTCGGTTGGACCCTCACCTTGGCCTCCGCAGTACGAGTCCTCATATTGAGGTCACCATGACGCCTACCACTGTCCTGTTACCCACGACGGAAGTGGTACCTGATACGGATTGCTCTCACCCCAGCGAGATGCTTATCCCAGTGAGTGACCTATCTCTTGTCTCTGACCCGTCTCCCGCGACCCCGAGTGAGAGTGAGCCCGAGCGACCTATTGAGTCTGCAGTATTGTGTGACTTGTGTCTCTCACCCACATCTCTTCTTTTGTCATGTACCGGGTTAGTTAACACCCGCACCGTAGACCCAATTCTTGACACTACACCCACAGACCCATTCTTGAGTGTGGGTCTATGTTGCTCTCCCGTTGTCATTGCCCCGAGTCACATCACGACCGAGAGCCCAGAGCTTGATGTTGATCTCACAGTGACTATGCCACTCATTCAAGGGAACACGACCCCTTACGATGGTACTCACATGGAGGACCTTGACCTTAGTGACGAGCCCCCTGTTGAGCCTCCTGATGATCCGCCACATCTTGGTAAGGTTGAGACTCAGGTGAGCCACTCGGGTATGACGCCTCTTTCATTATCATTTCTGACCTTGCCAATGAAAAGGGACCTTGAGTGGAGCATGACATATGTAGGGCCTACCTTGAGTCCACTTGAGTATACTCATATTGGGAGGACCTATCTTATGATGCCTCACACTCTGGATGAGTTTTGGGACACGCCACCCGCTGAGCCACCCGATGAATTCTTTCTTGACTGGGACGCTCACCATATTTTAGAGTCACGACTTCTAGTCAGTGCACACGATTTTCACTCAGGTGGTCGTCTCCTTCATGATGACTTTTCTTACACACCTCCTGGGGACCCCCCTGATACGCTACGTTTCCCGAGACACATTTGGCTATTTACGAGCACGTATTTGAGTATAGTTGTCTCTCACGGTCATCTGAGCGCTCGTCACACACAGGACGAGTTTGTCTATACTCCACCGAAAGAACCTCCTGATAGGCCACCACATTTGAGAGACATCTCAGGAATTATTGGATTTTCCTATAAGGAGTGTACTGTGTCTGTCATGTTGTCTTTGCATCATTTGCATTACCTGCATGAGTCTGCTGAGTCATTTGCACAACATTTGTATGATTTGCATGAGTCGGTCCGCCGACGAATATTAACAAGCAATGATAATTATAAAGCCCATGCAGATAAGCGAAAGCGAGAGCAGATATTTAACGTAGGCGAGAAGGTAATGGTGCGAGTCCGCCCCGAGAGGCTCCCTTCGGGGCCTGCCAATAAGTTAAGCGCGAGGCGAATAGGTCCATATTCCATTATTAGTCGTATTGGGACCAACGCCTACCGGCTTGACATCCCGGCCAGTATGGGAATTCACCACGTGTTTAATGTTGAGGACCTGACTCCATACTATGAGCCTCATGAGTATGTGGACCCGAGCAGTGGAGATGCCCAGCCACCCCCACCCCCACGGTCGTTACCATATCATCCTCATACGTCCCCACCCATTGTTGGCCTCCACCCACCCGGGGACTCGTCTTCTTTGGTTTCATCGCAGGCACCACTGATCGCACCGGGATCCGCCACTCGTGAGTTGACCGTTGAGAGCTTCATGGAGACCAGACTCCACCAGTGCATTCCCACTACAGACGTTGGTGACTCTTGGGTACTTGCAGCAGAGTTTGATCGATTCGCCCATGGACTTCGACTTCAGCACGTCCGTCTCCATTCACCGGAGATGACATCTTCTCGGCCAGGGGGAGTTGATTGGCGAGGACACTTTCCAGCGACGACACTTGGGCGACCTCAGGTGGACTTCTTCGAGTTTTACCCGGCATGCAGCGAGAGAATTTTGATCCCTATTCATCGGGAGATGAATTCTTTCAAGCCGGGGAGATTGATGCGGAGCAGAGACGAGTACACGTTTTGGGCCCGTTCATGGCTGATTTGGCAACTTTCCATATATGGCGTGCCCGGATCGACGATCGGGCTCCGCGATTGCGTCCGGAGCGTCGCCGCGAGTCAAAACGCTATATTACTTTATATTTTTTTGAGTTTATTTGGATGTATTTTAAGGGCTAACCCACCGTCCAATCATAGCCGTTGATGGGGATGCCCTAGTTTGTGTTTTATTATAAATAGGATGCTAGGGGGCTGATTTGGGGGCATTGCAGAATTTGGAGAATTCATTTTCGGATTCCTGCGATCCTTCCCCGGTGCCGACGCCGTGGAGCCCTAGGTGACGACTCCTAGGTGGTTTTCTTCATCCCCAAGGTAATACCCATCCATAGTCTTCCCCCCCCCCCTCGAAACTCTCATCCGCATCCCCTACAACCCCCAAATCTCAATCCCCACCGCCGATTATTGTCCATGATCACTGTTCACGGGTACTGTTCACGGGCACTGTTCATCCGTCCGTACTGTTCACCCGCCGGCACTGTTCATCCGCCGGCACTGTTCATCCGCCGGCCCTATACCAATCCCGCAGCCTCCTTCCCTCCGTGGATCCACTTCCCACCGCCCCGAAAACCCTAGATCTATTTTGATCTAGTGCTACCACCCTCCGATCCGTTTTTCAACCGCACAAACCTTCCATTTTTGCCCGGATCCGCTCCTAAATATCGGATCCACTCACCCCCGGTCCGGATCTACTCATTCGTGTCCGGATCCGCCGTTTTTACCTTCCGTTACCACCACTTTCCACTGAGGGCAGCCACCATCACCGTCGTCTCGCCACCGGTTCCACCTCCGATCGCCCGTTTTGCATTCGGTCCCTCAAATTCTCCACCACCTCGGATCATCCCACTGCATCGTGAGTATCGTGTTTTGTATTTGACATTTGCACTTGGTTGTTTATCTATATTTGTGCTATGATCATAGTTTGGTAGTTGTTGTACTTTTGCGCTAATATTTGTTTATGGAATTAATCGCCGCCGCTTGCTTGGGCCCTCCGCGCGGAGGAAGCCGTTGTCAAATCGCTAAAATTATTTAATTGCTTCTTTATTTTGATTAGCTGCGTGGTGTTGTTAATTCTCATTGCTTAAATTAATTGTCGTTGCTATCCGACTGTTTCATTGCATGTAGCATTGCATGTAGCATTGCATTCGCATATCCCCTCACACGTGCACGTAGAGTCCTAGCTCCCGAGCACTACTAGCCTACCCCTACATCAACTAATCTCTAGTCATCCCTCGAAGATCATGAAGAGTACCTTACAGAAGATACCATCAGAAATGTTACTACTCTTCTTGTAAAACGGGATATACGATTTTGTAAATCCCACTGTACTCGCAAAAATCTCAATCTAGATAGACAACCAGTTAATGGGAGTCGGGCATTGAGCTCGCCCCTATAAATGGATTCCTGGGAGTTCTCGTGAGAACCTTCAGGAAGTGCTTCACTCATCTTCGCCTCGTCCAACCATTGCGGGAACTTTCGCCAACCACCAAGATCTGAAGGTCGACCATTCGTTCTGTTGTGGATAAAAATGGCCAAACCCCACTTCACACTTTTGGGAGTAGAAAAATGGTTGGTGGAGAATACTTGGTCCACAAACAACTTAAGGAGAAAATAGAGAAAAAGCAGAATCAGTGAGAGCAGGCTTTGCACAACACACTTTTAGTCGTGCATGATTTTATTAATAAATTTTGAGTTTGCAGAATTCATTAAAAATCCTTGCGAGAACGCAAATAAAGGTTGCGAGTACAATTTAAGGATAGGTGCAAGTTCTGATTGGATTCCCACTGATTTGATGTTCATTTCACTGTATTATTCACTTTTTTTATATTACTGAGGATCCCACCGGATGGCCAGGCCACACAAAATGTTGTCTAGATACAGAGAAGAACGAGCAAGCTAAAAGGTAACAGGAAAATAGGAAAAGATTTTTACAAGGAAAACATGATGGTGAGATAGGTACATGAGCATGTGAGTGCCCAGAGAATTATTGTGAGTCTTTGCGGGTATGCTGAAGAAGATTGTTTGATTGAATGAAGGTTAAGTTTTTCTGGGAGAACTCGGAGCTCTGCAGAAGGTGTGAGTGCTAGGAAGAGGTGGGATGAACTACGAGACCTCAGGGGTTCCAGTGGATGTTCAAATGTATTTTAAAATGGCCTTCATTGTGTGGAGCAATTATGAGCTTCTGTGAGTTATAGATATAAAGCTCGTGAGTACTTCCAACAAGCAAGCACAGGGGTAGCTAGCTTCTTTCAAACAATAGATGTCATCCAGCTTAAGGTATACAATAATATTGTATTTAGGTGTAACTGTTAGAAAAGACCATGTAAAAAAGCCTATTATTGGGCCC
Source organism: Platanthera guangdongensis (assembly GCA_039583875.1). Lineage (NCBI taxonomy): Eukaryota > Viridiplantae > Streptophyta > Magnoliopsida > Asparagales > Orchidaceae > Platanthera > Platanthera guangdongensis. Next base: position 4,844,373 of record CM077156.1, read on the forward strand.
ATGTATTTGATCATTTCCCTCTTCTCTTATTTGTACCACATCTTGTATAGCACTTCCTCTCTCCTTTTCTCTCATATATATTTGTTTTCTCTCCTTGTATTTACACACACAAGAAATATATACAAGATTTTGAACTCTTTCTACATGGTATCAGAGGGACTCGTTGCCTCCCGCGGACTCCCGAACTCTATTCGCTTCTTTTGATCTCCTGCGGCCTGCTCGTCTACCCGCTGCGGCCTGCTCAGTGTTCCCGCTGCGGCCTGCGCTCTGCTGCGGCCTCCCTTCGCCGCTTGGCGAACTGCGACCTCAGTCTTCAGCGGCCTGTATTTCTGCATCCGCTTCCTCTTCTACACCGTGGTTCCACCCTTCCTCCTCGGGTTTCTTATAGTCACTTCTCTCCATGTCCCGTGGGGCCCACTTCTCCCTCCAGTTCTCATTCAGTCCGCTGCGTGCTCCTCCAGTCCGCTGCGAGCTCCTCCAGTCCCTGCGGGCTTTCTTCCAGTCCGCTTTCTTCCCTTCTCTCCTCCTTGCGAGCTTCTACCCCTGTCCAGACCGCGCTCTCTTCTCGCTCGCGGTCTTTTGGTTTATCCCGCTGCGGACTGTTCATATCCGCTGCGGGCTCCCTGCTCGCGGACTGTTCAAGGTCGCAGCGTTTTTCCCCTCTTGCGGAATGCTCCAGTCCGCCGCGGCATCTCTCTATCGCGGACTGTTCCTAACCGCTGCGGACTCTCTCAAATCGCGGACTGCTCCAGTCCGTCGCTGCGGCTCTCTCTCTTCTCGTGAGCTGATCAAGTTCCTCTGCATTTTCCTTCTTGCGGACTGCTCCAGTCCACTGCTGCCTATCGCCACTCGCCGAGCTCCCTTCTTGCACTTGCGGACTGCCCTCTCTACTCGTTGCGGACTGCCCCAGTTCAATGTGGACTGCTCCTCCTTGCCTCTTGCCCTAGCTGCTGCGACCCGCCCTTCGGGGTTCTTGCTCGCTCTCTTCCAACGGGCTCCTGCGTCAGTCCGCTTCTGCAGTCCGCCGGTTCTGCTTCCTCACCCCGCAATGACTTCTACCGACTCAACTGCGGCCAGCCCCTCTACCGACCGCCCGACATCTGTTCCTGAAATTCGTGATGAGTTGCGGATTACAACTATTTCTCTCTCCGGGAAGAAGAATTTTCTGCCTTGGGTTCATTCTGTTCGCCGGGTTCTTCAGGCCAAAGGCCTTTTGCCTCACCTCACTCAGGCTCCTCCTTCTACTGACGAATGGCTCCACAATGATCGCCGTGTTCAGACCTGGCTCCTCAATTCCCTCGATGGCGTACCATATCAGATGGTCATGTATCACGAAACGGCCAAAGCTATGTGGGATGAACTGCACTCCCTGCACTCGAGTAAAGACAGTCTTCAGCATCTTTATGACATCCTCACCGATCTTTTGGCTCTCGACACGGGGGGGGGGGGGGGGGGGGGGGGGGGGGGGCGGCGGACATGACCGTCTAACAATGACCATGCTACTCAGCGCACTCAGAAAGAGGCCGTTTGCATTTCCATCATGATGGCTCGTCTCCCGCCTCACCTTCAGAATATTCGCACCCAGATTCTGGCTTCCTCCATTATACCCTCCTTATCTGATGTATGCTCCATGCTCCTTCGTGTTTCACCACCTCCTGATACTACCGCGCCTCCGCCATCGGTCCTTCTTCAGCAAACCACGCCCCCCTTACTGCTCCCACCTACTTCCGTTCGTGGTGGCTGTTTGGGTTCTAGGGGCCGCGGGCGCGGTGGCCGGGGTCGGCCGACTTGTTCCTACTCCGGAAAGGACGGTCATTATGCGGCAACCTGCTACAAGAAGATTGGTTATTCTCCTCGTCCGACAGCCTCAGTTGCTGCGGACACATCCTCTGCCGCTCCTTCTGACCTTGAGGCTATTCGTCTCTAGCTCCAGCAACTCCAAGGGCTGCTCAACCCGCCCTCTGCCTCCATCGCCACCGCCTCCAACGCAGGTATTGCTTGTTTATCCACCAGACCGCGATGGATCCTGCACTCGGCTGTCACTCATCATATTACCTCGCAACGGCCACCGAAGTACACGGATTCTCCTCATCCAAAGTATATCACTGTGGCAAATGGGGAGACGGTTCCCGTCTCCAGCTCGCCTGACCTTGTACTCAACCCATCGCTCTCCCTTCGCTTGGCTCTTCATGTTCTGAGCTCCCCGTTCAATTTACTTGCTGTTGGTCGTCTTACAAATGATCTAAATTGCTTTCTCATATTCACCCCCTCTTCTTTTCTCATACATGATCAACGGACACGGACTACCATTGGTAGAGGCACACTGCAAAGCGGGCTCTACTTCTCGATGACTATCCCATTGTCCTATCTTCTGTCTCCTCCAGTGAGTGGCATCGACGTCTTGGTCACGCTCCTCTCCCGGTGCTCCAGCGGGCGCTTCCTGATGTTTCCCTTCATCCTTTTCAGTGCGAGTCTTGTATCTTTGGCAAGCAGCCGCGTTCTTCTTTTCCTGCACATTGTACCTGGAGCACTACTCCTTTTCATTTAGTGCATTCAGACGTTTGAGGTACTTATAAAGTTAATAGTATTTCTGGTTATCGCTATTTCATCACGTTTATTGATGACTACTCTCGCACAACGTGGCTTTACTTACTGCGTGATCGTACCGAGCTTCCTCGTGTCTTTCGGGCCTTTGTCCTTGAAAATCGTACGCAATTCAACACTAACATCAAAACATTACGCACCGATAATGCTCGCGAATGCAATAGCCACGACTTTGCGGCCTTGTGCTCTGAATTCAGGATTTTTCACCAAACATCATGTGTTTACTCACCCCAGCAAAACGGCGTTGCCGAACGGAAGAACCGGCACTTGCTTGATGTTGCCCGCTCTCTCATTTTTCAAATGCATGTCCCCAAGAGTTACTGGAACTTTGCGGTCTCTACTGCGTGCTTCCTGCTGAACCGGTCCCCTTCCTCCGTCCTCCACTACGCTACTCCGTTTAGCCTCCTCTTTCCCTCTACTCCGGCTTTCCCTCTCCTGCCTCGGGTTTTTGGCTCCACCTGCTATGTCCACCGCTTGGGTCCGTCCACGGCCAAGTTGGAACTCCGGGCCACTAAACATGTCTTCGTTGGCTATTCACGTACACAGAAAGGCTATTTCTGTTACTCTCTCAATACCCGCAAGGCTTCCGTTTCTGCAGATGTTACCTTTCGGGAAGATCAATCGTTCTTCTCTGCTCCTTTACCCACGACCTGTTATTCCCGTTACTACACCTCTACAACTGGGACCACCTGCTCTGACTCCTGCCCCCTCCAAGCCACCTGTCATCCGTGTCTACTCTCGCCGCCCGTCCGACTCCATTGCCCCTCTGCAGTCGGCCTCGACCTCGGCTACTCTGTGCCCTGCTGATCAGGTACCTGCCTCCACTGCTCATCCTCTGGCAAACTGTGTCTCCTTGCATCGCCTCTCCTCACTTCCACACATTTGTTACTTCTCTTTCCTCGATTTCGGTTCCTAACTCTGTGCCGGAGGCGCTACAACATCCTGGATGGCGGGCCGCCATGGAAGAGAAAATGACTGCTCTCTGGGCCAACCAGACATAGACTCTTGTACCCCTTCCTCCAGGTCACACACCGGTTGGGTGTAAATGGGTTTATGTTATCAAACATGCTGCTGACGGAACGATTGACAGCCTAAAAGCTCGTCTGGTGGCTCGTGGCTTCACCCAATAACAAGGGCTCGATTATGAAGAAACCTTTTCTCCGGTTGCCAAACTCAACACCGTTCGAGTCCTCATCTCCACGACTGTCCATCACCGGTGGCCTTTATTCCAACCCGATATTAAGAACGTCTTTCTGAATGACGATCTCCAAGAAACGGTCTATATGCAGCAACCTCCCGGGTTTGAGACCACGGAGGAGTCTCGGGTCTGTCGTCTGACGAAGGCTCTGTATGGTCTCAAACAATCCCCACGGGCGTGGTTTGACAAATTCAGTAAGGCACTTCGAGTGGTTGGTTTTACTCGAAGTTTGGCAGACTTCTCGCTATTCACTCGTCACCGAACAACGGGAACTGTTCTTCTATTAGTTTATGTTGACGATATCATAATTACGGGAAATGACTCGAATGGAATACAGGAGGTCAAACTACACATGGGCACAGTTTTTCAAACAAAAGATCTGGGGCTCCTTCGGTACTTCTTGGGACTTGAGGTTGTCAGGCGGTCTCGTCCTCTCTCAGCGGAAGTATTGCCTCGACCTCCTTCGATATGCTGGCTATTCAGGCTGTAAGCCAGTTGACACCCCAATGGATGCAAATCACAAGTTGTGCGCTTAGACATCTGACTCAGATCTCCTACTCCAGAATCCAGAATACTATCGTCGTCTCGTTGAGAAATTGATCTATCTCACGGTAACCAGACCAGATATTTCTTTCGTTGTTGGTATTGTCAGTCGATACATGCATACCCCTCGAAGATCTCATCTTCAGGCTGTTGAACGCATTCTCAGATACCATAAAACGGCTCCTGGTCAAGGTCTGGTTTACAAAACCTCATCTTCAGCTCCAACGTTGGTGGCATATTACGATGTAGATTATGCTGGTTCCCTTGATGATCGACGATCAACCAGTGGCTTTTGCACATATCTTGGAGGACATTTGATTACTTGGAGAAGCAAGAAACAAGCAGCCGTTGCTCAATCATCAGCTGAGGCAGAATACCGGGCAATGGCGTCAGTGGTTTCTAAACTAACTTGGCTTCAAGGTCTTCTTACCGATCTGGTTGTAAAGCTCCCTTCCCCAGCTCTCCTCCTCCGTGACAACCAGACTGTCATACTGTTGAAACCACCCGTCACCACACATCTTCCCAAAACCCCGAGGTAGTAGTAAGGGGGGACGGGAGTACATAAACACCAAGGACCACCCACTGCAGGCAATGTGGGACTAATGCAACCACGGGATGGCGGGGATATTCCGCCACACGGGGGGCCCAGCGGGGTCAACACCCAGACCTGGAACGCGGTGGGGAAGCCAAATATGCGGTCCCACACACACCCAATCCCGCTGGACCTTAGTCCTCAACACACCCCCGCAGCGGGATGGCTTTGATACCATGTTGAAACCACCCGTCACCACACATCTTCCCAAAACCCCGAGGTAGTAGTAAGGGGGGACGGGAGTACATAAACACCAAGGACCACCCACTGCAGGCAATGTGGGACTAATGCAACCACGGGATGGCGGGGATATTCCGCCACACGGGGGGCCCAGCGGGGTCAACACCCAGACCTGGAACGCGGTGGGGAAGCCAAATATGCGGTCCCACACACACCCAATCCCGCTGGACCTTGGTCCTCAACACACCCCCGCAGCGGGATGACTTTGATACCATGTTGAAACCACCCGTCACCACACATCTTCCCAAAACCCCGAGGTAGTAGTAAGGGGGGACGGGAGTACATAAACACCAAGGACCACCCACTGCAGGCAATGTGGGACTAATGTAACAACGGGATGGCGGGGATATTCCGCCACACGGGGGGCCCAGCGGGGTCAACACCCAGACCTGGAACGCGGTGGGGAAGCCAAATATGCGGTCCCACACACACCCAATCCCGCTGGACCTTGGTCCTCAACACATACACATAGCCAAGAACCCAGTATTCCATGAGAGAACAAAGCATATTGAATTCGACTACCACTTCATCCGGGAAAAGGTTCAAATGAAGAAACTCGACCTGAAGCATGTTCCGGGGTAAGAACAAGTTGCGGACGTCCTCACAAAGGCTCTTTACAGTACTCTCTTCTATCAGTGCATGTCCAAGCTTGGCGCATACGATTTGTACGCTCCAGCTTGCGGGAGAGTGTTAGAAAAGCTCATGTAAAAAGGCCTATTATTGGGCCCATGTATTTGATCTTTTCCCTCTTCTCTTATTTGTCCCACATCTAGTATAGGACTTCATCTATCCTTTTCTCTCCTATATATTTGTATTCTCTCCTTGTATTTACACACACAAGAAATATATACAAGATTTTGAGCTCTTTCTACAGTAACCATAGCTACAAAATTCTCACTCTCCATCAAAAAGTGATTAACAATCAACAAGCATATCATACCTAGGGTGAGAATGCTTCCTAACTATAACAATCAATACGTCTTCTCAAAGTGGAGCATATATATCTTCTATGTTTGGCAGGTTACAAAAAAAAATCTATTTGTTCAGAACCGATAAACATATAAATGAGTTGTTCCCTTGACTTCACAAAGGGAGAACTAATTATCGCATTGCATCTTCATAACTAAGGGAGCATACATTTATAAGTTATAACTCCAAATAAAATATCAAACAAACAAGCTCTGACAATGAATTTGGCTGAAAATTTGTTTCTTACAATCTTACTCTGCCAAGATGCAGGACTTCCATCAAGGAAAGTACAATGTTCTATAGTCGATGAGCAAGCATTTGTGCCATCATTAGTATCCAATGTGTTATGCTACTAACATATTCGTCCGAACGGATATCATTCAACGACATCACGGGCGCTCGCATATGGAAGCCAACATGATATATTCATGGCGGAATATAATATTATTACTTAGTTAGTTAATAATAATTAATATCATATTGTGTTATACTAGTTTTATTAATTAGCACGTGTGTGTTGTATCATGGCCTCCCTCGTCTATATAAGGGGGAAAGACATTAGTGTTGAGGAGCTTTTGGATACTGAAGTTTTGGACTCTCTCTAATCTCTCTCTCTAGATCTCTTCCTCTCACTTGAAACACTCTTTTCTACCTCTCATGTATCTCTTTAATATTAACTAGTGTCAAGCCCTGCATCGCCTCCAATGTGAGCTGACATGCGTCGATCCACCCTTGCCCACCACTACAGCTTCTCTGGCAGCCCCTCGAACGCCGTCCCTATAGCTTCTCCGCCTGCCAGGTTGCACGATACGAAAAAGGCACGCCTACTGGAATTCTTGTCGCCTCCCCATCCGTGTATGTCGTGGATGACAACTCTTCCGATTACAAAGAAATCGGTTCAGAAATTTCTCTCTCTGAGTGGACCCACATAGCACTTCTTTCATTTTTTCACTTTACACATGGACCCCAAAGTTCTGCATTTTTTGTTTTCTTTCGCCCAAGCCCGCATGGCCTATTTCTCCCTACCTTCATTATTTGGCCCCACACGCCTCACCCCCTTTTTTTCCATCCAAATAGCCAAATTTCTATGCTTCACTGCCGCCAAAATTCACTTTCTTCCACACTTGTCTTGTCCCATCAACCTTTCCCTCCTCTTTACGTATTCTTTCTCAAACCGAACCCTCTTGTCCTTCTCCCTAGCTACTTTGTCCAATCTCTTCTCTATACCCCTTTAGCACTAATCTTCACCCCACACTAAACGATTCCCCTTATAGTGGGTTTGCCCCAACTTTTCATCTCTTCCTTACACCCAATTCTCTCCAAGTTTATATCAAAAATTTAAACCCCTCCTTATCGCCACCATGAGTGCATTCTCTCAAACACGAGTTGTATGTTGCCCAAATTCTAAAAGACCCCGATAAACTTTATTTTAAAACTCGACCTTGGGGGCAAGGTCGATTTTCAAGTAGTATAGTGTCACACTCGCATATTCGCCGGAACGAAAATCCCTCATCGACTCTACGGGGGCTCACATATGAAAGATGTCATGATATAATATTATTAATTAATTAGTTAATAATAATAATTAATATTATATTATATTAGTTATATTAATTACTGTGTGTGTTGTATTATGACCTCCCTCATCTATATAAGGTGGAATGACATTAATGTTGGGGAGCTTTTGGATACTGAAGTTTTAGACTCTCTCTAGATCTCTTCATCTCCCTTGGAACTCTCCTTTCTACCTCTCGCGTATCTCTTTATTATTATGAATGTTAATGCAATGACGTTTTGTTAAATTGCATATCAAGGAATCTTGTTCGTAACACAATGAGATCATGAACCGCAAAGAGTTTGCAACCATTAGAACCATAAATAAGTTTTTAACCCAAAAAAGAGAAAAAAGGAGCAAGAGCAAACTTTGCACAAGGCAAACATTTAGTGGCAAGTGATTTTATTAATAAATTTTGAGGTTAAGGAGTTTGCTAAGAATCCTTGTGAGAGCACAAATAGAAGTTATGAGTACTGTTGGAAGAAAAGATCCATGAAGGCCCGAGGAAAAACCCATCTTAGGCTCTCTTCTTGTATTCATATTAGTCCCACATCATTAGCTAGGATTCCTCTCTCCTTTCTTATACGTATATACAAAGTCTTTTATCCAATAACAAGGGAAAATTAATAAAATTATTATTTTTCTTCCAAGTCTCTTTTTTTACTGTTCATGACATGGTATTAGAGCTACACTGGTCCCTAGTTTCTGGGCGGTTACCCATTGTCTATCCGCAAGTCCCTGTTCATTTCTATCCGTCGCGGCTAGCTCTTTTCTAACCGCTAGCTGTCTGCCTCTTTTCTCCCGTTTCTTCCTTTCCATTTGCTCTCTTTTATAGCCTATCTACCTCTGACATGTCTCCCACCATCCTCTCCTCCGTCATCTCTGTGGAGTGGCATCGACATCTTGGGCATGCTCCTCTTCCTGTTCTCTGGAAAGCTCTTCCTAACTTATCTCTTCCTGATTTTACCTACAAGTCTTGTATCCTTGGAAAACAACATCGTTCTCCTTTCCCTCATTGTACTCAAAGCGATGCTCCATTTGCCTTAGTGCACTCGGATGTATGGGGACCAAATAAAGTGGCTAGTATCACTAGTTATCGTTATTTTCTTATGTTTATTGATGACTATTCTCGTATGATGTAACTCTACTTACTTCGTGATCGATCGGATCTCGCTAGTAGGGGTGTGCAAAAATAACCAAAGAACCGAGAACCGGATCGTAACCGAACAGAACCAAATGGCTTGGGTCGGTTCCAAATCAGTTCGGTTCAGGTCCGGTTCCCATAATACCTAAACCGACAATTCGGTTCGGTTCCTGGTTCCTAGGGTCGGGTACTCAGAACTGACCCGAGAACCGAATATCAATGCTAAAAAAAATATTTTGAGACAACGGTTAAAGACATGACAAAATACGCGAAAATAATTGAGAATATAGTCGTAGGATTAAAAAAATATTTATTGTATTTGTATAGTTGTATGACTTTAATATTATATAGAGTCATGATTCAACTATTTTGAGATATTGAACCTTATATTACAAAGAACCATGAGTTGGAAGAGTCATTTTTAAAATATTTTTAGACAGGTAGAACCGAGAACTGAACCGAAGCAAAAGGTTCGGATATGGTTCTATACATTAGTACCGTGGGTCGATTCTGGTTCCAAAAGTTTAGAACCGAACCTATATGGGATGGTTCTTGGTTTTGGGTGGAACTGAACCGATTTGAGTTGCACCCCCACTCACTAGTGTATTCTGTGTTTTTGTTCTTGAGGCTCGCACTCAGTTTTCCCGAACAAGTAAAACTATCCGTACAGACAATGCTCGAGAATACATAGTCATGTGTTTGATGGTCTCTGTACTGAGTTTGAGATTATTCATCAAACATCTTGTGTTTATACTCTCCAACAAAAAGACATGGCTGAGTGAAAAAAATATACATCTTCTTGATGTTGCTCGCTCCCTCATGTCCCAAATGCACGTGCCCAAATCATATTGGCACTTTGAAGTCTCTACAACATGTTATCTCATCAGTTGGCTACTCTCATTCGTTCTCAATTTAGTCTTCTCCCAAGTTATCAAAGGCGCAAGACGCACAAAGCCGCAAGGCGGACAAAGGCGCAAAGGGGTCATGGAGCCTTAGGCGCAAGGCGCAGGCGCGCACCTGAGGCACATGAAGCGCAAAAATGTGGGAAAAGGAAATTGAACGAATTGGACGCATAATTCGCCGAAATTGAGCGAATTGGACGCCCAATTTGCTGAAATTGAGCGAATTGGGCGCCCAATTTGCTGATATTGAGCATATTGGGCGCCCAATTCGCTGAAATTGTGCGAATTGGGAGCCCAATTAGCTGAAATTGAGCGAATTAGGTGAACAAATCGCTGAAATTGAGTCAATTGTGCGCCTAATTCGCTGAAATTGAGACAATTACGCGCTCAATTTGCTGAAATTGATCAAATTGGGCGCTCAATTCACTGAAATTGAGTCAATTGGACGTCCAATTCGCTGAGATTGAGTGAATGCTAAATGAATGACGGTTGTAACAAACTAATCTCTGAGTTCACTGTTTTACAGTGAACTGGATAATTAGTGAAAACTGTAGCGTCCAGTTCACTGTAAAACAGTGAACTGGGCTTCCAGTTCACTGTTACAGTGAACTGGGCTTCCAGTTCACTGTTACAGTGAACTGGGCTTCCAGTTCACTGTTACAGAAGAACATGAGTGGCGAACGGAAGAGAGTAGCTGAAAAAAATGGCAGCCGACAGCCATTATGCTAGAAGAAGAAGGAATGCAGTGAGAAGAAGAAGTTACCAAAATAAGCGGCGGCCAGCGAGCGGAAAGACCTAAGTTATCAAGGAGCGCGCCTGAGGCCACAGGCGCACCGGGCGCACAGAACAGCGCCCGATCATGGGCGAGGCGGGCGAATTGGCTCGGACGCGCCCCAGGCGCGCCTAGGCGCGTGCCTTGCGGGCCATTCAGGCCCTGGTTAGGCGCGCCTAGAAGTTTTCCGGTCTAGGCGCAACCGGTTTGGTTTAATTAGGGTTATGGGTTTTGTTTTCTGATCAGAATAAGAAGTCTTTGGGCTCATTTTTTCGATTCACGCCGAATCGGGTTAGGGTTGAAAGCTCGCCATCTCCGCACCTGTCGCCGTTCCTCTTCTGTTCGCTCTCACATCTCGGGTATTTGGTTGTACATGTTATGTCCATAATCTCATACCATCCACTGACAAGTTTGACCCACGGGCTACTAAGTATATGTTTGTTGGTTACTTCCGTACTCAGAAAGGCTATGTGTGCTACTCTCCCACTGATCAGAAGGTTGTTGTGTCCGCTGATGTTACCTTCCTGGAAGAACAACCCTTTTGTTCCGCTCCTTCCCCTCCTCAACCACTGTTACCGTCATGACCAGCCATCCCTGCCACCTCTCCTCTAGCACCCCTTCTTCTCACCCCATACCCCATTCTAACAAAACCACCTCTTCTTCTAGTCTATACTCATCGTCCTCCTAGCTCCGGAGCCCCTCAACAGTTGCCTTTTACCTCTGGTTCTTTACGACCTGCTGATTCGGCTCCTACCTCTACAGCTCACCCTCTGGCGAATTATGTCTCTTTGCATCGCCTCTCCATGGCATTTCTCAGATTTGCTACTTCTTTATCCTCCATTGATATACTTAACTCTGTACAGGAAGCTCTCTAACATCCGGGGTGGCGTGCGACCATGGATGCGGAAATGACTACTCTATGAGTGAATCAAACATGGGGTCTAGTTCCTCTTCCTCTGGGACAGATGTGTGTTGGCTGTAAATGGGTCTTTGTGATCAAATATGCTCCTGATGGTACCATTGATCGTCTCAAAGCTCGTCTTGTGGCTCATGGGTTTACTCAACAACAAGTTCTTGATTATGATGAGGCCTTATCTCTCGTTGCCAAGTTGAACACCGTTCATGTCCTCATTTCTTTGGTTTTCCATCAGGGGTGGCCATTACATCAGTTAGATATCAAGAATGGTTTTCTATATGGTGATCTTCAAGACACTGTATACATGCACCAACCTCCCGAGTTTGAGATCACGGAGGAGTCCCTTATTTGTCACCTCAAGAATTTTATTTATGCTCTCAAACAATCTCCTCAGGCATGGTTTGACAAATTTAGTAAGGTTGTCCATGAAGTTGGATTTACTTAAAGCTCAGCGGACTTCACTCTTTTTACTCGTCATCAAACTACAGGCACAGTGCTGCTCTTAGTGTATGTTGAAGATATTCTAATCACAATAGATGACTCTAAAGGAATCACAATGATCTAGCAACACCTGAATTCTGTGTTTCAGACAAAAGATTTGGGGAATCTTTGATACTTCCTTGACCTGAAAGTTGCAAAATGTCCCGACGGCCTTGTTCTATCCTAACAGAAGCATTGTCTTAATCTTCATCATGATGCTGAATATTCTGGATGCAAGCCTATTGATATTACTACGGACGTTAATGACAAATTTTGTGCTCAGGCCTCTGAGAGCGATCTACTTCTTCCAAATCCAGAATATTATTGATGTTTTGTAGGAAAGCAGATTTATCTTACAGTTAAAGACAAGAAATCTCATTTGTTGTTGGAGTTGTTAGTCGGTTCATGCATTCTCCACGGATGTCTCACCTTCAGGACGTTGAGCGCATCCTAAGGTATCTGAAGACAGTCCGTGGACAAGGGCTTGTTTACAAACCCTCTTCCTCGTTTACTTTATCATTGATTGTGTATGTTGATGCGGATTATGCTGGCTCACTGGATGATCGATGTTTCACTAGTGGGTTCTGTACATATTTCGGTGGACATCTTATTACCTGGCGCAACAAAAAAACAATTTGTGGTGGCCCGCTCTTCCACCGAGGTTGAGTATCGGTCAATGGTGTCGATTGTATCTGAGATCACGTGGTTAGAAGGTCTCCTACAGGATTTAGGAGTTAAGTTCTCCTCACCACCTACTTTATTCTGTGACAGCCAAATAGCTATGCATATTGCTAAGAATCTTGTTTTTCATGAACGGACCAAAGACATTGAAGTTGAGTGTCACTTCATCCCGGAGAAAATTCAAATGAAGAAGTTAGAATTAAAACATGTTCCGGTTGCTAATCAAGTTGCGGATCTTCTCACTAAATCTTTGTCACGTGCATTGCATTATCAGTTCTTGTCCAAGTTGGGTGCTTATGATTTGTATGCTCCAGCTTGCAGGGAGTGTTGGAAGAAAAGATCCATGAAGGCCCAAGGAAAAGCACATCTTAGGCTCTATTCTTGTATCCATATTAGTCCCACATCATTAGTTGAGATTCCTCTCTCCTTTCTTATTCCTATATTAATGTACAAAATCTTGTATTCAAGAACAAGGGAAAATTAATAAAACTATTATTTTTCTTCCAAGTCGCTTTTTTTACAGTTCATGAGAAGTACGATTTAAGGAGAGATCGACTTGTGGTCGGATTCTCCGATTAATTTGATGTCTCTTTCAGTGCATTGTTCTATTTGTATTACTCAGGATCCTGCTTGACGGGAAAACTACACAAAAATTGTCGAAGAACAGGTAAGCTATAGAGAAGGCAACAAGAAAATAAGAAATGACGGTTACAAGGAAAACATAAAAATGTGGTAGGTCCAAGAGTGACCGGAGAATTATTGCAAATCTTCGCAAGTATGTTGAAGAAGATTGCTTGATACATTTATATTTCCACAGACCGCTTGAGACTATACAGGGTTATTTGAAGCCGACAAATTTTTCCTCCCTAAGCAACAATACCAGGAGGTTGCTTCATATATATTTACACAGATAAATCATCATGTAAGAAAGAATTATCAATGTATGGGTGAAACATAAGCCAATGTCACATAACTGCTAAAGAAATCAGAACCCCATAAGCAACTTTAGCAAAAAGAGAGGACTCAAAATGTGTTTGTTGTATATCCGTTGGCGACAAATGAAGATTTTAACTGATCCATAATACCATCTGGGAGAAACTTGACTAGCCCTCGTACATTCAGCTGCAATCTTGTCAATATCTCAACAGTTCATGTGATGGAGAGCTTTCAATTTCTCTTAGCATTTCTCCATTCAAAATGAGCTAAGCGTCCTGCGAGATCTGTCACGATACTAGTGGAGGACAAAGAGAAAAGAGAACATCTATAGGTAGAAGAAATGATGACGTGAGAAATTACTGACAATGTGAGGTTGGGAGGTATGAATTTGTGCTTACTTAGCGATGAGAAATATGGAAATATATGTGTTGGCACTGCAGAAATGGATTTATGCGGTGAGGAAATAGGCCTCTGATGGTGAATTTCTCCAATTACTTGTCTGAATGGGAAAATACAAGAGATAAATCATGGATATGGGCAACATTTTCTTCATTAAGAGCTGAAAGAGGTAAAACCTCACAAGAACAAGCGAGGATGTTGTGGTATAATGTAGAGTATTATCAAAGAATGTAACAACCTCAACAAAACCCAATTGACAACAAAAAGTTGTCTTATAACAATGGTATATGAATACCCAAATACAATACGCATTTAAAAAAAGGTGATGCAAATGTATCTTGCCCTGGGAGCAAGTTATGAACAAAATATGCAAATTCAAAGATGTGAACATGAGTTAAATGGTGAAAAGATATTGGTAAGACATCATTGTAAGGAACTTTATACCCTAAGAAAGTTGATGACTTTCAATTTATAAGATAAGTAATAAGAACAACATCCCTCAATAACTCTTAAGAGTGATTAAGAGAAGAACAAATCATTTCAGTAAGATATTAAACTGTGTTAACAATGCCATTTAGTTGAGAGGTGTTGACATATGACAACTCTCCACAAACTCCATTAAACATAAGGATTCGACTTGCCAAAAATATACTCGAGTATTACATAATCTAAGTGTGAATGGATATACGAAATTGAATCAAAAATTCAAAATAAAATTTTTCATGGTATAGTATAATTATGACACTAGAGGCACATGTTAGGCGTTGTGAGAGTTTAGTCACTATCCATGTTAAACAGGGGAGGGGTAGACTAAAAAAAAGAATTAAACTATCAGGAAAGACATGATGTACCAAGGCATTAGTGAGATTATGACTAAAGATAGGGCACAATGGCAACAAACGATTCATGACGCAGGGAGAATTTATAGGCGGCCTATAAACGGTGACCTAACCCTACATGTTTTGCAAAACCCGACGGTTAGATCACAATTGGATAATAAATCTCAACATCCCACGCAGATAAATTCACGGCAAGACACAAATAATTTATTAGGGCAAACAAGCTTAGGCTTTCCTCCACGTTGAGGGTCAAAGCTAGAGCGCGCGACGAATAAAATCTTGTAAATCGCAATAATGATCTAAAAGCAAACAACTACCATACAAGATATCCAAACGAGTATAAGATTCAATCCAATATAAATATGTTGAAAATAATAATCCAGTACAATGAAAACTCACCAAGTAGTGGGCTGACCAAAGCACTGAAGAGTCCGGAGCTGGAGACGCATGTATGACGATCCGAGATAGAACCGACAGTGTGGAAATAATGGTGGTGACTGTCCTCGGCGGTGGATGGCGAGATCGGGCCGGAAATAGATAGATCCGAACAAAAGAGGGTAGATTTGAGCAAGGGATGGACAAATCTGATGTCTAAAGGCGGATTCGGACGGTGGAGTGACGTATGGGTAGAGGAAATAACGGATTGGGGCTGAAATTCTCAGATCTTGACTGATCTAGAGAATTAGGGTTGTGAGGAGGTGGATCCACAAAAATAAGGGTGAGGGAAATTGGAGGCCGGCGGTTGGAGGCCGGCGGTTGGAGGCTTGCCAGATGAAGGGAAGGTAGTTGAAGGGCGGTGGGGAAGGCACGGGAGGATTCAGGCGGCGGTGGGAAAGGGAACAAGGGGTGGTGGATTCCTGCTAGCCGGCTGTAGGCAGATAGGAAAAAAACTATATAGAATGAACAATGAATTTCATTTTCCAAAGTAACTAATTAAAATTGAAAACAAGAACTTCCTGGGAAGGAAATTGAAAACAGGAACAGGCTTGGGCATCCGATGGAGGGTTTTGGGAGAGGGAAAATGAAGGTTAGGGATAGGTAATATCATGGGGAGGAAGAAAACCACGTAAGAGTTGTCACTTAGGGTTCCACAGAGTCGGCACCGTGGTGGGATCGTCGGATTTCGGGATTCTCTTCTCCAAAATCTGCAATGCTTTTCAAACTAGTCCCTACTCATCTATTTATAAGAAAACAAAGACTAGGGCATCCCACCTTCAACGGCTATGATTGGTCGGCGGTGGGGCCACTCAAAACACACTAAAATAAACAAAAAGTAATAAAGTAGAATATGATTTTGACACGCGACATCAATCCGGACACATCCACAGAGTCTGATCGTCGATCCGGGAAGGTCATATATGGCAAGTCGCCAATTGGTCCCAAACGAGCCCAAAACTCGTCCTCCACTGCAGGTGCTCGTCTATGCTCTGCATCAATCTCCCAGGATTGAAAGAATTCATCTCCCAATGAATTGGGATCAAAATTCTCTCTATGAATGTCAGGGAAGACTCGAAGAGGTCAACCAGAGATCGTATAAGTGTCGTCGATGGAAGAGTGTCTTCGCCAATCAACTCCCCCCGAATGAAAAGTTGTCATCTCCGGTGAATGGAGACGGTCGTACTGAAGTCGAAGTTCAGGGGCGAATCAATCAAGCTCTGCTGCAATTACCCAGATGTCATCAATGTCTGTAGTAGGAATGTACTGACGGAGTCTGGTCTCCAAGATGCTCTCAATGCTCAACTCACGAGTGGTGGATACCGGTGCGATCAGCGGCGTCGTAGGTACAACCAAAGAAGAAGAGTCCCCATGTGGGTGGGTGTCAGATGTGGGTGAGTAGTGGTGGCCATCAGACATATGTGGGTTATGAAGGTGTCAAGGCAACGAAAATGGAGGTGTGGGCGGCTGGAAGTTCTCACTGCTTGGGTCCACATACTCGCGAGGTTTGTAGTATGATGTCATATCTTCAACACTAAACATCAGATGTATGCCTATACTTGCATGGGTATCAAGATCATAGGTATTTGCTTCGATCCGTCTCAAGATTATATAGGGATATATTCGTCTAACGCTCAAGCTTTTAGCAAGCCTCGCACGGAGCCTCACAAAACAGATTTTCACCATCATCTGTTTGTCTTCATTAAGTATCTGCTCTTGTCAATGAACATTTGCATGTGACTTACAAAATTTATTATCATTATGGATTCTCCGTCGGACCGACTCATGCCACATATGCAAACGACGGACAAACAACTCAACAGAGACATGCAAATGATAAAGAAACGACTCAACAGACTCATACAAATAATGCAAATGATGCAAATGAAACATAACCGGCACAACATGAACTCTATGGGAAAACCTAATAATGGCCTTGCAAATGAAACATAACCGGCACACCATGAACTCTATGGGAAAAACTAATAATGGCCTAAAAATCTATCAAGTGAGGTGGCCTATCAGGAGACTCTCGGTGGAGTGCAACAAAACTCATCATGTGTGAGACGAGTGTTCAGATGACCGTGAGAGACATTTATACTCAAATACGAGCTCATAAAGAGCCAAATGTTTGTCGGGGAACGTAGCACATCAGGGAGCTTATCAGGAGGTATGTTACGAAAAGTCATCACGGATAAGAAGACAACCAGAGTGAAAGTCGTGTACACCGACTAGAAGACGTGACTCTCGAGTGTGGTGTGTGTTCCCGAAAAGAAAGAGCTTGTCTGGTGGGTCAGCAGGTGGTGCGTTCCAAAACTCATCGAGGGTGCGATGCGCCATAAGATAGGCCCTCAAAATATAAGTATGCTCAAGCGTGCTCAAAGAAGGCCCTACATATGTCATGTTTCACGCAAAATCAATTCTCTGGGGCAAGACTATAGATGATAGCGAAAGAGACGCCAATAACTCAAAGCTCATAAACGAGCGTCTCACCTGAATCGCATCCTCACCAAGATGTGGCGGCTCATCAGGAGGCTCAATGGGGGGGGGGGGGGGGTCATCGTAAAACTCGTCACTAGGGTCGTGATTCTCCATGTGAGTACCATTGTAAGGGGTCGTGTCCCCATGAATGGGTGACATAGTCACTACGAGATCAGCATCAGGCTCTGGGCTCTCAGTCATGATGTGACTCTGGGCAATGACAATGGGAGAGCGAAACAAACCTACACTCCAGAATGGATATGTTGGTGCAGTGTCAGGAAATAGGTCTATGTGGGGGTGCTAACTAACCCAGTGTATGGCAGAGGAGGTGTGGGTGAGGGACAACACTACAAACAGGGTCGCAAGAGGCCTGTCAGAAACAAGAGATAAGTCACTTGATGGGCTAAAGCACCTCACTGGGGTGAGAGTAATCCGCATCAGGTATCACTTCTATCGTGGCTGACAGGACAATGGTAGGTGTCGTGGTGACCTCAGTATGGGAGGGACTCGTACTGCGAAGGTCAAGGTGAGAATCCCATCGACCAGCTCTTGCGGATCTCAATGACTACTCATAACGAAGGGCGAGCTGATATGTCAGTTCGAGGGACTCCGAGCTATGATAAACTATCTTAGTAGGAATGTCATATCGAAGCCCAGACCAAAATCTGATAGTGGCTATGGCTGGGTCCTCTCGGATATCGTTCCTCACAACTAACTCATCAAAGTGATCCATGTACTCTGTGACAGACATGGATCCTTGCTGAATGGAAAATAATTGGTCGAGCAAGCGACTCCGATACGACGAAGGCAGATACCTCTGACACAATGTACGTTTCATGGCCACCCAACTGATGATGCGATGTAGACTGTCTCGCTCGCGGGTGCTCTCAACGCTAGCCCAGTATGCCCTCGCCTGATCTAAAAGTCTAACTTTCACAAACTTGACGCGACGCTCACCAAATACTTCAAAATGATCAAGATAATACTCCACATCCACGAGCCATAACTAAAAGACTCGGGACTCGATGAGCCGTCAAAGGAAAGGATAGCGGTACGAAATTGACTCTCAAGATCTCTCTCAGAACAACTATCCTCATAATAATCATCTCTAAGGAAACTGAGTCGTGTTAAAAGATCAACACGATCAGCTCACGTGTACGGATAAGAACGACGACAATTATCATACTGATCGTCTCTAGCATAGTGGGGTTGTGTCGGTGGGTCAATACGAACTCTGGAAGTGGTGTGCTGCGACCGTGAATAGTCATTGTAGTGTCGTGAGGGTCTCCCTGAAGGGGATCTATGAGGACGGGAGCAAGTGGACTCGAGACCTTCAAAGTGAGGAGGAAATAATTGTGACACCTTGACATAATGAAAACCTTATAGACTTTACAATTGCGTATCAAAAGAGCACGTAACCTGATAGCGCGCAACCTCCCTCTGATATCAATTGACGCAGGGTGAATCTATAGGCGGGGGATAAACGGTGACCTAACCTTACATGATATGCAAAGCCCGACGGTTAGAACACAATTGGATAATAAATTTCAACATCTCATGCAGATAAATTCACAGCAAGACACAAATAATGTATTAGGGCAAATAAGCCTAAACTTTCCTTCGCGTTGAGGGACAAAGCTAGAGCGCGTGGCGAATAAAATCCTGCAAATCGCAATAATGATCTAAAAGCAAATAACAACTATACAAGATGTCCAAACGAGTATAAGATCCAATCCAATATAAATATGCTGAAAAGAATAATCCAGTACAATGAAGACTCACCAAGTAATGGGATGACCAGTCACTGAAGAGTCCGGAGTCGGAGACGCGTGTACGACGATCCGAGGAGGAACCGACGGCGTTGAAATGATGACGGTGGCTGTCCTCGGCGGTGGATGGCGAGATCGGGCCGAAAATAGATAGATCTGGTCACGAGGGGGTAGATCCGGGCAAGGGATGGATGGATCCGATGTCTAAAGGCGGATTCGGGAGGTGGAATGACGTATGTATAGAGGAAATAACGGATCGGGGCTGAAATTCTCATATCTTAAATGATCTAGAGAATTAGGGTTGTGAGGAGGTGGATCCAAAGAAATAAGGGTGAGGGAAATTGGGGGTCGGCGGTTGGACGCTTGTTAGATGCAGGGAGGGTAGTTGAAGGGTGGGGGTGGGGGGTGGGGGGGGGGGTGGGGGTGGATCGGAAGAGAAAATGGTTGCAGGGTGTTTAGAGGGAGAGGAGTGATCGGTTCGGTGGGGGATTAGGCGGGTGGGGTGGTGGAAGGTACGGAAGGATTCAGGCGGCGGTGGGAAAGGGAACAAGGGGTGGCGAACTCCTGCTGGCCGGCTGTAGACAGATAGGAAAAAACTATATATAATGAACAATGAATTTCATTTTCCAATAGTCATGAATTAAAATTGAAAACGGGAACTTCCTGGGAAGGAAATTGAAAACAGGAACGGGCTTGGGCTTCCGGTGGAGGGTTTTGGGAGAGGGAAAATGAAGGTTAGGGATAGTGAATACCTTGGAGAGGAAGAAAACCATGTAGGAGTCGTCACCTAGGGTTCCACGGAGTCGGCACAGTGGTGGGATCGCCGGATTTCGGGATTTCTCTTCTCCAAAATCAGCAATGCCTTTGAAACCACCCCTACTCATATATTTATAAGAAAACAAAGACTTGGGCATCCCACCTTCAATGGCTCTGATGGGTCGGCGGTGGGACCACTCAAAATATACTAAAATAAACAAAAAATAATAAAGTAGCATATGATTTTGACTCGCGACATCAATCCGGACACATCCGTGCAGTCAGATCGTCGATACGGGCACACCATATATGGAAAGTCGCCAATTGGCCCAGAACAAGCCCAAAACTCATCCTCCACTGCAGATCCTCGTTTATGCTCCGCATCAATCCATATAGTCGACCCCACTATAGTGAGATAAAGGCTTGAGTGTTGTTGCTGTATAGTATAATTATGACAAGTATCATTCAAAAAACCCACGATATTCAAAAATAATCATCAAAGAATCCAAAAAAATACTTCCAACTAAATAAACCAAAACTTATGATAAGGCCCCAGTTGTCTGAATGAACTAACTAAAAAGGATAAGTTTCTAGTTTCTCAAAAAACAAACTTATACAAAGACTTGGAATGGTTCTCACTAATTGACGCGTATTATAATTCAACTTGAAAATATGAGAAAATAATGGAAATATGTTCTTAAAAGTAGATAAAGCATGGGTGCTTCGGTCTCATATGAATAATAAGAGGGTTTGTGGTTAGAGACTTAGAGTATCATCCAAAGCATAATACTATAGTTTATATCACTCTCTCCACTGATCTATCACCACATTTGTAGTTCATGTGCAACACAATAAAAGAGAAATAAAGCTAACAAACATAAGATTAAAAATAAATTTATAAATGCAAGGAGAACAAACGTAAGGTGACTTTTGGAGTTTTGGATCAAGGTATATTGTATCACTTGACACCATCAACTATTGTAACATGTTTTTGAGCTGTGGAAATCAATAAATGAATTAACAAATCCGGTGATATGATTAGTGGCTCCGGAGCCACTGATCCAAGGAAAAGATGTGGTAAGATATGCAGTAGCCTATCTGGCTCTCTCTTTGAATTAAAATCGAGATGTTGATGGATGGCCTAGATGAGGCGATAAATGAGTACAACTCTTGACGCGGGGCCGGATGTGCAAGTGTGAAGGTCGACTCTACGAATGTTTAAATGAAATTGACAATTTTCCGGTCACTAAACTTGCAACAATGAGCGCTATAAATAATACGGCACAATAATCACAATCTATGAAAAGATCCTAGAAAGGTAACAAATATTGTAATACACATGCAAGAGTGCCTAAAACAAATACTTGGACAAATAAAACCTCGCAATCTGTATGATAATACTGATACAAAGATTACAAACTTATATAACCCAAAACATGGAATAAACACATTACTCGACACTAAAAAAAAGACAATCAATAAATAAACTTAAAATGCTTACGGGATAAAAGGCTTGATGAATGTCCGGTGAGTTGTCGGTGGCCTGGAATGCTGCAATAGACTGGATTAGGGCCTCGAGAGGAACTTAAATTGCTGAGTTGGACTGTTGCAGGGGTGGATGAGTACGAACAGCTGCTGGGAAGGGTCGGAGGGGGCTGTTTGGTGTAGCCGGAGGCTGGTTGGAGGTTGTGGGGAACTGAAGGAGTCTGATTACCGGCTGGAATGAAGCGGGGAAGGCTTGGGTGGGGTGAAATGGGGGCCCAGGAAATGCGTACAGCAAACAAGGAGGGCAAGGAAGCCAGGCAGATGAGCTGGCGGCTGGATTTTCAGTCCAGATTCTAGTCCTGGACCAAACAGGCTTCAGGGGGGCGGGCGAGTGGAAGTTGCTGCTCAGGAAGGCTTTTCCAGCAGTTGGTAGAGTGTTTGGACGGACTGAGGAAGAGAGACAGGCTGTTGGGATTTAATTTCAGAGACTGGAGAGGAGTTCCGGAGGGCAGGTGAAGGCTGAAGGGAGAAATGAGGGGCAACTGGAGGTATTCAGAGGCTGGTGGACTGCTGGAAGGAAATTCCAGGGGAGTTTACAGCAGCTTGGCTACTCCTGGACAGAGGTGAGGGGGTTTAGTGGGAGGGAAGAGGTGACTTGGTAGTGGGGGCAATGGTTGGCTGAGAATTGAAGAGGGGCGCGGTTGAGGCCTGGAGGGGGTCTTGGTGTGAAGAGGAAGAGGAAAACATGGAGTGGGGAATGGAAGGTAAAGAGAGATTATAGGAGTGGGCCTAAATTTTAGGAAATTGAGATAATGGGATAGTGGAGAGGTGGCTTGAGAGTTGGGATGGTGGTGGACAGCCAAGGGGGTGGAGGTGATCATCGGTGGTGGTGGTGGACGGAGGTGGTGCCGGCGATCGCTGTAAAATTGAAAGTGAGAAGTGGTGGATGTGGTGGTGGAATGTTGGGGTGGCCGGCTAGTAGAGGAAAGGGGTGGCCAGCTATGAAGGGTAAGGGAGATGAAGGAATGCCGGCTAGGGAAAGCGGGGATATGAAGGGTGGTCGAGCTGGATGAAGGGGGGGGGGGGGGGGGGGGGGGGGGAGTTACGGTAACTTCCAAGTTTCGCATTTGGATTTCCAGCTTCGGCAACGGGTGATCAAAAGATCTTTTTACTCAATTTTCAATATCATCTAAATGAGCATTGTATCCCTATTTATAGATCAGAGGGTCATTATGTACGGTCATAACGGCCCAAAAAACACATTAAAATAAAAAATAAGAAAATTATAAAAAAAATTATAAAAAATCGAGCATCTCCTGAATTCTACGCTCAATCTCAGCCTTCTGCATGTGCAAGTATCGATATGGCCGGATATTGGTAGGCTCCGCCTCTGTCTTAAGTACAATCTGATGATCCCGAAACTGTGATGGTGTAAGTGTGCGTGGCTCCTAGAAAATGTCAGCATATTCCTCCACAAGGGACTGCATCTGTATGGGCACCTCAGATGGCTCGGCTTCATCCGACCTCACCCCCAAAAGTACTGTCATCAAGCTTCATGCCTCCCCGAGTCGTTGCATGCTCCGAAGAGATACTTCCTTAACTGGCGAAGATGTGAGTCCCTTCAAACAGAACTGTTTTCCCTGCTACATGAATTCCATCGTCATCCGATCACAATCAAAAGTGACCCGTCGCAGCTGCTACAGCCACTGAACTCCCAGTACCACGTCTGTGCCCCGAATGGGTAAAAGATAGAGATCCGTGCAGCCTGCGAATCCCTGCATCCCAAGTGCCACCCCTTTTAACACACCTCTGCACTGCAACTTGCTGCAGTCCGCCACCACAACCTGGAAGGCAGCCCTCGTATCAAGCACATGCCCCACCCACTGGGCCACGTCAGGACGGATGAAATTGTGCGTACTCCCACTGTCCACCAGAATAGTCATTTTCTCTTGCTTGATCCTCCCCGCAAGTCGCATAGTGAGTGGAGGAGGGCTACACCCTTCCATAGCATGTAGGGAAACCCCGAACTCGGTCAGATCGACATCTTCGGCGGGGAGCTGCTCCTCTAGGCTCGGCTCATCCTCCACATCGTCATGTAACATAAAAACTTGTACCTTCTGACATTTATGGCCCGTCGTGAACTTCTCGTCATAGTTGAAACAGAGTCTCTTCTCTTTTCTTGTCTGTAACTCACCCCACGACACACGCGTCACCGTAGGACGACTGGCTACCGGTGGGTCCCTCCTGGTAGTCGTCAGTGTAATAGTGGGCCTCACTGTAGTGCGGGACCGCTGTCTGTTGAATCGCTCTTCCTGAATACGGGTCAGACTGATGGCGTGATTCAAGCTGCGGGGCATGTACGCCTGAACTTCATCGTTTAAGTGGTCGTTCAACCCAGAGACAAAACAACTGAGGAGTGTCTTCTCCTCCCAGTGCACCCTATTTGCCAACTTTTCGAACTCCGTCCTGTATTCCATCACAGTGCCCGTTTGACGTAACTTTTGCAAGAGGGCCTCAAAGTCCTCAAACTCCAGGGGCCCGAACCGAGCGGTGAACCCATCAACAAACTCCGCCCACGGTACAAAATCCCGTCCCGGCGGGAACCACTGCGTCCACTGAACAGCGTCGTCCTCCAACTGGAAGGACGCCAGTTGCACCCACTGTAGCTCGGGTACCTCTTAATAGCTGAAAAACAACTCCACCTTCTGTACTCATTCCAAGGGGTCCCCTCCAGTATATCGAGGAAAATTCAGGCGTGTCAGCTTCGGCGGCATGTACGGCCGCTGGCCGACCTGTCCACGCCACCCCGCCTCCTGTCCAAATCCTGGCGGTCTCCCTGGTTCTTCGTGTTCAAAAGGCATGCCCGGGAAGCCACGGCGGAACGGCCCCGCCGGCGGAGCACCACCCTACTGCATGCCTCCCCTTGTCGGATGAGGTAGCAGGCCCTCCCCTCCATATGGGGGAACAGGCCACCCACCCCCTCTAGCGCCCAAATCGCTGGAGCCACCCCCACCAGTGCCGAAACCCGCTGTGCCGAACCCACAGGGGCCGCCTCCGCCTGCACCGTACCCGTCGGAGCCAAATCCGGCCGATCCAATCCCGTCGGAGCCACCTCCAGACGCGCTGAACCCCTCGAAGCCTCCAGGGCCTGATCCGACCCCGCCGAGGCCACTCGTGCCCGATCTGAGACCTCCGGTGCCTCCAGCGCCCGATCCGAACGCGACTCCACCTCCCGAGCCCGATCCGACCGCGTCAGGGCCACCCCCTCCTTCTCCGACCCGGCTGACGCCTCCCGTGCTCGATCTGGCCCCCTGTGTGGTGCTCGCACCCCTTACCGAGCCCGCCTGGCCTCCGTTGAGGTCGATCCGGTGCGGATCGACTCCTGCAGCGGGAGATCCGCCCGGATCCTCCTCCATCACAGCCTTACCCTTCAAGTTTTGTGCCAATAACGACATGATCTCTTTCATTCGGGTGTCGATTCGTTCTTTGAGCCTTTGGGTGGAAGTTTTCACGTTTTCCTCGACTTCGGCCACCGAATCCGTTAACCCTACGAGATTTTCCTCTAGGGTTTCCAAGCGGCCGATTTCCTCTTGCGTTCGAGTGGTTACCATGGTGGAGAAAAGACCTCTGATACCAAATGTTAGGAAGAAGGTGGGAGAGAGAGAGAGAGATAGATCTAGAGAACTAAGAGGAGAAATTAGGTTTATGAGGGAATACCTGATAATAATCTTGCATAGATCCTCAAGAGGGGGTCCGGGTATATTTATACCCAGACCAAGGCTGGCCGGCAAAGGGGACCGGTCGGCCCAATGGGGGCTGAACCGGGTGGGTTCATCCCCCCCCCCGATCCGCCAATTAGGTAGTTGGGGCTGAACCGGTTGGTTCATCCCCATTGTTGCCTTCAGACCCCTTGCGTCGACGTGTGTATTGACGCCCAAATAAGCGGGCGCCGTCCGGAGGCGTAACAGTCAACTTTCCACTTCGTCTTATACAATGGACCATCAAAGAAAAAGAGGATTGTGATGCTTGATAATGAAACAGATGATATTGTTGTGGATCTCAACAACAAGATAGGAAGGCAACGTAAAGGATAATTTGCTCTCATATTAAATTATTGTACCTAAAAGTTGATGATCCTTGAGAAAGTCACATAAAAGAATCGAGACCAGCGGATAAAAGACGTGTCGACTGTTTTAGCTTATGCATCTTAAAATAAGGGTAATGTTATATATAAACCACTTTTGGATATATACAAACCAATTTTTAGAGTTTTTGGGTCCTTTAAAAACACTATAGACAAACCAACTTAAATACTCAAAAAATCAATTTTTCTCATTTCTAGCCTAAGTCTCACGAGATGTTCGCCCGCTCCCGATACCCCGCCGCATACACCTGATATCTCTTGTAACGATCATGCTAAAGTCCCCGTCACGCAATGGAGTCTTGGCGGCGGAAGCAGCCCCCCGGTTGGTGATCTCTCATATTCGGTTCGCCCGCTCCAGATACCCATCCGCATACACCTCCCGATCACTCCTATTTGGTTCCTCGCGACAACCTTTGCCGCCCCTCGATATCGCCTCGCCGACGTGTAATGAAAATTCTCCAAATTTGACAATCTAGTGCTTATCTGCAGCCGAAATATTTCTTCCTACTCTAGCACTGTTCACAATTATAGCAAGATTTAAAAGTATTTAAACGAGCTATTGATTTTTGTAAGAAGAAAAAATTAATACCTCACGAGCTAGTGTTATTAAGTGGTATTTTTTAAAAAATATTTTTTTTATTTTGTGCTGGTTTGTATATATCCATTAGGTTTGTGTATAACAAATTTATATTTGCAATGGTTTGCATATAGTAATGGTTTGTACATAGCCAAAAGCGGTTTATATATAACACCACCCTAAAATAACAAGTGAATGTAAACCCTTTTGAACTCGTGAGTTTTTAGATAAAAGGGACTGGTAATATTCTCGCCCAAGTTGAAATACCACTCAGCTATATCAACTAGTATAATGTATATACATGCATATATTTACATAAACAAATGCGTATACAATAGATTTTACTTATATTCGTACAATAATGTGCATAGTCAAAAATTGAACACAAGTTGTTTCGGTGTCTACTTAAGTAAAAGCACAAAATTTGTGTTGCAAATTCAAGTGACAACCCAGAATAAAATGTTGCAAATGTGTATAAAAATGAAGCTCAGAACAGACTTAAACACATAAAATAAGAAATTAAAGGACTTTGGAACTTTGGATAATATAAAATCTAATTAAATATCTGGATCTCATATAACTCCCATACAGAATGTCATATCGGTTCTAGGCTTGGATATAGGGAACCATTCAGATTTTAAATAAGGAAGCGTGTCATAAAGACACGTCATATCTAGTAAATACAAAATCCTAAATGTGGTGATGGAAAAGACATCTTGGACACTGTTTTGAAATTGATATGAAGTTTGAAGGGTACAATAAATGGAGCTAACAAAATAAAATAAAAACCTGCTAAAAAGAAATTTTTGGTAAACAATAGATAATGAAAGACACAAACCAAGCACCTAATTTATTTGAAGCCATTTCAGACTGTAGAAAGTGGAAGTAAACTTTGTATATCCAAAAACTTGTTTACATTATGACAAAATACATATATATATATATATATATATATATATATATATAGGAAGAGAGAGAGAGAGGAGAATAATTTCAAACACAAGATGTAGGATGAATTTAAAACCAAGTGAGCTCCGATATGGGCCTAAATACATGGCTTTTCCAACACTCCCCCGCAAGTTGGAGCGTACAAGTCATACGCACCAAGCTTGGATAGAAACTGATGATATAATGGTCGTGATAGAGCCGTGGTAAGAATATCAGCAACTTGCTCAGATACAGGAACATGCTTCAATTCTAGTTTCTTCAACTGAACCTTCTCTTGAACAAAGTGAGAGTCAACTTCAATGTGTTTTGTTCGCTCATGGAACACTGGATTCTTAGCAATATGAATGACAGTCTGACTGTCACAGAACAGAGTTGCTGGTGAAGATAATTTAACTCCCAAATTCCCAAGAAGACTCCCAAGTCAGGTAAGTTCTGACACAACAGTCGCGATAGCACAGTACTCAGCCTCAGCAGACGAGCGAGCCACCACAGACTGCTTCTTACTGTGCCAAGTAATAAGATTTCCTCCAAAGTAGGTACAGAAACCAGTAGTGGACCGTCGATCATCCAACGAGCCCGCATAGTACGCATCAGAGTATGCAATAAGGGAAAAAGAGGCACATAACTTATACACGAGTCCTTGTCCAGGAGCAGTCTTCAAATACCTGAGAATGCGTTCGACTGCCTGAAGATGAGAAATCAGTGAAGTATGCATAAATCGACTAACCAGCAAATGATATATCAGGTATCGTAACCGTTAGATATATCAGTTTTCCTACAAGATTCTGATAGTACTAAGTATTTGGAAGAAGTGAATTAGAGTCAGATCCATGAGCACATAACTTGTGGTTGACCTCCATCGGGGTTTCCGAAGGTTTACATCCTGAGAGGCCAGCATCTTGCAGAAAGTCAATGCAGTACTTTCATAGGGATAAGACAAGGTCATCAGGTCGCCTTGCTACCTCAAGTCCAAGAAAATACCGAAGATTTCCCAGATATTTGATTTGAAAGACAAAGTTTAAGTATTGTTTAACTTGTATTCTTGTGGAGTCATTATCAGTAATCAAAATGTCATCCACATAGACCAGGAGAATGACAGTCCTAAATGATTGATGACGAGTGAAAATGGAGAAGTCTGTCGAGCTTTTCTTGAAGCCAACCTCATGAACGGTCATATTGAACTTTTCAAACCAAGCCCGAGGAGACTGTTTGAAAACATAGATAGATTTCCAGAGCAAACACACACGAGACTCCCTCATGGTCTCAAACTCGGACGGTTGATGCATGTAAACCGTCTAGAAGGTCACCATTCAAAAAATCATTTTTGATAATCAGCTGATGTAGGGGTCACTGGCGATGAACAGCTAAGGAGAGCAGAACCCGAACAAAGTTTAACTTGGCTACTGGGGAGAAAATTTCATCATAATCAAGGTCGTGTTGTTGAGTAAACCTGCGGGCCACAAGCCGAGCTTTCAAACGATCAACTGTCTCATCTGTCGCATGTTTGATTGTACAGATCCACTTGCAACTGACACAACTATGTCCAGGAGGGAGAGACAAGATCCCAAATCTGATTTGCCCAGAGAGCAGTCATTTCCTCATCCACTGCAGCACGTCACCCCAGATGTTGGAGAGCCTCCTATAAAGACAGAGTTAGGTATAGAAATGAAGAGAGAGAGATCAAATGTAAGAAGAGGTGAAGATAGGCGATGTAAAGATACATAATTGGTCAAGGGATAAGTCGTAGAGGTTGATACCGAATCAACCGCGAGACCACACAGGTAAAGGGAAGCTGCTGTAGGGCATCAGTTTGTGGAGGACGACGAGTGTAAACCTGAAAGAAGGTGGTTTGGAGGGGACGAGTGGTGTAGTAGGTGTGGGAAGAAGAGGTGGAAGTGGAGACGTCACGGGAACTGTGGGCCGAGGTACAGGAGGAAGAAGAGGATCAGTAGGAACAGTGTGATATGGTTGGTCTTCACGAAAAGTGACATCAGCAGACACAATCACCTTACCTTTGGTAGGAACATAGCAGACATACTCCTTCTGAATGCGAGAGTATCCAACGAACGTAGCTTTTGTAGCACGAGGGGCAAACATGTCATTTGGCGGACCAAGTTTACGAGCATAACAACTACATCCAAACACACGAGGTGTGAGAGATAAGAGAGCCTTGGATGTTTAAAGGAGAGTGATGGGGGCCATAAAGCTGAGGATAGGCCAGGGCATGCGATTGATAAGATTACAGATAGTAGAAACAACAAAATTCCAATAGAGAGGAGGAACCTACGTTTGAAACATGAGAGATCTGTCAACGTCAAAGAGGTGACAATTTTTTCGTTTGACTACGTCATTCTGTTGAGGGGCATAAGCACACAAAGTATCATGAATAATAACAAAATCGACGCATAGATTGGAGAAGCATAGGTTGGTATGCTCAAGTACGTTGTCAGTACGGATAATTTTTAAACATGTGGAAAATTGAGTGCGAGTCTCTGTAAGAAATGTACGGAAGGTCGATGGGAGTTCAACACGATCACGAAATAAGTACAACCAGATAACCCGCGAGTAATCATCAATAAATATTACAAAATAACAATAACCAAAAACACTATGAATTTTATGTGGTCCCTAAATATCAGAATGCACTAATGAAAAGGAGCATCGCTCCGAGTACAGAGAGAAATAAAAGACACACGATGTTTGTCAAAGATACAAGATTCATAAGAAAATTCTTGAAGAGATACATCTAGAAGAGCTCTCTTGAGAATCTAGAGATGAGCATGTCCAAGACGACGATGTCAATCAACAGAGGAGATAGTAGAGAGAGCAGTAGAAGGAACATCCAGAAGATACAGCCCGTTAGACAGCCGCCCCCTACCAAGTATATTCTGCATTAGTCGATCATGCACAACAAAAGAAGAGCGTGAGAAGGTTACACAACAATCAAGATGCTAAGTAAGACGACTAACAGATAGGAGGTTAAAAGGGAATCCCGAAACTTGAAGAACCGAGGATAAGGAGAGGGATGGAGTAAGAGACATATGAGGAGCGCCAAAAACTGGGGTCGTGTCATCATTAGCCACAGTAATGAACTTGGGATAAGCAGAATCTAAGTATTGAGGTGGCTTCAGGGGAGAGAGATGATGTGTAACACCCGAGTCTACAATCCAGTGAGAGCCGTGTGAGAGGCAAGATATACCTTCATTGGAGATCGAGTCCACGGATCCAGAGGGGCGACTAACCACCTCTTATAACTGTTGGAGTTGAGCGCGCGGAGCATCAATGTCTTCACTGGTGGCGGAGGGAGATATGGTAGTAACCGAAGCAGTAAGGTGAGGAGGCAGACCGTCCTTGCGGTAGTAGGTGGCCTCAAGATGACCGTCCCGACCGCAGTTAGAATATTTAAAGAGGGTACGACCTCCACGAGCCGGTGGACCACGAGCAGAAGGAGCAAGCGTAGCCACAGGTTGCTGGAGGAGAGCTGAAGATAGAGTTGGAGTATCTGGGGTGGAGTAACTTTCAAAAGCATCGAGCAAACGTCCGAGAGGGACGGAGTAATGGCGGAAGATAGGATCTGAGCTCGAACACTATGAAGATGTGGAGGAACACGAACCATCATCATTGAAATCTCAACTGTTTCTTTTTGCACACGTTGTGTAACTAAATCTATGGTGGGAGGATGATGATGTATCCATGCCTCCACAAGAGTTTTAGCTCGAGCAATAAAAGAAGTTAAGTCACATGTAGTCCCGAGGTCAAGGGATTGAAGATCGGTAAGTATGTTGAATAAGTGTTTGAAGACTGTACTTGTCAGAGTAGAGGGAGTGAAGAACCTCCCACATGGCGTGAGCCATCTCATGATACATGGTCATCCGATACGGCTCGGTGTTAAGGGAATTGAGAATCTAAGATTGGACACACCCATCGTCACAAATCCACTCGTCAGAAGTAGCAGTTGGAGGAGTCATGGTCAGGTGATGAAGGAGTCCTTTAGATTAAAGAACACGACGAACTGAGTGAACCCATTCAACAAAATTTGATTTGCTGCAAAGAGAAATGGTAAGTGATCTGAAGTTCATCACGAAGCTCA
Source organism: Platanthera guangdongensis (assembly GCA_039583875.1). Classification (NCBI taxonomy): domain Eukaryota; kingdom Viridiplantae; phylum Streptophyta; class Magnoliopsida; order Asparagales; family Orchidaceae; genus Platanthera; species Platanthera guangdongensis. Next base: position 4,875,828 of record CM077156.1, read on the forward strand.
AGGGGAGTAATATTAACACGTTCAGTAAGATAGGAAGCAGTAGTCGAATCTGAAGCCATGCGGACTAAGACTAAGTATGGCGACTAGGCGAACTGCCTGAGCGGTTAAAAGAGACCGGCAAGTTGCAGCAGGCCGCGGCAAGTCTCAACAGACTGAAAGAGCGAACAGACTGCGGCGACTAGAGCAAGAACGGCCAGACCACAGCGGCTAAAGCAAGAAACGGCCGAACAGCGGCGACTGGAGCAAGAAGCTAGAAACCGCAACGGCTAGAGCAAGAACGGCCAGACCGCGGCGGCTAGAGCAAGAACGACTAGACCGCGACTAGAGAGGCAACAGACCGCGACAAAAACAACAACAGTCCAGGAAAGGCAGCAAGAGCCAAAGCGACTTGAAAGAATAGAGTGCGTGATCGGAGAAGGCAGGCGGCCTCAACGTGCAGAGATCAGGCGAGCTGAGCAAAGAGAATCGACAGGACAGACCGCAACGGACAAGCAGCCAGACGCAGCGGACAAGCACAGAGCAACAAGACGTGTGGTTAACGCAGAACGCAGCGGACAACGAAAAGCAGACCGCACGAGGCCAAGACAGTGAGACCCAACAGCTAAGGCTATAAAAACACGAGGAGAGCCAAAGCGGAAGAGGGAACAAACTCGTCGAGAACCCTGCGGATAGAGACAAGCTATCCGACAGAGATAGGAGAGGAGATCGGCAGGAAGGGGGCGGTTAGAAAAATGGAAGACCGCACAAAGAGTGGCGGTTAAGAAGAGTGGAAGACCGCACAAGGTGTGGCAGTTAGGAAATGGAAAGAGCGCACAGACTGGTTTGTTGCTTTGATACCATGTAGAAAGTGGAAGAAGTAAACTTTTTATATCCAAAAACTTGTTTACATTATGATAGAATACACATATATATATATATATGAAGAGAGAAAGGAGAAGAATCTCAAACACAAGATATGGGATAAATCTAAAACTAAGTGGGCTCTAATATGGGCCAAAATATTGGGCCTAGATACATGAATTTTCCAACAGAGACGTGTCATACAGGTGCTCAGTATTCCGCAAAATTATTTATACTAAATGGCTTGAGGTAAGAAGAAGAAAACAGATCCTGCTAAATAGATTAAACAAGGGAAAAAGTATTATAAAGCAAATTATAAATATGTCAAAAGCATACATATAAACTTATCCATGTCAGAGATACAAAGCAGGTACCTTGTTTATTTGAAGCCACTTATTTATACACTCTGTGTGGTATTTATGCTTGCATGAAAGCACAACTAAAGAATCACCATCCTCGAAGTCCAACCGGCAAATGACACATCTAGAGAAATGGAATGATTAGATCAATAGTTACTCATTATGAATAACCTCTTAAATAAGAACAAGATTCGTGTTTTTCATTGAAAATAATTGGTGTTGCTTGTAAACATTTAAAACTATCATATTAAAATTGTTTCTAGCCAAACTTCTTTAGGTGAATATAGGATGGATTAATGGCAACCTTGAGAGGAAAAATGCATTCTACATAATTTTAGATTTCATGTTGAATCCATAAAATATAAGGAATCCATCATCATTGATGCATCCTGCGACGCATCACTCGGGATTACATCAATCATCATCAAGAGCCTTATACAAATGTTTGTAGTCAGATAAATAAATCTGTATTTTATGCTGGTTCGCATCGAGTGTTGTTATCCCTTCTCCTAACCAAATCATCGACACTAACTCTATATAACTTTCGCATCTAAGTTATCTTTTTAAAAAAAAATTATAAAAAATAATAATTTAATTTTTTTTGTTTAATAAAAATATAGCTAATATCCACGGACGTGCCACATTAATGTCTCGTCATCACCAACGGTGTAAAATCCGTTAAAAAGATAATGGAAAGTTAAGTGGGTCTGATTTCAAAAAGGTTTGAAATGTTAGGGACCTATTTCAAACAAATAAAACTTTAGAGACCTATTTCAAATCATCCACAAACCTTAGGGACTCGTATGTAAAGAGAAGCCTCAAACCTTGTATATACTTCTTGAATTGTAAATTACAAGTATGAATACATTTATATAGGAAGAGAGGAAGAAAAGATCCCAATCCAAGATGTGAGACAAATACAAAGAGAGAGAAAAGAGAGAAAAATGGGCCCTTAGATGGGCTCTTACTAAGGTTTTTCTAACACTCCCCCGCAAGCTGGAGCATACAAGTCGTAGGCACCCAGCTTGGATAAAAACTGGTAGTATAGCGGCCGGGAGAGAGCGTTAATCAGGATGTCAGCAACTTGGTTTGTAGCAGGGACATGCTCCAAATCTATCTTCTTTGACTGTACATTTTCTCGAATAAAGTGGTAGTCAACTTCAATATGCTTTGTGCGTTCGTGAAAGACCGGCTTCTTGGCAATATGTATTGCTGCTTGACTATCACAAAATAGAGTCGTCGGTGATGAGAGACGAACACCCAAGTCTCCCAGAAGGCTCTCAAGCCAAGTTAACTCGAAAACAACAGCAGCCATGTCCCGGTACTCGGCTTCAGCAGAAAAGCGAGCACCACAGTCTGTTTCTAGCTACGCTAGGTTATGAGATGTCCACCGAAGTAGGTACAGAAACCAGTTGTAGAACTCCTATCATCAACGGATCCTGCATAATCAGCGCCAGAGTATGCAACAAGAGACAAAAATGTGGATGAATTGTACACAAGCCCTTGTCCTGGAGCTTTCTTGAGATATCGAAGAATGCGCTCGACAGCTTGAAGATGAGATGTCCGAGTAGCATGCATAAATCGACTCACGACTCCCACGACAAAAGAGATGTCTGGTCGAGTAACCGTAAGATGGAACAGTTTCCCAACTAAGCGTCTATAGTATTCTGGATTCGTAAGCAGCTTATTGGAGTCAGAGCTGTGGGCCGAGAGCTTGTGATTAGCATTCATAGGAGTATCCGTAGGTTTGCATCCAGAATAGTCGGCATCATGAAGGAGGTCCATACAATACTTCCTTTGGGATAACACAAGACCATCAGGGCGTCGTGCAACCTCAAGCCCAAGAAAATACCGAAGGTTGCCCAGATCTTTGGTCTGAAAGGCGGAGTTCAACTGTTGCTTGGTATGTTGTATCCCTGTAATATCGTCGTCAGTAATGATGATATCGTCAACATAGACAAGTAGGATCACAATTCCGGTTGACCGGTGTCGGGTGAGGAGAGAGAAATCAGCCGAGCTCCGAATGAAGCCAATATCACAGACTATCTTGTTGAATTTGTCAAACCAGGCGCGCGGGGACTGTTTGAGACCATAAATAGATTTCCGAAGATGACAAATCTGAGCCCCACCGTGGTCTCAAACCCGGGAGGTTGGTGCATATAAACAGTCTCTTGCAGATCGTCGTTGAGGAAGGCGTTCTTAACATCCAGCTGATAAAGAAGCCAATGACGATGAACAACCAAGGAGAGAAGAACGCGGACCGTGTTCAATTTGGCCACCGGAGAGAAAGTTTCCTCATAATCAAGGTCATGTTGTTGAGTAAAACCCCGGGCCACAAGGCGGGCCTTTAGACGCTCAATGGTGTCATCCGCCGCATGTTTAACAACAAAAAGCCACTTGTAGCTAACACAGTGTTGGCCCACAGGAAGAGGAACCAAATCTCAAGTCTGGTTAGCCCAGAGAGCCCGAATTTCATCATCCATGGTCGTCCGTCACCCCGGATGTTGAAGCGCCTCACAGTATTAGGAATAGAAATAGAGGAAAGAGAAGTGGCAAAAGCGTAAAGAGGTGGAGTGAGCCGATGGAGAGAAACGTAGTTGGCCAGGGGATAGGCCGTAGAAGCAGGAGCTGGATCCGTCGGGGGTGTCACTGGGAGCAGGGAGCTGAGGCAGGGAACCATCCGTGGAGTCGCGACGAGTATAGACATGGATAACGGGCGGAGAAACCTTGGGGGGGCAGGGATAGAGGAGGAAGGAGATGGCAGAAAGGAGGGTGTGACAGGTACGACAGGCTGGGGAAAAGAGGGAGAGGAAGACTGGTGGGAGAAGGTAAGTGGAAGGGCTGGTCTTCGCAGAAGGTGACATCCGCGGAGACGACTAGTTTGTCATCCGAAGAAGAGTAGCAAACAAACCCCTTTTAAGTATGAGAGTAGCCAACAAACATATATTTAGCCGCTCGAGGAGCAAGTTTGTCGGAGAGAGGGCCAAGAAAATGAACATAACAAACACACTCAAAGACCCGCGAAGTGAGAGAGGTTGGGTTGGTAGTAGGATAGAGGAGTTGGATAGGAACGGCAAAGTCAAGAACAGAAGAAGGTAAACGGATGATGAGATAACATGCTGTGGAGACGGCAAAATTCCAATATTCGATCGAAACATTCATTTGAAACATGAATGACCGTGCAACATCGAGTAGATGACGATTCTTCCGTTCGGTCACCCCGTTTTGTTGAGCGGTATACACACATGAAGTTTGATGGATTACGCCAAATTCAGTGCAGAGATTGGAGGTGCGCCCCGTATACTCGCGAGCATTATCAGTGCGGATGATTTTGAGGGGGGTGGCGATCTGCGTACGCATCTCAGTTAAAAAAGCACGAAACACAGATGTAAGTTCAGTACGATCATGCATTAAATATAGACATGTAGTACGCGAGTAGTCATCAATAAAGGTTCCAAAATAGCGAAATCCAAAGATACTAGGGACTTTATAAGGGCATCATACATCAGAATGAACTAAGGATAAAGGAGTACTACTCTTGGTACATGTAGGGGGGAAGGAGAACGATGTTGTTTGTCGTAGATACAAGATTTATAAGAAAACTCCCGTAAAGGAACATCAGGAATAGCCCGCATGAGAATCGGAAGAGCAGCATGCACAAGGCGGCGATGCCAATCAACGGTGGAGACGGCGGAGAGCAGAGTGGGTGGGATATCCAAGATGTAGAGTCCACTCAACCGCTGCCCCCTACCAATGATACTCCGGGTGCGACGATCCTGCATGAGAAAGGAAGAAGGAGAAAAAGTTACGCAACAATCAAGGTTGTGCATCAGGCGACTAACAGAAAGTAAATTGAAAGGAGATCCCGGAACGTGAAGAACCGACGAAATAGAAAGGGCTGGTGCAAGCTGGAGAGCAGCAGCGTCAGAGACCGGTAGGGTGTCACCATTGGTCACAACGATACACGGGGGATGAGCCGTCTGGAGACACTGGGAGGGCTTCTGGGAGGTAATATGGTGAGTAGCACCGGAATCGACGATCCAGTGGGGGCTAAGAGATAGATATGTTATACCTTCCGCAGAAAAAGACGCAACCGATCCGGAGGAGCGGCCAAGGGCACCCTGTAGCTGGTGGAGTTGGGTGCGGAGCTCATCGATATCGTGGCGGGTAGTGGATGTCGGATCCTGGGCAGAAGCCCCAGTAGGAGCAGGAGCAGCAGAGGAAGTAGAAGCAAGGTAGGGAGGGAACCCATGCTTGCTGTAACAAGTAGCCTCAAGATGGCCACCCCGGCCACAATATGTGCATTTTATAGACGAACGACCACCACGTTCGCGTCCTCGAGACGGAGGTCGGCCCCTCGAGTGGAAGATCCACGAGCAGAGGGGAGGTCGGAAGGAGAGGCTGTTGAAGAAGAGCAGGAGCAAAGCTGGGAGGAGCCTCAGTAGGAGGCGTAACTCGAAGCAGCATGGAGCAGACATCAGACAGTGAAGGAGTCGTCATGTAAGAAAGGATTTGGGCCCGAACACTATGCAGATGGGGCGGAACACGGGACATCATCGCGATGGTGACAGCCTCTTTCTGGGCCCGTTAAGTAGCTAGATCCGTAGTGGGAGGCTGATGTTGAATCCAAGCCTCGGTCAGTGTCTTTGCCTGGGCAACAAAGGAGATCATATTGTCGGGAGCAAAAGGAGCAAGGTTCTGAAGATCGGAGAGAATATCATATAAGTGCAGAAGACTGTTGTGCCCAGAGTAAAAGGAGTGGAGCTCCTCCCACATTGCCTGAGTCGTGTCATGATACATGGTCATCCTGTAGGGCTCGGTGTCCATAGAGTTGAGGAGCCAAGACTGGACCCGACCATCATCGCTAAGCCAGTCATCGGAGGGAGCAGCGGGGGGTAGCACGAGTCAAGTGGTGGCGAAGACCCTTCATCTGCAGAACACGACGAACAGAGTGAACCCATTCGACGAAATTTTGTTTCCCAGTCAGAGAAATGGTAGTAATCCATAGTTCATCACGGAGGTCGGAAGCCGTAGTAGCCGCACGGGCTGGCGGAGCAGAAGTAGCAGTGGATGTATCGGAAGCCATGCGGCTAACAGAGGAGGCCGGGCTTCTAGAAGAGAAACCTGGCGGCTAGCAAGAGAGGTCGGGCGGTCAGTAGGGTTTGGACCGGGCGGCAAGCAGGATAAGCCGGGCGGCTTGGGAGAGAAGTCGGCAAAGGGAGTAGTCGCACGGTCACGACGGACACACCAGCGACAAGGAAAGTCACGACCAGGATGCGGCTAAGAGAAGAGGAGAGGACGCTAGCGACAAGACAGGCCGCAGCGACTAGCAGGAAGCAGTTAGAGGAGAAGTCTGCACGGTCAAGGTAAATCTACCAACGACAAGGAAAGTCGCGACCAGGATGCGGCTAAGGTAAGAGGAGAGACCGCTAGCGACTAGTGGTGAAGAGGGTAGAAGAGGAGTCTGCACGGTCAAGGTGAGTCCACGAGCGGCAAGGAGAGAGGTCGCGACCTAGATGCGGACTGAAGTGAGAGAGAGAGAAGAGGAAGAAACCGCAACGACTTGAGAGAGGTCGCGACAAGCGGGAAGGGATAGGCCGCGCGGATAGCAAGGGATAGAGGTCGCGCGGGTAGCAAGGTGGAGAGGCCGCGCGGATGGCTAGGTGGAGAGACCGCGCTGATAGCAAGGGAGTCTGGGCGGTCAGAGAAAGAAGCAAAAGAAGGTGGACCGCACGTTTGAGAAAGGTTTTATAAAAGAGAGGGTGGAGGAGGAGGAGGTCACAACAGAAGTAGAGATAAGGGGACAACGGCTAGAGAAAGACAGGTCGCTCGATACTTTGGCTAAGCAGGAGAAGGGACAGGCCGCGCGGTCATCCGGGAGACCAGGCGGTTTGCAAACAGACAAGCCGACTAACCGAGCACGGGCGGTTAGGAAAGATGAGACCGCGAGTAGCCGCGAACAGAAGACCGAACCGCCAAGGAGGAGACCGGTCCCTCTGATACCATGTAAAGAGAGGCCTCAAACCTTGTATATACTTCTTGAATTGCAAATTACAAGTATGAATACATTTATATAGGAAGAGAGGAAGAAGAGAAATATCAATCCAAGATGTGGGACAAATACAAAGAGAAAGAAAAGAGAGAAAAATGGGCCCTTACTAAGGCTTTTCTAACATCCTACAAATCCAATGATTTCACAATAATAAAGGCATATAATCTCACATCCAATACAATATAGTCCAAATACACAATAATAGAAGACAAAACTCCAAATAATGATTTATGTGTGCAGACGGCGGTTAAATGAAACAAAGGAAGAGATCGTGGGTTGTTGGATAGCTTTAAAGGGCTGCAATGTTGGTGATGGGGAAATGGGAGGGGGTGTTCAGGTATGAGGTGTTGCTAGAATCTGGGCTCAACCGCTCACATGGAGAAGTTTGGATTTGGAATCTATCTACTGGATTTGGTGGAAAAAGGTTCAGGAAATCCCAGTCTGGGCTGTCTAAGAGGGATACAGGCGGCGTGAATGATGGAAAATGCGAGTCCACGTACTGGATCAACCGGGAATCAATCCCCGTGGACTGGATCAACCGGGAATCAATCCTGGGAATTTGGATCTGGCTTCCAGAAAGGGGAGTGGAGGGTGGAGAAGACGGAAACCACGGTGGGATTGTTGAATCAACAAAGAGCGGTCACGATCAAGGATGCCGAGGAAAGAACAAGTGGATCGACATCAGGATGTCTCTTGCGCTTTGTAGGAAGAGAAAGGATTGCGGTTGTGGGAATTTATGGGTGTTGGGCTTGTGGGATTAGATGGGGAGGAGGAACAATCGTGCTGTAGGGGAAGATGATCATGGAACTAAGGCTTTGTTTGACAACCCGGCGGGGCACCGTCCCGGCGGGAACAAGCTGGAGGGAAGCTGTTTGAGCCGCTGCTTACGAGCTCCCTTTGAGAACGTCCGTCGTGAAAGGGTGTCAGCCTGGTGTTTTGCCACTGGTGGGATGACCACCAGTCGACCGTTTAGAACGACCGTTTTCTCTCTCCTCCCGGGACTCCCGCCGAGCCGGGTTAAATTTTTGCTAAACTGTTGTACTGCTATTAGATTTGATCGGTCTTAGCTCAATAGTTTTAGACTATGATATTTTTTGTGGCAAATCTGAGTTTATTCCGCTCTTAAGAAGGATCCAAAATGATCCTCTTCTACCTCACTACTTAGTATATTCCTGTTGTTCGCTTACAATTTTGGCAGGTCGAAGAGGATCATTTTGGCATGAAGAGGATCATTTTGGCATAATGAATCTTTTGTTTAATGCAAAGTTGTACTTTTGAAAGAAGCCTCTATTTTGGGAATGTTCTTGATGGTGAGTCTAATCCTGAATAAATGAGTTTTAATTCTATTTTAACTCCATCGTAGCTTGATTCTAATTTAACTCATCTCATCACTTTGGTCTTTTCCAACTCATTTTGTTCTTTTTGCATAATGTAAATAGCTGCATAATGTACAATACATATTTTTCTGCACTCAGCCAATAAAAGCACTCAAAATTTTATGTTTGTGCATACATCAAACAATCTTAGTTTATGAGTACTTTTATTTGCAATGCCAAGTGTTATAATATAGGCTTCTTTCAGCATATGAAATAAATTTTCAATGTGAGCTTAGAACATGTGTGATCCGATTCATAATTAGATTTCTCTGTTTAAATCTGAGTCTCTATATGTCTATTCAATTTTTGATAACTGCAGGCATCTGTATTGTTAAAACATCATTATAGCCTATCAAACTGCAGTCATGTGTATTATTAAAACACCATTACAGATCAATTTATTGTTAAAACATCATAATCAATTTGGTAAACTCACAGAGGTAATATCAATAACAATTACTCATAATAGAATCTTTTAGCAATTGCACGCCCAAGACCAATGTCGCCGCCCAAGACCAATGTCGCCGCCCACGTCAAATGTCGCCGCCCTCGTCAAATGTCTTCGCCCACGTCAAATGTCGTCGCCCTTGACCAATGTCGCCGCCCCCCACGTCCAATGCCGCCGCCCCTGACCAATGTCGCCGCCCCTGACCAATGTCGACGTCCCTGACCAATGTCGTCGCCCCCCACGACCAATGTCGTTGCGCATGACCAATGTTGTCGCCCCCGACCAATGCCGCCGCCCCCGACCAATGCCGCCGCCCCCGACCAATGCCGCCGCTCCCGACCAATGCCACCGCCCCCGAACAATGTCGCCTACCCCGACCAATGCCGCCGCCCCAGACCAATGTCGCCCCCTACGACCAATGTCGCCCCCTACGACCAATGTCGCTCCCACGACAAATGCCGCACCCACAACAAATGTCGCTTTCACGCCAAATGTCGCTCCCACGCCAAATGTCGCCCCCACGACAAATGCCTCCCCGCACAGGGTCCTCCGTGCACGACTGCTTATATATATATATATATATATATATATATATATATATATATATATATATATATATATATATATATATATATATATATATATATATATATATATATATAATAATAAGGGAAAAGTTGTTTTTTGTGAAACATTCAAAAATACCAATTATGCCCTCATTTTTATATTTTAATGACTTGATATATATTATAATCTATTTCAAAAAATTAAAATACAATGTTCATTCAAGTAATTACATTATCAAAAAAATAGAAATAATGATGAAAATTCATTTAAATTCAAAAAATTTTTTAGTAGAGCTCCTACACCTACTATGATAGGTTGTCATTAGGCATGTCAGCGGTCTATTCAAGAAAGATTGTCATTAGACATATCAGTGGTATTTTCGAGCTGATGACATTAAATCAATCAACTTTTTTAAAGTCAAAATTAATATTTTTAGATCAAAACATATATTGTTTTACAAAATAAAAATTGTAATATTTATGTATATTTTTTTACGGTCATTCTGAGTACTCATATGTATATGTTGCGAGCGAAACCCGCCTTGATGGGGCGGGCGAAACCCGCCTTGATGGTGCGGGCGAAACCCGCCTTGATGGGGCGGGCGAAACCAGTCGTCGCCGGTCGGGTTTCGCCCTCATCCATTTTCAAGATGCGGCTGAAGGCCGCCCGAGAGCATCGAGCCGGGGCGGGCGAAGCCCGCCGTCGCCGGCCGAGTACTGTCGCGCCTGGCCGTCTGTCGCGCCTGGCCGTAGGGGCGGAGCCCCGTGTGTGTGTGTGTGTGTGTGTGTGTTTCTCTAGAAAATTTAGATGGAAATTTGGTGAAACATACAAGTCTTTTAACTAATACACAATTGCATGAATTGATAATCCTGCATCTCTAAATAGTGCTCCCACTTCACTTCCTTGACCGGTAAAAGTCTACTTAAATGATGAAAACACCGCTGAAGTTAAATAAAATTAAAAATATAAATACAAATCTATGCAGTAGTTAAAAATGAATTTGTTCAAAGATAGTTAATATCAGATACTTGTATAATGAAATTATTATATAAAAAGAACGATTAATATCTTTCTTAGTGGAATACAATAGCAGAGCAGATATTGGTTACTAAATCAACTATCTACATATATAGATTCATATCTTGGAAGTGTTTTTTTTCTTTTGTTTGCAGAAGATTCACATTTTATATTATTCGCGAAAGTAATGAACTTACTGATCGCTATTGCAATCATCTCTATTGGAGGCCTTGTAACAGACTGAAGGCAAGGAAGCTATAATATCAACAGAAAGACCTCTGCTCTCAGTTCCAACTACCTCACCCAGCGCAACAAGCTCCTGTAACAATACAAAGATGTTAGATGCTACATGTTGTCTTATAATTTGAGTACAGACTGATGCAACAAAAAACAAATTACTTCATACGATAGTTCGTCGGGATCAACCTCTCCCCATGCATCCTGATATTGAAAAAAAAAATGAAATAAGGATGTATAATCTGGGAGCCATAAGCTGATGCAAAGGTTATGAGTAGAAGCTGTAGAATGTGTAATTAAGTGAAGTGGAGATGGCATTCAACCGTTTTTTCTACTAGAAATTCAAAAAAATCCTAGGAGTATTGTTAGCTCCTTCAAAACAATGGAAGCTTCTTTGACAAATTCGTGCTTGCAAAAGCAAAGGTAAAGCATAAAGCAAAAATCTTACAAGCTCAAGAATGAGAAAAAAAACAAGAAATTATTGTAGGGATGTTGCAAGTAACGTGATACAAGGTGGACAAGTTGGACTCAACAAGAATAGTCCACAGCCACCTGAAGCTTTCTCCTACCTAGGAGGTCCTTTCAAAAAGGGGGTATTTTCTCAAAAGGGAAACAAATTTTCCGTTCATTGGCAACAATTTATGAATGAGAAGGGGAGAGATCTACTGTGTAAGGATGGAGGACTTGAAGAATTATGTGGGGATTACAAGGAGTTTATGTATTTTTTTAGTTGTACAACCTCGGGCTCGCGAGAGACGGCTCAAGGAGCGAACAGGAGAAGCTGGCGAGAGGTACTGGATACGCGAGTGGGACCACGTGGTCCACTCGCAGGAGGTGGGACGGGGGCTCTCTGCAGTAGGCGAGACTCCCTTTTGGGACGCGAGCAGGCCCTTGAGGGCGAGAGGGTTCCCATAATGCAGGAGGCCTGCAAGACGAGCAGGAGGGCTCGTCTCGCCGCTGGGTGCTTCCCCACACGCCGCATAGAAGGAAGGTTGTTTTTACATTTCTACCCCCAAGGGGGATTTTATTCTTCTATCCCGGGTAATTTTACCTTTTTGCCCTTGGTGGTCTGCCTATAGCCCTTCAGAACAGTGGAGTTTGGCTGTTGGCAGACCCAACCATGGGTATTTTGGTAATTTCAGGTTGGTTCAGTTTGGTTATTGGCAGTTCAAACTCAGAGGCCTATAAATAGACTCATAGGGGTTCTTCAGAAGCTTCTTTTTCCCGGGACTTTAAAAGAGTTTCCTGTGCTTTCTGAAGAGCTCCAAGCCCAGTTTTTGGCTTTGGAGGGGAAGCTCTCAGAGATCTTCCGGGTAAGCGGTGAGACCTCCCGGCTGAAGCTTTGGGTCGGTTTCTGGTCCTTCACAACCAGTCGGAGGTTAGAGCTTGGGGCAAGTAGGTGTTGGCTACGCCCCAGATTTCGAACTTTTGTTGAGCTCAAATTTTGGCTTCAACATTATTAAGGTGATGAATGTCAAGGATTTGATTCATGCATTTGAATTAAAAACAGTGAGGGAAATAAACTTTGGTCAGGCACCGAGGAAGAGAAATGAAGTGGACATCAAAGTGATGTGGCAAATAGAAGGTGATGTTAAGATCAAATGATGCTATGAAGTCAAAGGTGAAAATGTCAGAATGAAAGGATGTTTAAGTAGGATTGGGTCAAGGGGAAATGATTTAGGCTAACAACTCATATAACATGATATTGAACCACGACAAAAGGTTTACTTGCATGAAACACAAACATGGGACTCAATAACACAGTACAACTTAGTAAGAAGAGAAAAAAATACATCAACACTTAATGTTGTTGGAGGTGATGGATGGTATCCAACATCAACAATCCATGCATTCAGAGAGTTTTACTCCACAAATAAATCTCCAATGCATGCGAAAAGGATTAGGACCGGGGGCGGAGCCACATGCAGACCACCCATGCACGTGTCCGGGTGTGTTCTTGCAATTTTATGAAGGGGGAAAGAATAGAGACGTGAGCGTGATTCAATGACCTAGCACTTTCGTTCTCCTTCGGCGAGGTAGCGAGGCAACGAGTGACGAATCAACCCCCTGTCATAATCTCCATTGCCTTCAGCTTTGAGTCGATCTCCTTCGCTTTCAGCATATGCAATCCGCTCGTACTTCATTTTTTTCAATGTCTATTGACCGTCTCGTCGAAAATTGATGGCTTGGTCACTAATGCTCAGTTGATTGTGGTGGTCTTTGGAGATCGTGGTTGTCTTCCTTAGTTTCCTCAATTGGATCCTGACGATCCAGTGAAGTTGTGGTCACTTGGTGGCGATTAAAGTTAGGAAACCTACATATGGCCTTTGTCGAAGGAGGTGAAATTTTGTGCTAATGGAATAAGTAGTTTGTTACGGATCCTCGTTGGGGAATCATGTACAAGCGTCGTGAGTCGCGAGTGGCGTGTGCCTGAACCACTTTTTACCTTGTATTAGTATTTTATGCATGTTTGATATTTTTTAACCTCACCTCTTGTTAAGCCTTGTGAGGAGGCATTTGGGACTTTTGGTTGAACTGGGTCTTTATGTTTGTGGTTTGGCTGACCCTAGGGTGGTCGACCGCAACAAAGACAGTGCCTGTCGAGCCCGTCGCTACTCCGACTTTGCCCTTCCGACTCCTCTCCAAACAGTGTCGTTGTCGCGCCTCTCCGCCACAGCCCACCAACTAGTTCTTCTCGGCTCTTCTCTCACTGTGGGCTCCTTGCTTTCCACCTCTACCGGACTGCTATCTCCACTAGTCTTTTCTCCACTCCGGGCTTCTTCCCCCAAGGACGACGGAAATTTGGGTGGTTCTATCTTTACCTAGATTTTGGAGTCTTTTAAAACCATGATGACGTACAACAATCAAACCCTCCTCGACGCGCTTTGGCCGGACAACACTCTGCCACCCCCGCGCACCGCTTCCGCCTCCTCCCCATCTGTCCCCGAGCTGCCACACCCCCACCAGCTGAATGATCTTCCAGCCTGCTCAGACTATTCCACAGTGTCGCGATTTGTGAAGTTGGATTTCCCGATCTTTGAGGGTCGTGAAGATCCCCTGACGTGGTTGACTCGTGAGCAATTCTTTGTCGCACAACACACTTAATGGGAGGATTGGCTATGTGTAGCCTCTTTTCACCTTACGGGTCCAGCATAGTTGTGGTTCTCTCAACTTTAACGGGAGAAGAACCACCTCACATGTGACGACTTCAACATCCAATGCAACCTACATTTTGCCCCACCGCTCCGCAGCAACCCCATCGACGATTTGATCTCCTTGAAGCAGTCGAGCTCTATAGACGACTACTCAGAGCAGTTTCAGGTTCTCCTTGCCCGCGCTCCGTCGGTTCCGACAGCTCACCAGGTGGCCTTTCTCACTATGGGTTTGCATGAGTGACTCTGCATGGACGTTGAGTTCCAAAACCCTCCGCATCTTACTACCGCCATGAGTCTGGTGCGCCTCTGTGAGAAGCGCACCTTGATGGACCTTCCTCAATTGGGGCATCGCAACAGTGATAAATCCTTCCGGCATTACAGACAGCCCCTGCCTCCCTCGAGCGGTGGCTCGGCCAGGACCAAGGACAGGGAGCGTCCTGCCCACATCCGGCGTCTATCGAACCAGTAGATGGCCGAACAACGAGCAAAGGGCCTTTGCTTCAATTGTGATGAGGCTTTCATTTGTAGGTAGGGGTGGAAATAGGCCAGGCCAGGCCAGGCCAGACTTTATGGAAAACAGGCCCGGCCTACATTAGTCTTTTTGGGCCTGAGCCTGGTCTACTAGCCTGATGTAGGCCAAAATATAGGTCCGGTCTGGCCTATTTTGCAAAACGGGTAGGCCTGGCCAAAATATAGGCGAACACCAGCCCTCGGTTGGATTTTAGGGTCCTCGCCGCACAAATCCAGGCTACATGTGCCTCTCTCCACGTCAAATTTGATCGTCTCCTTGCTCTCGACGGACGGGCATTCGCAACCTCCCTCTCGACGGACGGGCATTCGCAACCTCCCTCAAGGCTCCCTGCCCGAGGTCCCCACCACCACGGCTGCCTCCTGCAACTTGCGAGAGTTATCCTGCCATGCCGCCCCCTCTATGACACCAACCTGCCCCTCCGCCCCACAGTCGATCCTCCCGTCAAAAGTGCATCGGCCACTAATGTACCACCTCTCTCCATGGTGGTTGTCCCTCCACTGCTTCTGCCACCTCTCTGGCCACCCGCCCCACCGCCTCAGGTAAACTCGCCACCTCCTCTACCGACTCTTACTTTGTCGGCCCCGGTCTTGCCTCCCCCTCTGGTCATCTCATCGCCTCCTCTCTCGGCTCTTGCTCAGTCAGGCCCTGCCTTGCCGCTTCCACCGGCCTCATCGTCGCCTCTTCTGTTGGCCCGTGCTCCGCTAACCCCGGCAGACCCGTTCCTGCGGCCGACCGTCATGTCTCCAACATCCTTGGGACTGCTGCTCACCACCGCTCCACTGACCTTGCGGAAGCCATTACATTCGCCGCCGTCTTTCTGATGGCGTCACCGCTACTCTCCATCACCGTCGCCACTGCTACACGCTACCAAGCCTTGTTCTGGCGGGAGGTAAAGGTACCAGATCATCTGGCCACCTGCATGGTACACGAGCTTGAGGGCAAGCTCGTTTTGAAGGACGAATGAAGCGTTACGGATCCACCATCAGTTATCTTGCATTATTATTATTATCTATATACGGATCTACCCTAGAAATGTTTTAAAATTGTTGCATGTTTATGTTATTTACAATTATGTCATCAGCGCCTATATATAGGGCTTTTGGGGTCTTGTCATTCTTAAGAAAGAAATATTAGTGAAATTCTCTATCTCTCTCTAACTTTCCTCTCTCTCTCTCTAGTTCTTCCCTCCACCCTTCTAGGGTTTCGTCTCTCCCTCACTGCCGCCGGCCCTTCCCCTTGTCAGATTCCTCGTGGAATTTATCCGTGGTCGTAACATATGAACTCCAAAATGCATAATATATACTGCGAAAATACGCAGCAATAGAGGGAAATAAAAGAAAATTTTATTAATTTCTCAAATCTTATATGTATAGATATGCATATTGGTACACTTATATAGGGGAGAGAGGGGAGATTCCATTCTAAGATGTGGGACTAAAAACCCTAATGAGATTGAGGGCTCAAGATGGTCCTTAAATTGGGTCTTTTATACATGGTTTATTCAACACACCCCTGCAAGCTACAACATGCAGATCGTAAGCACCAAGCTTGGACAAAAACTGATAGAATAATGGTAGTGGTAAGGTCTTGGTGAGAATATCAGCAACTTGCCAACAGCAGGAACATGTTTTAATTCCAACTTCTTCAATTGAACCTTCTCCCGAATGAAGTGACAATAAACTTCTATGTGTTTGGTTCGTTCATGAAATACATGATTCTTGGCAAAGTGTATAGCAGCTTGGCTATCGCAAAATAGAGCAGCTAATGAGGAAAGTTTGACTCTCAAATATCCTAGGAAATTTTCTAGCCAGGTAAGCTCAGGCACAACAGTGGTAATTGAACGATACTCAGCTTCAGCAGATGACGGAGCAATCACAGACTGCTTCTTGTTGCGCCAGGTAATAAGGTATCCTCCAAAATACGTACAAAAACCACTTATTGAACGTCAATCATCCAGAGAGTTAGCATAGGCAACATCAGAATAGACAATCAAAGATAGAAAGGAAGAAGAAGAGGGTTTGTATACAAGCCCTTGTCCAGGAGTAGTCTTCAAATATCTGAGGATACGCTCGATGGCTTGGAGATGAGAGGTTCGTGGAGAATGCATAAATCGACTGATAATTTCAATAACAAATGAGATATCATGTCTTGTGACTATAAGAAATCAATTTTCCTACAATACGACAATAATACTCTGGGTTTGGGAGTAGTAGATCGGATTCGGAGTAATGAGAGCGTAGTTTGTGGTTGACATACATAAAAGTATCAGCCGGCTTACATCCAGAATAGTCAGCATCACGAAAAAGGTCCAGGCAGTACTTCCGTTGAGATAAGACGAGACCATCAGGACGTTTCGCTACGTCAAGATCAAGGAAATATCAAAGATTTCTCAGATCTTTAGTTTGAAAAACCAAGTTTAAGTGCTTCTTGATCATTTGTATTCCTTTGGAGTCATCACCAATAATCAGAATATCATTGACATGGATTAAGAGAAATACTGTGCTCGTCGGTCGATGACGAGTAAAGAAGGAGAAGTCAGTCGAGCTTCGAGTGAATCCCACATCGCAGACCACCTTACTGAACTTGTCAAACCAAGTACGATGAGATTGTTCGAGTCCATAAATAAATTTCTTGACGTGACAAACACGAGATTCTCCATGATCTCAAACCCGGGTGGTTTGTGCATGTAAACCATTTTGAGAAGGTCGTCATTGAGAAAGGCATTGTTGACATCCAATTGATGTAAAGGTCATTGTCAATGAACAACTAAGGAGATCATAACACGAACAATATTCAACTTGGTGACTGGGGTTTGTTGTTGAGTAAACCCCTGAGACATAAGACGAGCCTTTAGGCATTCAACTGTCTCATCTAAACCATGTTTGATTATATAGATCCACTTACATCCCACACGCGTCTGTCCCGGAGGAAGAGGGACAAGATCCCAAGTTTGATTAGCACAGAGGGCAGACATTTCCTCATCCATAGCCACATGCCACACCGAACGTTGGAGATCTTCCTACAAAGAGTTAGGTATAGAAATGGAGGATAAAGAAGTAGCGATTTTAAGAAGTGTCAGAGAGAGGCGATGCAAGGATACATAATTCGCCAAGGGATGATCCGTGGAGACTATTGTCGGATCTTCAGGACGCGAGATATCACTCGTAGAGGGTAACTGCTGGAGGGCCTCAGATCTAGGATAGCGACGAGTGTATACACGAAGTGGTTTGGGGGATACGGGAGTCGGAATTGGAAGGAGTGGTGGAAGATAAGACGTAACCGGAACAGTAGGACGTGGTAGAACCGTAGAAGTGGAGATGTAGAAGCTGGATAAGGGGAGTGAAAAGGTTGGTCTTCAAGGAAAGTGACATCCGCAGAAACCACAACTTTGTGATCGTTGGGAGAGTAGCATATATGCCCTTTTTGAGTGCGGGAGTAACCAACGAACATATACGAGCAAGCTTGTCAAGGAAAGGACCAAGATAATGGGCATAACCGGAACATCCAAAGACCCGAGGGATGACGGAAAAGGGGGAATAGAAGGGAAAAGGAGTCTAAAAGGTGTTGCAAAGTTGAGAATGGAGGAAGACATGTGATTGATAAGATAGCAGACAGTAGAAACCACAAAGTTCCAGTAGAGTTTAGGTACCTGCATTTGGAACATTAGTGAGTGTGTGACCTCAAAAAGGTGACGATTTTTGCGCTCAACCACGTCATTTTATTGAGGTGTATAAGCACATAAAGTTTGGTGGACGATCTCAAACTCAATACACATAGTAATAAAAGTATGACTTTTATATCCATGCGCATTGTCGGTGCAAAGTATTTTGAGAGAACTGGAAAACTGTGTATGAGTCTCAGTAATAAAAGCGCGTAAGATAGAAGTTACTTCAACATGATCAGGAAGTAAATACAACTAGGTCATGCGAGAGTAATCATCAATAAATGTAATAAAGTAGCGATAACCATAAACATTAGATGTTTTATATGAATCTCAAATATCAAAGTGTAGTAAAGCAAAATGAGCATTGCTCCGAGTACACTTACGGAAAAAAGGCGAACGATGCTGTTTGTCGAAGATACATGATTCACAAGTGATGTCATGGGGGGGAGATATCTCGGAAAGCTTTCTTGCGAATTTGAAAGGGAGTATGCCCAAGACGTCGATGTCGATCAACAGATGTGACAGATGAGAGAGTAGCGGTTGGAAGACCCAAGATAAGAAGTTTGTTAGACAGCTGCACTTTACCAATGATACTCTGTGTCTGTCGATCCTGCACAACAAGGGTCTTGGATCGCGCAACAAAGGAGGTTAAGTCTCCTTCCACTCCGGAGTTAGGAGTTTGACGATATCGAACAGGTGTTGAAGGTTGTCCTTGCCAGAATAGAGAGAGTGCAGTTCCTCCCACATGGTCTTGGCTGTGTCATGATACATGCCCATCTGATATGGTTCACTGTCCATAGAGTTTAGGATCCACGATTGGATACGGTCATCATCACGAACCCATTCCTCTGTTGGCTCGGTAGAGGTTGCCTTTGTCAGATGATGAAAGAGGCCTTTTGATGATCGGGCCGGAAATTGATAAATTCGGCCACGTGGGAGTAGATCCGGGCAAGGGATGGTTGGATCCGATGTTTGGGAGCGGATCCGGACTAAGAGAGGATATATGAGTGGTGGGGATGATGAACGGGTGGTGGAAATAACGGATCGGGGCTGGACAGTCCGAATCGGAACTGTTTTGGCAAGGGGAGGCGGAGGGGAAGTGGATCCACGGAGGGGAGTGAAGGAGGTGGCCGGCCGGTGGTAGGAAAAGGGGTAGCCGGTTGTAGAGGGGGCATGGGAGGAAGGCGGTGGCTGTGGGAGACTCGTCGGGATGGGGGAGGGGTTGATGGGTGGTCGGCGGTGTTGTAGAAGGAGGGAGGAAGGGCGGAAGTGAGAGGGGGAAGCGGTAGGGCTGGCGGCTGCAGGATAGCAGCAGGGTTGGCGGCTAGGGTAGCGGTTTTTGGGGGCTGTAGCGGGTGGAGGTGAGGAATCAGGGGTGGAAAATGATGGCAAGAGTTAGGGGAATGATAGGGGAGGGGGAAAAAACCTAGGAGCGTCACCTAGGGCTTCACGGCGTCGGCACCGAGGGCTGATCCCTGGAATCTCGGAAGAAGACTCTCCAAAATTTTGCAATGCCTTGAATCAACCCCTAATGCCTCTATTTATAATAACATGAAGACTAGGGCATCCCCAATCAACGACTATGATTGGTTGGGGGGAGAAACGCTTAAATATAACAATATAGTAATATATGATCTCGACTCTCGACGCGGATCTGGACATATCCGCGGAATCGGATCGGCGATCCAGTTAAGTTGTCCTGCGCGAATACACGAACGTCGGTCCCGCCTTGCGGCAAACCCCTCCTAGTGCACGATCTGATGGATCCTCATCAACTCCCCCCGACTGAAAAGCCTTCATCTCCGATGAATGGAGACGATCGTGCCGAAGTCGAAGTCCAGGGGCGCGTCGATCGAGCTCTGTTAGTAGTATCCAAGCGTCGTTTGCGTCTGAACGACCCTGCCAATGTACCAAGTAGCGACATCGCGGCCCGTGTATGGTGGGAACGAACTGGTGAGATCTGACATTTGTGATGCTCTCATCTCTCAACTCTCGAGTGGTGGAACCTGGTGCGATCGGCGTGTCATCGAAGAAACCAGAGAAGACGTATCCTCAGGTGCGTGTGTGTCAGCAGTGGGTGGACTGTAGTGGCTATTAGACGTAGGTGGAGTGTGAGAGTGGTAAGGCAACGAAAGTGGAGGTGGGGATGACTGGGCATCTCCACTCCTCGGGTCCGCATACTCGCGAGGCTCGTAGTACAGCGTCAGATCCTCGACATTAAATATTGGATGGATTCTCATACTTGCCGGAATATCGAGTCGATAGACGTTTGTCCCAATACAACTTAATAGAGTAGGGGTCATTCACCTGGCGCTTAACTTTTTGGCAGGCCCCGAGGAGAGCCTCTCCGGGCGAATTCGCATCATTACCTTTTTGTCAACTTGAAATACATGCTCTGACCTTCTCTTATCTGCATGGATTTATAATTATCATTGTTCGTTATTATCCGTCGGTGGACCGACTCATGCAACTCATGCAAATGTCGTGCAAAAGACTCGGCAGACTCATACAGGTAATGCAAATGATGCAAATACAACACGACAGACATGGTACACTCGCTATAGGAAAATCTAATAATGATCGAGATGTCACTAAAATGTGATGGCCTATTAGGAGGTTCTTTCGGTGGAATATAAAAATATTCATCTAGTGGGCGACAAATACTAAAAAGACTTATTGGGACAGCAATACTGAGTTGCAGAACTAAGAGATACCAAATACATTCCAAGGGTTGTGACTTGTGAGCCATCGGGCGGCTCACCTAATGGTAAATAGAAAAATTAATCGTGAATAATGTCATCACTGAAAGTACTGGCGCGGGTGGGGACAAAAAACATAATGTAGGGGTGTGTCGAGTACTACTCAAATGATAAGGCCCGTCAGACGGCTCTCCCAGAGGTATATAGGAGAAGTCCTCTCGAATATTAAGCTCGTTGGTACAAAGGTACAAGTCAAGCATGCGAAGTGGAGTGCTCCTTGGGAAGGGAAGCTCGTTAAATGGGTCTTTTGAAGGCTCAACAAAGGGTTTCCCAACAAAGTGAATGCTAGACCCATGGCCCTCCCAAGGGAGTAGTGACTTTTCAGGAGGCTCATCAAGCGGTTCAATGACGAAGTCAATAATAGTG
Source organism: Platanthera guangdongensis (assembly GCA_039583875.1). Lineage (NCBI taxonomy): Eukaryota > Viridiplantae > Streptophyta > Magnoliopsida > Asparagales > Orchidaceae > Platanthera > Platanthera guangdongensis. The sequence goes on from CM077156.1 coordinate 4,897,200, forward strand.
GGATGATCCTCCGGATGAATGTCGATGATAGAGGTAATGTCCTCATAAGCGAGTGAGGCGGTCACTGGGAGGTCAACATTATGCTCTCGGCTCTTGGTCGCAATAAGGCTCGGGGCAATGTTAAGGAAAGAGTAAGAAAAATCCATACTCAATAGCGGCCCATTAGGTATGATGTCGAGGCCCATCTTTTTAGTCGACTGGGAAACTAAGTCTAAATGAGATGTAGAAGGTGGATATACCACTACGATGTCACTGAATCGCTCGTCCCCACTCTCGTGACCACGCTTCCTAGTCATATTAGTATCACTCTCCAACTGTATGAAATAGTCATGATTGGACTGGACTCCAAGGTCAAGTAGGAACCGAGTCTCATCCAGACTAGATAAATCAAAATCAGGTGTCATGTTTTCATGTCAGTGTGAGCACTACTAGACATGTCGGTGGCTTGACTTAAATGTCTAGGCTTCCTCCTATTGATTTTTCTCAGGGCATATCTCATGTGAACAAAACGAGCATCCATGCGATCAAGTTGATCAAAAACTAACCGTTGAAATTCAGCCTCAGGTATTTTTGTTAGCGGAACATTAGGAAGGTCATGATATGTGGTGTGATCTTGGCGATGGTGATCTCTATAGGGATCCTGAGAGTCACCTAGACAGTCATCCCTAATATAACCAGATCGTGCTCGTGGGTGGACATGATCCCTACGGACGGGCGACGATGGGCTAGGAATGAGGATGATCAGCATTATAGTATGAGAACCTCTCTGGAGGAACCCTATGGGGTTGAGCATGTACTAAATTTGATTCCTCTAATGTGGAGAAGCGTAACGATGTTGACCTGAATGGTACTCAGTCCTACCTTCATACGGTCGTGGAGAGGTGTAATGATGATAATGTGAGGACCTTCCATCATGGTGTTCGTCTCTATCATAATGGAATCATATCGAAAGGTCGACACTCACTCGGGAAGTAGTGTGCCGCAGACGATAATAATCATCATAATAATGTGAGAATTTCTCTGAAGTCGCTCTATGGAATTGAGTATAGGCGGACTTGGAATCCCCAAATAGAGGAGAGGAACGCCGACGATAATTAGTCATGGATGAACCTAAAGACTCTATATGGCCTACCAATACATATATAAATGTGCCCCAAACCTACCTTTGATACCAATTGATGTAGGGAAGGCTATGGGGGTGCACTAAACCAAGGCTACTAGGGGCGGAATGCAAATGCGACACAAAAACCCTAATCTAAATGCAATGCAACTGTCGATGACGGCGACGACTAATTCAGAGCAATGAAAATATTAACACCACGTAAATTAATAAAAGAGCAGAGAACGAACATTTAATTTTAAGCAATTTTGTAATGGCCTTCCTCCACTCGGAGGACAAGGCTAAGCGTGCGGCGAATAAATCTCATCTGCAATTATTAGCGTATCGCAACAAATTTCTACAAATACAAATCCAAGCAAAGCACAATATTCAATCCAGTAAAAATGTCAAATCACATAAACCAATACAACAAGGGACTCACTAAGTAGCGGGCCCAAAACATGGGTCTAAAGAGGAGAGAACAAGAAAATGGGCCCAAAACATGGGTCTAATACATGGGCTATTCTAACACTCTCACGCAAGCTGGAGCGTACAAATCGTATGCACCAAGCTTGGACAAGCATTGATAGAAGAGTGCCTTGGGAAGAGCCTTTGTGAGGACATCCGCAACTTGTTCCGTCCCTGAGACATGCTTTAGATCGAGCTTCTTCATTTGAACTTTTTCCCGAATGAAGTGACAATCGACTTCAATGTGCTTCGTTCTTTCGTTGAAGACTGTGTTCTTGGCGATATGTATAGCCGCTTGACTGTCGCAAAGGAGAACAGCCAGAGATGGTAATTTTACACCCAGATCAGTGAGAAGACTCTCAAGCCACGTCAGTTCCGAAACAACAGATGTCATTGCCCGGTATTCTGCCTCAGCCGATGATCGAGCAACGACCGCTTGTTTCTTACTTCGTCATGTAACCAAATGTCCTCCAAAGTATGTGCAAAAGTCACTAGTAGATCGTCGGTCATCAATAGAACCAGCATAATCAGCATCTGAGTATGCCACCAAAGTTGGAGCAGAAGAAGAGGTCTGGTAAACAAGTACTTGACCAGGAGCTGTTTTAAGATACCTGAGAATACGTTCAACAGCCTGAAGATGAGATCTTCAAGGAGAGTGCATGTATCGACTGACAAGACCAACAGCAAAAGAAATATCTGGTCTGGTAACCGTGAGATAGATCGGTTTTCCAATGAGTCGACGATAATATTCAGGATTCTGGAGAAGTAGATCCGAGTCAGATGCCTGGGCGCACAACTTGTGGTTTACATCCATAGGGGTATCACTTTGTTTACATCCTGAATAACCAGCACCATGAAAAAGGTCAAGACAATACTTCCGTTGAGATAGAGTAAGCTCATTCGGTCGTCTGGCAACCTCAAGACCCAAAAAATATCTTAGAGGTCCCAGATCCTTAGTCTGAAAGACGGAGTTTAGATGTACTTTGACTGTCTGTATTCCATGTGAGTCATCTCCTATAATGATGATATCGACAACATAAACTAGCAGAAGGACCGTCCATGTTGGTCTGTGACGAGTAAACAGCGAGAAGTCGGTCGAGTTTCGAGTAAAATCGATATCACGAAGGACCTTACTGAATTTTTCAAACCATGCCCGTGAAGATTGTTTGAGACCATAGAGAGACTTTAGAAGGCGACAGACATGAGACTCCCCCGTGGTCTCAAACCCGGGTGGTTGTTGCATGTAGACCGTCTCTTGGAGATCCTCATTTAAGAAAGCATTCTTGATATCCAGCTAAAAGAGGGGTCATTGGCGATGAACAGCGACAGAGATGAGGACAAGAACGGTATTGAGATTGGAGACCGGAGAGAAGGTTTTCTCATAGTCGAGTCCCTATTGCTGGGTGAAACCACGAGCCACGAGACAAGCTTTTAGACGATAAATGGTCTCATCAGCAGCATGTTTGATGACAAAGACCCACTTACACTCAACCGGTTGCTGACCCGGAGAAAGGGGCACGACGATCCATGTCTGGTTAGCCCAGAGAGCAGACATTTCTTCCTCCATGGCGGCCCGCCAGCCTGAATGTGTAAGCACCTCCTGCACAGAGTTAGGAACAGCAACCGAAGAGAGAGAGGTAGCAAATGTGCGCAAAAGGGGAGAGAGGCGATGAAGAGAGTCGTAGTTTGCCAGAGGATGGGTAGTGGAAGGCGGTGTCTGATCAGCAGGACGCGGAGTATCCGTGGTAGAGGGCGTCTGCAGAGCAGCATCAAAACGGGGAGGGCGACGAGTGTAGACACGGACAACGGGTGGTTTGGAGGGAGCAGGAGCTGGTGCAGGAGAGACCGGCGAAGGTGGTGGAGTAGCGGGAATAACTGGGCGTGGGATGGATGACGGGAGAGGAGTTGGGGGTGGAGTAGCGGTTAAAAGAGCCGGAAAAAATGGTTGTTCTTCCCGAAAGGTAACGTCAGCAGAAACGGAGATCTTTCGAGTAGCTAGAGAGTAACACACATAGCCCTTCTGGGTGCGCGAATAACCGACAAAGATGTGTGGAGCCGCCTGGGGATCTAACTTATCCGAGGATGGCCCCAGACGGTGGACGTAGCAGAGGCTGTCAAAGACACGAGGCGGGAGAGGAAAAGCCGGAGTTGAGGGAAACAATAGGTTAAACGGAGTAGCATAGTTGAGGACGGAGGAAGGGAGGCGTTTGATGAGAAAGCAGACAGTCGAGACCACAAAGTTCCAATAAGGCTTGGGAACATTCATTTGGAGCATGAGAGAGCGGGCAACATCTAGTAAGTGGTGGTTCTTACTCTCGGCAACACCGTTTTGCTGGGGCGTGTAAGCACAGGAGGCTTGATGAAGAATCCCGAATTCAGAACATAAAGCGGTAAAATCGTGGCTGGTGTACTCACAAGCATTGTCGGTGCGGAGTATTTTGAGTGTGGTGTGGAATTGTGTACGGGTCTCGAGGACAAATGCCCGAAAAACTCGGGGAAGCTCGGAGCGATCACGAAGTAAGTATAGCCACGTAGTTCGAGAGTGATCATCAATAAATGTGATAAAATAGCGAAAGCCAGAGATACTGCAAATCTTAAAAGGACCACATACATCAGAATGTACTAAATCAAAGGGAGCAGCGCTCCAAGTACAATGCGAAGGAAAAGAAAAACGTGGCTGTTTGCCGAGGATACATGAGTCACACTAAAAAGGAGTAAAAGAGATATCTGGAAGAGCCCGCTGGAGGACCGGCAGAGGGGCATGTCAAGTCGACGATGACATGCAGTGGAAGAGACGGAAGACAGACTGGTGGGAGATTCGTCGAGAAGGTAGAGTCTGTTCCGCAGCTGACCTTTACCAATGGTAGTCCGCGTCCGCCGATCCTGGATAACAAAGGAAGAGGAGTGAATATAACGGAACAATTAAGATCACTCGTAAGACGTCCAATAGATAGTAAATTAAATGGTGAACTCGGAACATGAAAAGTCAAACGAAGGGAGATGGACTGGTTGAGAGAAAGATCTGCCGAGCCTGAGACGGGAACCAGCGCCCCATTGGCCACAGTGATAGACTTCGGATAAAGAGAATCCGAGTACTGGGCTGGCCTTCGCGAAGTAATGCGATGAGTGGCACCAGAGTCCACAATCCATCCCAGGTTGGTGGAGAGACAAGCAGTACCTGTGTTGGAGACGGAGGCGACGGAGGCAGATGGTGGGTTGAGCAGGCCCTGGAGATGCTGGAGCTGAAGACAGACGGTCTCAAGATCAGGAAGACTGGCGTCAGTAACAACAAAAGTCGTCAGACGAGGAGGATAACCAATTTTCTTATAGTCGGTCGCATCCAGATGACCATCTTTCCCGCAGAAGGAACACTTCGGCCGACCCCGACCACCACGGCCCCGAGAGCCCGAACGCCCCCCCCCCCCCCCCCCCCCCCAAGCAGAAGGAGGAGGGAAAGGTAGGAGCGGAGGGGCCTGCTGTAGAAGGGTCGGGGGAGGAGCAGAAGTATCCGGAGAAGGTGATACACGGAGAAGCATGGAGCATACATCGGAGAAGGATGGTGTGGTGGGAGCAGCCAGGACCTGAGCACGAATGCTCTGAAGGTGAGGTGGAAGACGGGCCATTATGATGGCAATGCATACGGCTTCCTTCTGAGCGCGCTGAGCAGCATGATCATTGGTGGACGGCTGATGTTGTATCCAGGCTTCTGCAAGAGTTTTAGACCGAGCGACAAAGGACGTCATATCCGAAGCCCCTCCAGTGTCGAGAGCAAAGAGGTCAGTGAAGATGTCGTAGAGATGCTGAAGACTGTCGCGGCCTAAGTATAAGGAATGCAGCTCGTCCCACATAGCCTTGGCGGTGTCGTGGTACATAGCCATCTGATAAGGCTCACCATCTAATGAATTCAGGATCCAAGTCTGAACGCGGCCATCATTACGGAGCCAATCATCGGTAAGAGGAGACGGAGGTGTCTGAGTTAGGTGAGGCAGAAGACCCTTGGCTTGAAAAAACCCGTCTAACGGAGTGCACCCAATGGATAAAGTTTTTCTTGACAGAAAGAGAGATGGTAGTGATCCGCAGCTCGTCGCGGACTTCAGCAGAGCAAGCCGGGCGGTCTGTAGGACAGGTCCGGAGGTCAATAAGCGGACTGGCCGCCGAGCCAGTGGAGGTACCCGAAGAACCCATAGAGGCAGACCGCAATAACAGATCACCGAGGGAGACCGCTGCGAGAAGAACAGGAGGTCGCACGACCAGGCCGCAGCAGGGAAGGCTGGAGAAGACCGCGACCAAAGAAAATGCGGGAAGGCGCCAGTCCGCGCGGTTACGCCAGACACCAGTGATGTTGCAAATCGCGACCAAAATGCGGACAGGGAGGAGTCCGCATGGTCTAGGTGAACACAGCTGCGGTCAGAGCACAAGCAGCAGCAAGGATAACACGAGTCCGCAGCGGACAGGAGCAGTCCGCAAAAGAGAAAATGCGGCGGATAAGAGCAGTCCGCAGAAGAGAGGAGCAGGCCGCAGGAGAAAGGAGGCCGCGGCGGACAGGAACAGTCCGCAGAAGAGAAGAGCAGGCCGCAAGAGAGAGGAGGTCGCGGCGGACAGGAACAATCCGCAGAAGAGAGGAGCAGGTCGCAGGAGAAAGGGGGCCGCGGCGGACAGGAATAGTCTGCATGAAAGAAGAGCAGGCCACAAGAGGGAGAAGCCCGCAGCGGTTAGGACAGAGGAGCTCGAGCCCGCAGCGGACAAGAGCAGTCCGCAAGTAGAGAGGAGCAGTACGCGAGTAGAGAGGCTCGAGCGGACATAAGAAGAGGAGCTCGCAGCGGATAGAAGAGGTGGGTCCCACAGGTCAGAGCAAAAAATGGTTATAAGAAGCCTGAGAAGGGTGGAACCACGGAGAGAGAGGAGAAGCGAGGCGGATGCAGAGGGGCAGTCCGCAGAAGCCACGCGGATAAGAAAAAAACAGACCGCAAGAGATCGGTGCGGACAGACAGGCAGGCCGCAAGGGAGGGCGGGCTGGGTGGTTTGAAGAAAAGGGAAACCGCAGCTAGAGGAACCTCTAGAAGACCGAACCTGGCTCTGATACCATGTTGAGAAAACTCAAAGCTTGTATGTATTGCTTGTGTGTGTAAATACAAGAAGAGAATACAAATATATAGGAGGAAGAGAGAGAAACTAAATTCTATACAAGATGTGGGACTAAAGAGGAGAGAACAAGAAAATGGGCACAAAACATGTGCCTAATACATGGGCTATTCTAACAAGAAGTAAAACGCATAACCTAGTAAATGTAGAGATTCTCCACAGTAAGTAAAATTAAAGAGCTTCAGAAGATATCTCCCATTTTGGATTTAAGGTTCTTCTCCAGGTAATCAAGTCACTGAATGTTTTCTGCCACTGAATGTTTCTCCATTCTATGTTAGAATCTTTTCTGTTGTTTTTATATTTGATTTGAATCTCTTAGTCTTAATTAACATCTTGATCCACAATATGGTTCAATTTCTATGTAATTACATGACCGTTAATTAAAGATTAAATGATCAATGCTGGATTTCTGTAGAATTTATGTGCACATTTATTTGATTTGAGACTCTTCTATCCGTTCCTATAAGTATATTAATAGCTTTTAATATTCTAGTCTTGGTTTTGTTGTTGATTAGCTTGAACTTTAAGTGATTGGACATGTGAATGTTTCGCTTTTGTATTGGTGTAAATGAAAAGATTGTGCAATATTTTCAACAAATTTGTTTGTTTAAATTTACTGTGTCGGGGTAGAACGGAAATCTAGTTCCACCACTGATTAGGACAAGCAATTATTTGGTATCATCCATGATCTTCATGTTGTATGAGCTTCATCACTGATTAAACATGTCCAAGCATCTCCATCGAGCAATGGACCTAAATCATAGAGAAGATGATTGTGTTGAAATCAAAATGATGGTGCTAGGAACATCCTACACATACATGATCATCCTATTCAAAATCGCTTTCAATTAAGGTCGTCAACATACACTTCTAAATCTCAACCATTTTGATGCTTAAATACATAATTCGTCATTCTTTGATACATAGCGCCCGCGTTCTTCAAACCAAGGGCATGACGTGATAACAGTAACAGCCGTCGTTTGTGATAAACAATGTGCGAGGAACATTGGGTGTATCTAATGGTATCCAGAAAAAACAACTAAAAAGCCCATGATTGAAAACCCAATATCAGAATCAACTGGAGAATACTTATGAGGCAATGAGTAGCAATCTTTGGGACACGCTTTATTAAGTTTTGTAAAATCTACACACGTATGTCATTTCTCATTGACTTTTTTCAACATTACAACATTTGATACCCACTCAGGATACTGAATTTCCCTGATCAAATTAGCCTTGACAAGTTTTTGCACCTCCTCTCGAATGGGTGTTGCCAAAGTTGTTGTCACTGGTCTCCTCTTCTGCTTGATGGGCCTAAAGCAGGGATGGATGTTAAGGCGGTGACATGTGACATCGGGGTTCACCCCAAGCATATCGGTGGCTAACCAAACAATGATATCCATATTGCTGAGGAGACACTAGATTAGAGCAATTTTTTCTCCCTGTATTGATTCAGCGTTGATAAAGAGAGTCATGTATCCATCCCCTCTTGCGAATGAAACGGCTTGAATCTCGTGGGCAGCCTCCAGATGAGCATCATCCCTTATGAGATGCACTTTGGCAAGTTCCGCGACAGGTTCTTGGTCTTCTACAGCTTGAAGGCTCTCCATTGTTAGAATTCTGTGCACCCTAGGGGTAACGTAGGCGTCGATCATACTGACCGCGCTTATGTAGCATTCTCTTGTAATACGAGGATCACTTCGTACCCTGTATTGCTTCCTCCCTCCCCCCAAGGAAAATTCAACGCCTGGTGATAAGCGGAAGCGATGACCTGGTATTCATTCAATAGTGGCCTATTGAAGATGACATTATAGCAGTTAAGAGCATCGAGCACCAAGAAGTTATCTTACCTCGTTATTTTTGTAAAGTGTGACGGAGAGGCTCGTGCTTCCTTCTATTTCCTTTTTCCCCTACAAAGTCATACAAGGGACCATCACAGGCCTAGAGCTTTTTCTTTGTCTTCAACGCGTCTAATGCGGGCTTGAAGAGATGATGCATCTGATGAAGACGCAACCTGATCATGTTTTGAATTTTAAATTTTATCTTTATTTCAAGCACCTGTCATTTTCAGTTCCCTGTTCGTTGTAACGTTCCTTTTTGCAGCGTGATGGCTCGACCGACCAGCACGACTTTAAATAAAGAGGTCCAATATCGCTAATGGGTATGGTATGGCTGGTATTGTCACATTTTTTTTGCATACAACAACATTCAAGCCTTTATACCATTATAGTGGGATCACATTTTTTGCATAAAATATTTAATTAAATTAATCTTGAAACCCATGCTATTCAGAATTAATTTAATTGGGAGTTTCACCTTTTCATTTCTGGGGAGTTCATTTCTTTTTTAATGCCCGCATCAAAACTCCTCATTTCCTCTACCTCCACTTAATGAGCTTTTAATTTCATTATGAGGCCTAATGTCTATCAAGAGTAGGGTGTGGAAAAACACACCGAGAAGCAGAACTCCTTTGTTTCCCGGTGAAAATCTAGTCCACCCTCCCGACTTACGCATCTCGCTGTCTACTTCTCGTCTCCAATCGCCAGTTTCGCCGAGCGCCTCTTCCACCCTGTCTGACCCCGACGGAGATCCGTTGAGTCGGTCGACCCCAATCTTCCAAATCCCGGGCTCCCAGGTTTCGCCGACGACGGACGTGCGTAGATCTTCGGTGTCCCAGGCCGCCCCTTCTCCTCGACCATTTTTTTTGAACCAGTAAACGTTCACGAGCTCCTCACAAATCCTGTAACTTCCATCCCAATCCTCTGCCCAGCTTTCCTCCTCGAGCCCCTCACTGCGCATACATCCTCCTACCCGTCCCCTGCTAGGTCGTAATCCACCCTTTTGATTCCCTACCGTCTACCTGAACCCACCAAAGCCAGCATCCAGTCCTTCGACCGAGCCCTTCCCCCATACCACCACCCAACTCCGGCTCCAGGAAAGTGCAGGTATAACTCCCCGCTCATTCACAGTTCGTTTTAAACTTATGCAAAAATACATTAAGTGACAAGCCATTACCTCTTACTTTATTGTTTGTTTCATACTAATTCCTTTTAGGAGTTAAGTTTCTTTAAAGCGATTCTAAGCGGAATCTCGTGCAAGAAAACCAGCCCGATTCGGCTCTAGCTAAAGGGAATTTAAAATCGTTCACGTCTAGATTTTTTTGTCACGGTGCCCACTCCCCTGAGACATAGCGCAACTAACAAGTAACTCCAAATTTTTTATCACAAAAATTGTTTTCCAAAACCTAGTTTACATCAATTTGGTACTAGAGCAGGGTTCGATTCACTCATATTGTAAATCGAACGATCCGGTGTTTTTCATAAATTGTTCTCCTTGAAAAAAGAAAAATCAGTTATTTTGCAAAAAAAAAACATTGAGTTATATTTTTATTTAAAAAAATAGAAAAAACAATTTTTTAAATATTTAAAAAAATTACTCAGCTTTTATTTAAAAAAATGGAGGATAGAGCGGAGAAACTCGAGGCGAGCGTCGATGACTTAAATCAACGCATGGACAACCTCATGCAGATGATGGAAACACTCACCCTCCAAGTAGGTGAAGTTATGCAAGTCGTGAATGGGCTACGAACTTCCGTCAATAACCTTGAAGTCGCTCGACACCTAGGTCTAAATCAGGAACCTCCCCCAAACCCTAGGGAGGATGAGCCTTTGCCGCCGCCACTTGATCCCAAAAACCAGCTACGATGGGATACGGGCGTCAAGTTGGATGTAGGCGACTTCGAGTGCCGAGTAGAACCTGAAGAATGTCTAGATTGGTACGAGCATATGGAATGATTCATGCCTTGGAAACGGATGTCATTGATCGCCAAGTCGAGTATGTCACCCTTCGGCTTAAGGGGCCCGCACTAGTTCAGTGGGTCCAATTAGAGCGTACTCGTTTCACCTTAGGTTTGTGCCCGATCACGACCTGGGCCGAATTTAAAAACCAGTTGTGTAAGCGATACGTCCCACGGGATTATCTCCAAAACCAATTTCTTTAAAGCGATTCTAAGCGGAATCTCGTGTGAGAAAACCAGCCCGATTCGGCTCTAGCTAAAGGGAATTTCAAACCATTCACGGCTAGATTTTTGTGTCACAGTGCCCACTCCCCTGAGACAAGCGCAGCTAACAAACTAGTAACTCCTATTTTTTTATCGCAAAAATAATTTCAGAAACCTAGTTTACATCAAGAGGACATTAACTGAGCTCCCGGTGTCAATCAGGATCCTTGACACCGTGTAATTGTTGAGTGTCTCCTTTATGACGATAATATCATGGAAAGGATTGGCGTTCTTGGGGAGATCTATGTCCCCAAAGGTAACTCCCCCTCTGGAGAGTGTGGTTAGTGAGGTGGATACCACTTCATGTTGGTGGATCCTTGTTGTCCTGAACTTTTTGGAGGATTCGAGGATGACCCTCCATGGATGCAATTGATGAAACCAAAGGAGCCCTCGTCCTCAACTTCCACACATTCAAACACACAATTGATGCTCCTTAGGGAGCCGATGTCTTCTTGTTCGATGCACCCACATCGCAGTTCCCGGACTTCCACAACTTCCCACGCTTTGGAAGAAGTGGATTAACTACCAGCTTTGGGATTAACAAGCTCTTTGAGCTTTCCCACTTTCAGCAATTTCTCGATGAGGTTACAAAGAGCTCTGCAATTTTTTGTGTTGAGACCTGCATCGCGATGGAAGAGAATACGATTTTTGGTTTGTATCCTGCCTTGAGAGGGGGAGGCCTCTTGTACCTAGGTTGTTTTTGGAGGATCTCCACAACCTCATCATCGGAAGAATTAGATCAGCATACTCTTCCTAAGTATCGCCATATTGTACGGAACAAACCTGTGATGATTACGGATCAGACTGAGGCTCTATTTGGTTCGGCGTTTCGCGGCTCCGTTTCGGGCAAACGCCGCCGGAAGGCGGATAAACAAATGAACCTCCGACGGCGTTTGCTCAGTTTCCACGCGTCCGCCTATAGAAACGCACCAAAAAGCTCTGTTTGGAGCAGCCACCACCCCCCTCCGTTTCGAACACTCATTTTCCACCCGAAGATCGACCCGCCACCGCCGAACCAAACGAAGCCTGAGGGGGTAGTTGTCGCATATTCATCGAAGGGGAACGGGGACACTGCGGCCTCATCTGCTGAAATTGATGAGGATGAGGAGGTGGTAGCGGATGATGAAAGTTCACTTCCCGTGCCGAGGCGGAGGCAAAAAGAACTCTTGGCGACGTTGTCGGGCGCGGTGTGGAGCGACAAGTGGACGAGTGGAAGAATTCTCCCCTCGCCGTTGCGGAATAAGGTGGGTGAGAGAGGAGATGAGTTCAAGATTAGTCATCCCTCAATGAAATAGTTCTCCATGTCGATGACGTCCCCGTAAGAAGTTGGCGACTTCTTACTTACCTCGAACTAGAATAGATCTTCCTGCAGGACATAAGTTCAGAACTATTGGCGTAGTGTCCCAAGGGTTTCAATTGGTTCTTGTGTAATCTGGAAGAGGGGAGAAGGGTCAGTCTTCCTTTTCCTTGAGGTTGCAAACCTCAGAAGAAGTTCCCTCCACAGATCCCGAAAGTAATTGAGAAACTGGGATGGTAGCTTGTAGATCCATTCTCTTGTCTTGCTATCGAAAGATGTGGCAATCAATTTACAGCGAACACCATTAGTTAGAGTCTGCATTAAAATTGCAGACTCGAAAGCTTGCGAATGGCTAAAAGGATCTTCCCTCCCGAAGAAAAAAGGGAGATGCGGCTCCCTGAATCTGTTTGGGACAGGTGACAATCGGATGTTATTGGAGAAAGGAGAGGACTCATCTTCTTCCTCCGAGGTGTCGGCGAGTACATCATAGTCCAATACTCGCGGACTCCTAGCTGCTGCCCCCCTGAAGAGTTCTCGCCTCACATTGGGGAGATCTTCATCCTCAGCCTGCTGCAAAGGAAAGTTTTGAGATGTGGAAGGCGGTTATTAGGAGTCGTTGCCCTTGCATTTGGTTCCTCGACCTTTTCTGCGATTCAGACCAAGATACTCATCATCCAGTTGGCTCAGGTAACCATTTCATCTGGATTGTGAGAACCCTCGGGCGGTGTCTCGGAAGAATCTCACTCAACCATCATGATAACTTTCTTCGGCCACTCGGATTTGAAGGACTCAAGTTCACTCTGTTTGGGTGAAAATTGTCTCCCCAAGTACAACAACACCATGAATTAAAAAGGGGTGTGAAGACTATGAGTGATCGATTACTTAGGTTGCAGATGGTCGCGCGAGATCATAGAGCGAGATGCCGCTGGATCTGGATTGAGCTAAGAAACACGAGATCGTTGGAGGGCCTGGACTAGATGTCGCTGGATCTCAAAGTGAGCGGGGGATCAAGATATCCCTAGACAAGATGTCGCTGGATTTCAGAGTAGGCTAGGAAGTGAGATATCCATGGACTAGATGTCGTTGAATCTTGGACTGAGCAAGGGATCGCGATACCCTGGAGGGGGGGGGGTATCGTCGGACCTTGGATCACTGAGACCTAAAGAAAAAAGTAAGAAATGACAATAGCGGGGAGGGCAGACTTCCCGCAGCTAAAACTCTTTGTTGCGGGTGATTTTATTGATTAAAAAATGATTACAACTACTTACAGAGGAGCTCGAAACATCTGTACAAGGGTACTCGCAGAAACCGTCAATAGGTTGCGCAAGTACAAGGGTCTTTTGGCTTGGTTTTCCATGTGTCTTTCTATTTACTGCCTTACTGGTCACGCCTATTTATAGACACAGAGGCTCTTCCCACGAGCCACCTCTGAAAATACAGACTGCACGCTTAAAAGGTGTAGAAAAAATACTAAATACAAAAAATCTTGGAGGGCCAGCGAGATCCTATGTGGGCGCTAGCGAGATCCATTTTGAGGTTCAAAGAGTACCGATTCGAGGGCCAGCGAATAACGAATTGTTCAAGTGAAGTAAGATGTTCCCCCTTTGAACTTCCGACAGCGACTGTGGCGGAATTTGAGCAGACACTTAGTACTAACATAGTAGCTAGGATAAATGATTCATAATCAACACGGGTAACCCTTCATCGTCTTGAACCCTTGTACTTCCTTAGAAGTCCTTCACCAAGGGTTACATAGTCTCACTCAAAGACTCCTTCGTTATGAGGGAAAATAGCACAAAGGATTGTGATTTCTCGCAAGCCACGAGTCAATTTTAACTTCAATTAACATTCTCATAATACATACATAATACTCTTATTTATATGCATGAGCATGATTATCCACGAGGTTGAAAAGTGGGAGAACAAACACAAACATTTTTAGCATAATAAGAGGTGATATTTATAATGTGATATTTGATGAATTCTGGAAGGATTCCAAGGGGCTTATTGGTAACAAATATAAGGGACCGAAGAGTTACCGTATGCATGCTTGCGAAAGGATTGATGAACGGGCTAACCATTACATTCACAATAAGTTGATTTTGTAATCACACAAACCTCACAAGCAAACAAAAACATACTTGAAATGAAAACTCTTATAATTCAATCTTAATTTCTCACGTGCCTTCTTATGCCCGCGAAATTGAAGGAAACGAAAACTGTTACCAGTCTTTTAAAAGTACTGAATCTCAAGAGAGTTTAATCCTATTTATAGTCAAAAATTGACCAGTTAATGGTCTAAAAGAGATTATGAAATGTCAGCATTGACATTAACAGTTCTTATAGAAAAATCAAGTCAATATGAAGCATATATTTCTTCGTTTAAGGTTCCCAGTCATCAAATTCAGAAAAATTTCAGCAAATAAAAATATATGGCTAGCAGTAAGAAGGAATTATAATAAATCTTCACTGTTTTCTTCCTTGTTAGAGAAGACAGTATCAAAAATCTCACAGCTTACCTGGTCATGGCTGTCAGGATCCCCATTTTCATCAACACCCCCTAAAAAAACCAACAAAAGAGTTCAATCAGGATCTAAACCTAGATAGATTCACAAACAAATGATGTTAAATGCGCATACAAACAAGAAACTCTCACAATCATCTAATCCAGCAAGAGCCATCAATCTAACCGCAACATCGCGCTCCTCAGCATCCTGGAGAGCCCTAGCATATTCCTCATCGTCTACAAAATCCTCTGGATTGATGCTGCCCTCGTTAGCATCGAAAGCGTCTTCCCCATAATCACTCCCCTCCACACTTCCCTGATCAACATAAGGTTCCTCCAAGTCCCCGTACAGTTCAACTTCCTCCTCCTCATAACTCCCTTCTGCCGAACTGCCATAATCACTGCCGTCGCCGTCCTCCATCCTCAGCATCATGTACGCCCTTTCCTGAACCAATTCAGCAACAGCCCAAGATTCAAAAACCCTAGCTCCGGCGCCTTGAACAGCAGATCCTAAAGATAGTATATGATCGGAAGCCATTACCTGTTCTTGAAGGGCTCGAGCGAGGGCGAGGTCAGCGTCGACCTGGCTAAGACTGGTAAAGGGCGTTCTGTTCGGCATATGAGGGGGTGGCATCGCCGGAGCAGGTCCGCCGTCCGACGAAATTGCGGCGAGGAGGCTCGGGTTAGAGTTGGGATTTTCAACGGGAGCTTTATCTCCGGCGCCGCCGCTCTCCTTGGCTTTCTCCATCTAGAGAGGCAAAAGAGAACGCAGCCGTCGGAGAGAGGAAAAGTGAGTACTCGAAGAAGACGACGGACGTATTTTAGAGTAAAATCTTTGGAAATCGGAGTGACTGCTGAAGAACGTTTTACCAAACACGGCAAAATGTATAACATTTGATTTTATTTTATATAACAGTGATAGGCACGGGGCTTCGCTCTACGACCAACATAATAGTACCTCCACGCGATATATTTCAGGCACGACATTGTCTCGGAGCGACAGTGCTTCGGCCATTCGCAAACTCCGGAGTGGTATTCTATGCTTGACGCTCATTTTTGTGGTATACGTGGGGGTTTGCGAGCGACTGGGAGAACATATTTCTTATGGCGATTGTTAACCGCAACCCGTTATTGACTAGTCGTACCCCAAAATCTCCTAATTTTTTGCGTCTTTTCAAAATATGTCTTGTACATGCAATTTCAGGAAAAGTGTTCAACACGTAAGTTGTAGATCTCGACGAAATCTACAACTTTCGTGTTGAACACATTTCCTGAAAATTGCATGTACAAGGCGTATTTCTGAAAGGCGCAAAATCTGATCATATTTCCAAAGTACGTCTTGTACATGCAATTTTAGGAAAAATACTCAACACGAAAGTTGTAGATCTCGACAAGGTGATCACCAAAGTACGTTGTGTGGATCACTTTTTCTAAAAATGCATATATAAGACGTATTTCAAAAAGATGCAAAAAGTTACTAGATTTGAGGTTGCGCCTACCCAATAACAGGTTGCGGTTAACAATCTTCTTTTTTTATTGTAATTAAAGTACTTTGTATATATATACATGAGAGCACATTTTTAAAAAATAAAAGTAAAATAAAAATTTTAAAAAAAAAAGAAT
Source organism: Platanthera guangdongensis (assembly GCA_039583875.1). Classification (NCBI taxonomy): domain Eukaryota; kingdom Viridiplantae; phylum Streptophyta; class Magnoliopsida; order Asparagales; family Orchidaceae; genus Platanthera; species Platanthera guangdongensis. Next base: position 4,913,395 of record CM077156.1, read on the forward strand.
TTTTTTAATAAAGAAGGGGGCAAAATCCAAAAATAATGTAGGTATATTTTTAGTAATTTTAAGTTTAAATTAATTTTAACTACTCAGCAAAATCCCAAAAAAAAATTGGCATGCATAACATAGTGTGATTTATCGTGTGAGATTAAATTTAGTTATAAGATTCTCGATCGGACAGTATAGATTGTACGCAAAAATAGAGGCAGATTTTTGAATTCCAAATACGATTAAATTTTTGATGAATCGCGACAAGTAGAAGGTCAGATGTTCTACTACATGTGTTACATGCACCTAAAAATTGCTCTGCGCAAACCACGATTATATGTAAATAAAAAAAAATTAAGCGCAGATAAATTTGTTAGGTGGAGAAACATTTTTAATTGTGTTTCCATCTTTCAAAATGTGACAATTAAAATAGAGCATTAGCATTAATTGAAAAGTTTATACAACAAAATCTTATGTAAATAGTGATTTCATCATGTTTTTTATTGCTAAAAGTTCATAGTGGGGTTACAAGCAACCTACATCAAAATATAAATTGAAATAAGACTACTAAATAATCTTATTACATTATACTTTAAGTTAAATAATTACTTATTTTTATTCCTAGAACAAACCTATAATATTTAAATGAGAACAATAGGAAAAGAATACATAATTAATTATTCACGCGGATTGGGATTACGATTGGTTGCGCCTAAGGCTCTGTTTGTTTTAAGTATTGCTGATGAAAAAGGAGCCGACAAAAATAGAGTTTAAAAAATGAGTTGTTTTGAGAAAATAATATTTGCAGTGTACAACCTCGTATTCGCCTCTATATAGTTTTAAGCTTTTTGGACATATGGGCACTCTTGGTGGCCAATTTTGGCTCTAGCTTGGAAATAAACTAGTAGGAGGAGGAAGAATCGGCATCTTCTCCCGGGACCTTTAGAGGGGTGGGTGCGGCAAGATGGTCGGCACCCCCCTGACTTGCTAGGTGCGAGGTGGGATGGCGGGACTGGCTGGAGACCAGGATCCCGCCCCCAACACCCTGGCCTTGGGCAGGGGCGAGACCGGGCGGCCAGCACTATCTCCCCAGGCCGCTAGCCAGCGGGGCGAGACCGGGCGGCCAGCCCTCTCGCCCCAGGCGGCTAGCCCGCGGGGCGAGACGGGGCAGCCGGCCCTCTCGCCCCAGGCGGCTAGCCCGCGGGGCGAGACCGTGATTTTTGCCTTGAAGCTGTGTTGTTTTGAGAAAATAATGTTTGCAGTGAAAATCTATTTGTGTACAATAAAGTTTACAAAACTATTCGAAAGACGGTGCAAAAAATTGTTTGTAAAAAAACAAATTTTGAAAAATATTTTTTAATACAAAAACCCTAACTTTGAAGCTATGTTATATGAATATTACATGCTCATGCTCTAAGGCCCCGTTTGGAAGGGCTTTTTTTCTCCTTTTCATTTATTTATTATATTATGTTTGCTTTCTCTATCAGTGGAAAACGTTGCTCATCCGAATGAAGTTATTTTGTTTTTTTTAGAAAATTACCGTCTCTAAAACAAACATAATATTATGGACAGTGACGTTTTCCAGAAAATGAAAAGGAGGAAAAAACCCTAAAAAATGGGGCCTAAATCACCAGAGCCAAACCCTAACACAACAAATTTTCATTAAAAAATACACTACATATATCCACATTGATTACAATAAAATTCAAATATGAAAATCTCTTTGAATACATATATTGAGAATATTCACATTGATTACATATATTAATTACAAGATCCAAACCTTACATTGATTACATTGAAATACATGCATAATTGATCAAATAATACTCTTTTGAATAACATTCAGAACAGCAATTTTTCCTGTAATTTTGCAAGAGAATCATTCATTGTTCCTACTGTATCCTCAGGCTTCTCAACATCATTCTGTGAGGCACCGTTGTCGGCGATTTCGCAGCTGAAAGAGATTCTTGGGGCGAGCCAGTTGTCGGAAGGATACATCGGCGTGCACTCGAGGAAACTTTCCAGTGGTATTCCGACAAAATCGACGCAAAGTTTCCGGTGGATCTAGTCTCCCAGTTCGGCGGCGCTGAGTTGGATGCTAGAAAAGAGACGAAGAGAATAAGGTTAAAGTTGACCCAAAATTTCTACCATAAACCCTAAATACTAAATAATGAACATAAGTTAGAGCTAGAACTAACTTAAGTTCATAATTTAGTGTTTATGGTTTAGGGTTGAGATTTTGTGTCGACATCAACCTTATTCTCTTCGTCTCTTTTTTAGCATCCAACCCAGTGCGACGAACTAGGAGACTAGATCCACCAGAAACTTTGTACGGCATACACCTGCGTCGATATTGTCGGAATACGTGATTTCTTTGCGCATCCGCCGGTTAATTACAACTGTTGGAGAAGTAATCATGCATTGTGGCCTAGCAAGTATCCCTCATGCAGAAAAAAAACTTTCTTTTAGATTCTTCATTCACGGCGGATGCGCGGCGGAGGCTGGATGCAACGTCGGGCTGGAGCTCAGTTTTCTAGACTAGAACGGTGCATCTTTCGCCGTATTTGTATATGCAGACCCCGAACAACCCGCTGATGCTAATTTGGCAGGATTCCAGTCTGCCGCCGGCGACTTCTGTGTCGGCTTTGAAGCAGTTAAAAAAAAACAAAACCCATGAACTATGTGTCGCCCACACCTAAGAGTTTTTTATTGTGGGCGCCAAAAAAATAATGAGTAGATATTGCAAAGCTAGCATGAATAGGAGGGAGTTCAGCACTAAACACCCTCCAATTATGAGATTTTTTTCACATTGCACCTGAAATATTAAATTTTGACAATTCATACTCCCAAAATCTTTAGTATTAATATTTTGCATCCTAAATATTCACTTAGGAGGGTGCAAAATATCAATATTACAATCTTTGGAAGTGCAAAGTAACAAAATTAAATATCTAGAATGCAATGTGCAAAAACTTCTTTTGCACCCTAAACATTCACCTTATATATATATATGTGTGTGTGTGTGTGTGATGTAGATTAAAATTAGGATATTTAGAAAACAAAGATATTTTATGCGTTCCATTCCAACTTATGGAGGCCGAGAAGGCCAATCTAAAGACTTTACGTGTCAAATCCACTCTCAAGTGACAAACTTCGCCAAAATCGTGAATTTTTATTTGAGTTGGATTCCTCGAGCGTCTTATGAGCCGAACCGTAGCGAGGTCCGTTCATCCACAAACAATTACACAAAATAATTTTTGAAATAGCGGTAATTGAAATAATTAGAACGTTCGGGGTAAGTTCTTAATTATTTAAGTTGGTGCATAAATTTAAAACTAAATAACGGAGCAAAACGGGCGAAGAATACCACAAGAAGACTGTCATTCACAAATACGTTTGCAGAGGTGTGGAACAGGGCTGTCGGTCGTTTGCTAGAAGTACAAGTTGGAGTCGACAGCTACCAGCAAGGGGGAGGAAACTGGAAGGCCGCCGGAGGGAGGGGCTGGGACTGTCGTCCGACGTTGACTGTGGCTTGATATGCTTCTGAATTTGAAAAGGACAAAATCTCCTACAATAATCAAACACTCAATCTTCCTTTGAAAATACAATTCACGGCGATAACACCGGGCCATGGATTTATATGTTTCAAAGGATGCTCGCAATTTGTTAAATAATTAATATGAACTTGCACATCGAATGAAATACGCTCATGGAATGAGAGATGATGGCGGTCAGGTAGGTGGAGTAACACAGAGATAATCTCGAAAGGAGATATAATATGAAAGCAATTTTTAGAATTATTAATAGTGGACTTTGTTTGTGGGGGTATAAGATCTCAATGCGTCAGATTCGCCTTATGGTTTCATGAACAGATGAACAGGAGATCCAAATTTCGCCCACCATTTTCTTCCACCATGCATGTTCATGGAATGTTCCCCAAACTCCATTTACTGATCTTGGTCCGTCTATCGATCAGAGAATGATAAGAGCAACTAAATCAAATTTAATTCTCTTTTGGACCCCATAAGGTGCTCCAAAAATATGATAGAAAATTTTTAATATATAGATGCAACTCCGCAAATATACCTATCTCCAAATGATAGTGAGGTGAAATAAAAGCGCGGTCTCTTAATACGAAATCGACTGAGTGAGGTGTGCGGCGTGAGTGGTCATTAAATATAGTATCAGAAAGCTGAGAAATATCAGATGGCACATCGGTAATCAATAAATGTGCGGTGAGTGAGACATCCGGGCCACAAATTACTTCTTGGGGTGGGGGTTCAGGCGGGAGTGCAGTAAGCAGTAATGTGATGGAGTCAATAAAAAGTGAACTAGAAGGCTTAGAGGTCCTCTCGTGGGCCCTTGAAATAAGGTAGTTTTTTTTGGGAGAGAAGAACAATCTTGCGTTCATTGTGCTCGAAGGAATGAGAGTTCCTTGTGTCGTCGTGCATGATATGTCGGTCGCATTGTCAAGATCTCCCTAATAGGATATGACAGGCATCCATAGCGGCGACATGACATAACATTGTGTCTTAATATGTGCTTCATATAGAAAACCTGACTAGGCAATAATGGGTAACAGGCATAGCCAAATGACTACTGACTCCGGATAGGATGTAAGGTTGTTCTAGCGGGTGCTTCTCAAGCCCTAATATGTCAACTATGTGTTGAGAAACGAAGTTCCCCATACAGTCATTATTTATGATAATGGAACAAAATTGTCCCTAAACACGTGCAGCAATGCGAAAAATTGTCTCTGGTAGTCATCCTCAGTAGACTCGCTAGAGGTAATTAGACTATACTGTAAGATGCAGACTAAGTGCTCAGCATGTTCACCATTCACATTTATGACTTCCTCAAACTCGTGCTCAGGCTCAGGCTCCGGGTGAGATTCATTGACGTACACTCCATATTCAGGCTCTCACCCATCAGTAGAATCAATAACGACAAAGTGACGTCGCGGACACTCAGACGATTTGTGCCCCAGCACCGTGCATTTGAAGCATCGGAATACTCCAGTGTTGGGTTTAGCCCCAATAATCTTTTTTCCCTTGGAGGGAATAGTGGATGGAGTCGGAGTCCTGGCAGTGATGGGAGGGTGAGGGGAATCTGAGATCCTAGCATTGGTGGTGGTGGTGATGCTCTTTGTAGATCTATCAGTAGACCCTTAGTTATTAAAGGCGCAAGGCGCACTAAGGCGCAAATGGGTCTAGGAGCCTAGGCGTAAGGCTCTAGGCGCAGGCGCGCGCCCAACAAAGACAAGACGCAATCACATTCATTTTAATAATCAGCATCAAATATCAGTTCGTCATTTTGAACAGATTCTTCATATATTCTACTCATTAATCATTCATTACTATCATTTATATCTCTTAAAAACTAAAATCAATATGGTCGTTTGCATCATATCTAAGTCTCAACGATTGATTATGTTTCAAAAACACTAAATCAGATAAAAATGATTGAGTTCTCGCATTATTTTTTCATTATTTTGAAAAAAAAAAGTTTACAACAAAAAACACACGCATACGCGCATTTAATGTCCAAAGGCGCAAAAAAGACGCACGAAGGCGCAAACCTCTGAGCCTGGTGAGCCTGGAGCATTAGGCGTGCCTGAGACGCGCCTTTAATAACACTGAGTAGACCTAGCTCCGGAGATCCGCTTTTGTAAGGACTCCACTCTCCGTGCGTGACACGAAATCTCCCCTAAGTCCTTATAATAAAAAATCTCTAGCTGGTCTCTAATAAAATAGCGTAACCCATTAAGAAAATATGACACGATCATGTCATCATCCTCTCGGAGGTCGAGGCGAGACTGCAGTACTAGAAATTCATTCGCATACTCATTCACTGATAGTTTGTCTTGTAGTAGGTCGTGGAACCTACGGTAGAGGGTGATGCAACCCGCATCGCATCTTTTATTTTATTATCGCACTTGTCTGTTATTTTTGTAGCGCATACTTTCGCGTCCTTATTGTTTGGGATCATTATGTGTTGAGTTGTATCGAGCGTATTATAAGCGCGTTGGTGTTATTTTGTATCACGCATGCTATCGTGCAATTTTTGTTTGACTCGTTGGTGTGACCGGCCAACAAGACGCTAAATGCATAGGTACGGTAGTTTAGAAGAAAAGTTAATTTTGGCAAGCTAATTTAATTAACTAATTTAAATATACTTCCCTCATACATATGGTCGGCCCTACCTTTGGAATTTCCCCTCCAAGTTCTCTTCACCCAAAATCTATCATTTCTTAAATGAAAAAATAAATTGTGTCAATAACAAATCAAACCCTAAATTCCTATTATAAAATCCTATGATACCTCCTATTCACGATAGTTGGGATAGAACTAAACGAACCAACTTGGTTTCGTTCGCTTCCCCTCCAGCCGCACCTTCTCTGCTCGACGCCGCCGCTCACTATCGCCAACCCCGGAACCAGAGCACTCCTTGGAGGTCGGTGACCTCTCCAACCACGTCCTCCAACCGCTCCAGTGGCTCTCCAGCGATCCCATCTCTTCCACGCAATCCCACACCGCGCTCATACTCTCCCGTGAAGTCACAACATCCAGTCTTCCTGCTCGACGAAAACCTCTCATAAAGCTCTGTCGGCCGCCAATTTTGTTTTCAGAGCCCTTCTAGGGTTCCAGCGGCTTGTTACGGATCCTCGTTGGGGCGTGACGAACAAGCGCCGCGCATAGCACCCGCCTAATGCACTCTTTTATTTTATCACTCGTATTTTCTTATGTTGCTTAAATATTTTATCCTCGTGTATTAATCCCCAATGAGGAGGGCAATTTAGTATTTTGGATATTGGACCGGTTTCCACCTTATATGGGCGAAACCAATGTGAGTGGGGTTCAAGCAAGAATTAATGAAATCTATTCTCTCTCTCTAATTCTCTTTCTATCTCTTTCTCCCGATATGGTAGCAGCCCCCGCCTGACGCCCTAGCCGGGTGCTACGTTCCACCCGCCGACCACTCGCCTTCCGTCCGCCGCCACCATAGATCGTCGGAGAGCCAAGAAGACTCCCTCTTCCTTCCTTGAGGATTTCCCCGCTTTTCCACGGTGCACCCGCTCTCAATCACGAGCATGTAACAACTTGGTATCAGAGGAAACCTTCTTCCCCCCGGCCGCCACTCCAGATCCGGTTGTTCCTTCCCTGTCTGAAGCCGATCCGGCCACCTCGACCTCCGCGCGGCATGTTTCCGCCGCTTCTGCCGTCCAGTTTTTCCCGCAGGACCCGCTGCCCGCTAACATCGGTTTTCCGCCATTTTCGCCGCTCCGCCTTCCTTCCCGGCCTATACTTCTGAGTTCTTCCCTCACCGGGGACTACCTCCTCGCCGCATCTACCGGGTTACTTCCTCCACCATTCCCTCAGCCACTGGTTTCCTCTGCCATGGACGACGGCAATGGGGGCAGCTCTACCCTTGCTCAGATTTTGGAGTCTTTCAAAACAATGATGGCGGACAACCACTCTTGGTCGCCCTCCGACAAGACGGCATGCCGTCGGCGCCTCGCCCCACCGCAGATTCCTCGCCATTCGTTCCCGATCTTCTAGCTGAGCCCCGGCCGCCGGATTTACCCTCCCGCTCCGACCACTCTACCGTGCCCCGTTATGTCAAACTTGACTTTCCGATCTTCGACGGGCGTGAAGATCCCTTGACCTGGTTGACTCGTTGCAAGCAGTTCTTCACCGCACAACGCACCCCATGGGAGGATTGGCTTGGTGTCGCCTCCTTCCACCTCATGGGATCGGCCCAACTTTGGTTCTCGCACCTTCATCGGGAGAGGCCCGACCTTACGTGGGAGGACTTCAAGGCTCAGTGCACTCTCCGTTTTGGCCCACCGCTCTACAACAACCCCATCAGCAATCTGATCTCTCCCAAGCAGACCGACACCGTTGATGACTACTTGGAGCAATTTCAGGTGCTCCTGCCACGAGCCCCATCCATTCCCTTGGCCCACCAAGTAGACTTTTTCACTTTCGGTCTCCACGAGCGGCTGAGCATGGATGTTGAATTTCAAAACCCAACTGATCTCACTACAGCCACGAGTTTGGCTCGCCTCTGCGAGAAGCGCATTCTCATGAACCGACCGTATCTCGGCCGTCGCGAAAGCTCTTTTCGAAGCTCCAGCCAGACTCACATCGCCGCTAGCAGCAGCCTCCATCGGCCCAAGGAGGGGGCACGGCCCACCACCATCCGACGCATGTCACCCCAGGAGATGGCAGACCGACGCGCCAAAGGGTTCGGTTTCAACTGTGATGAGCACTATGAGAAGGGACACCGTTGTAAGCGCCTCTTTTGGCTTGAGGTTAATGACCCCTCAGATGAGGACAGTGGGGATGACGGGCCAGGGGACCCGGCGATTTCCATAAATGCCATGTTCGGCCCTCACATTTCCGACACATTGCAGATGCCCATTACAGTCGCGGGTTGCCGCCTCTTAGCCCTCATGGACACGGTCAGTACACAGCTTCCTCAGCGATCTCGCCGCCCAGCGGCTCCAGCTACCTATCACCAGTCGCAGTCGTTTGAGTGTGGTTGTGCCGAATGGCGCCTCCATGGCATGTACTGGGGTTTGCCAAGCGGTTCCCATCATCAAGGAGGATTACCATTCCCATGTCGACCTCTTCCTCATCGCCTTACGGGGATTCGACGTTGTTTTGGGAACGCGTTATCTGCGCACTCTCGGCACGATTTTGTGGGATTTGGAGAGCATGACGATGTCTTGGGGTCCAGGCCCCTGGCCGACGGTTTGGCAGGGTCGTACGATAGTAGATTCGAGCCACGTCTCCTCTCTTTGGCTCGAGCCATCATTGCAGCGGGACCTCTCGTCCCTTCTCGCAGAGTATAGCGACATCATGCTTCCTCCCGCAGGTCTTCCCCCTTCCCGCCGCTAGGACCACCGCATCTGTCTTCTTCCAAACACAGCACCAGTGGTTGTTCGCCCCTACCGCTACCCCTTCCTGCAGAAGGACGAGATTGAGCGGCAGTGCGCCGACATGCTTCGTCAGGGCATCATCCTTCACAGCGTTTCACCAATCTCCTCTCCGGTCCTTTTTGTGCACAAAAAGGACGACTCTTGGCGTTTCTGTGTGGACTACCGCGCCCTGAACTCGGTCACGGTGAAGGACAAATTCCTTATTCCAGTGGTCGAGGAGTTGCTGGACGAGTTACATGGGGCCTGTTTCTTCTCCAAGCTCGACCTTTGCTCGGGCTACCATCAGGTCCGTATGTTGCCCGCCGATGTCGAGACGACGGCTTTTCGCACGCACCACGGGCATTTCGAGTTCCTTGTGATGCCCTTCGGGCTAACAAATGCACTTTCTACATTCCAAGCCCTCATGAATAAGGTATTTCACTCTCCTTCGTCGATGTGTACTTGTTTTTTTTGATGATATTTCGGTGTACAGCAAGACGTGGGAAGCACATCTCGAGCACCTTCGCATTGTCCTCCAATTGGTCCACTCTCATCGTCCCTCCCTTAAGCGGGCCAACTGCTCTTTCGGCACAGACAGAGTGGCATATCTAGGCCACATCGTCGACCATGCGGGCGTTTCCACTGACCCGGTCCAGATTCAAGGCGTCCTCGACTGGCCCCTTCCTCAAACTCAGTGGGAGCTTCGCGGGTTCCTCGTCTTAGCGGGCTATTACCGCCGCTTTATCCAGGGCTATACGGTGATCGCCGCTCCCTTACTATCTCTTCTGCGCAGACAGTGTTTTGTATGAGATGACGCCGCCACGGCGGTCTTCCGAGCTTTGCAGCAAGCCCTGGTCTCGGCACCAGTCCTTCAGCTTCCGGATTTCGAGAAGGATTTTCAGGTGAAGTGCGACGCTTCCGAACTCGGGTGTGGAGCGGTCCTGCAACAAGAGGGCCATCCGATCGCTTATTCCAGCCGCATTGTCGCCCTCCACCACCGGAAACTTTTGGCATACGAACAGGAGCTCATCGGCCTAGCCAAGGCCGTTCACCATTGGCACCTGTACTTGTGGGGTCGCGCTTTCATCATCTGTACCGATCATTTCAGCCTCAAATACTTACTGGAGCAGCGACTGACAACAGTTCCTCAGCAGCGTTGGGTGAGTCGGCTTTTGGTCTATGATTTTCGGGTAGAATTCAAGGCGGGGCACTTGAATCGTGCGGCGGATGCTCTCTCCCGTCGCGACTCCTCCAGCGCACTACTCTTTGCCGTCTCCACACCGTCGTATCTGTTTCTGCCTCGCCTCCTCCTGGTCATCCTCGACTACCCGGCCCTGACCGAGCTCCTACACCGCATTCAGGAGGGTCGCCTTCCATCATACTGGAAAGTACAGGACGGTCTGATCTTGTACAGGGATCACTTCTTTGAGCCCGACTCTTTCCCACTGATTACTGACATCTTAGCGGCCATCCATGGACATACACACGAAGAAGTGTGGAAGACCATTCAACGAGTGTGTGCCGAGTTCTTTTGGCACGGCCTCAAACGGAGCATCCAGACGTTCATTGTCGTCTGCCTTGTATGTCAGCGCTGCAAATCCGAGTCTCTTTCTCCTGCCGGCCTCCTGCTGCCACTTTCGGTTCTCACTCAGATTTGGGCGGACATATCGATGGATTTCATCGAGGGATTACCCCCGTATCGGGGTCACGCCATCATCTTCGTCGTCGTCGACCGGTTCTCTAAGGGGACGCACTTCATTGCCATGAGCCGTCCCATCACCGGACCCACGGTGGCCCGTGCTTTTTTTGATCGGGTGTTTTGCCTCCATGGCATTCCCGAGAGTATTGTAGCTGATAGGGATAAAGATTTCACCACCCAGTTCTGGCAGAAGCTCTTCGCCCTTTGCGGCACTAATCTGGCTCTCTCTTCCGCCTATCACACCCAATCAGACGGCCAGACTGAAGTGGTCAATCGGACACTTGAGATGTACCTACGCTGCATTGCAGGGGATCACCCCAAAGACTGGGCGCGTTGGTTTCCATGGGTGGAATACTGTTACAACACTTCCTATCATACAGCTCTCCAGACCACCCCGTTCAGCCTCATTTATAGACGAGACACTCCGACTCCTTACCTACCGGAGTGTCTCCGCCCGCTCCACCGCCGTCGACACAGAGTTGCGCTCGCGCGACGAGCTTCTGCGCCTCGCACGTGACCGCCTTCTTCAGGCCCAGGAACGCATGGAGACCGCCCACAATAGGGGCCACCGCGAGTTGTTCTTTGCCCCGGGGGATTGGGTTTGGCTGAAACGCCGCCCCTACCGTCAGTCTACCGTCTCCAAGGGAGCCTATCAAAAGCTGGGGCCCAAGTTCTTTGGGTCGTTCGAAATTTCCGCCCGCATCGGGGAAGTGGCGTATCGTCTACGTCTTCCCGCCGACGCTCAGATTCATGATGTGTTCCATATGTCCCAGCTGAAGGACTTCATCGGTGAACCGCCCACCACACCTCTAGTCCCGCTGGCACCACCACCACCACAGGACAAGCTTGATGTCGAGTCATTGTAGAGATGTTACAGATCCTCGTTGGGGCGTGGCGTACAAGCGTCGCGCGCCGCGCATAACACCCGCCGAATGCACTCTTTTATTTTATCACTCGTGTTTTCTTATGTTGCTTAAATGTTTTATCCTCATGTATTAAGCCCTAATGAATAGGGCAATTTAGTATTTTGGATATTGGACCGGTTTCCACCTTATGTGGGGCGGAACCAATGTGTGTGGGGTTCAAGCAAGAATTAATGAAATATATTCTCTCTCTCTCTAATTCTCTCTCTCTCCCTCTTTATCCCGATATCGCAGCAGCCCCCGCTCGACGCCTTAGCCACGCGCTACGTTCCACCCGCCGACCACTCGTCTTCCGTCCGCCGCCACCATAGATCGCCGGAGAGCCAAGAAGGCTCCCTTTTCCTTCCTTGAGGACTTCCCCGCTCTTCCACGGTGCACCCGCGCTCAATCCCGAGCACGTAACACGTCCCTGCCTCTGCCAACAATTGCATCAAGGCCGCCGACCTTGCTTTTCCATGGACAGATCCTTGCTCGGCCGACCCTTTAGAGGCTTTTTGGGGTTACTCCTCTCACCGACGAGTCTTTCGCCAACAGCCCCCTGACGATGCCAAGCTCCTTGGGGTATACCTTACCTCTCATAGCTCAATCCACCAATTTAAATTTTATGCTTAAAATTATACAAATGATTAGTTAATTATTAGAGCTTATTCGGTTAATCTTATCGCCTGATTATCGTTTATTTTTCATTGCCATGTATGCCCGCCACCGTATTTTTGTGTTTGTGGAATTGTGATTCACGACGTTATTATGCACGTACGGTAGCCTTACGTTCGCGAGCAACGCCTAGGTCATTTTATTCGTTTAAAATAACCCGCGAACTTCTTTCGCGCCAGAATTTTAAGAGATCGCAAATATTATCGTTTAAAATCTACAGCCCCCCACCTTAGTTCACATCAGTTTAGTGTGTCTGCTGGGATATCTGACTCCTATCGTTGGATAGCTGAGCGGCATTCGTTCTCAAAAATTTAAGTTTTAGGAGTTTTAAAATTTGATCGATGGAGTCGAGAGTCAGACACGTAGAGGGAAGTTTAGGAGACATGGGTAAGCGCATGGAAGAGCTCATGGCAGCCGTCACCACACTCTCTTTCTTCATGAGAGATACGAATCAAGTCATGTTAGGGTTACGCACTTCAGTCAATAACCTAGAAACCCAGTTTCACCTAGAGGGGTCCTCCTACACAACCCCTACACCTCCACCACCAAAACCCCAACTAGTAAATCAAAATAATAGGAATCCAGTTCGATGGGATGCGGGTATTAAGTTATATTTTGGGGGCACACTAGAGCCTGAGGTGTGTCTAAATGGGTGCGGCCGATTAGAGCGATTCCTCAGCTGGAAGCGCACGCCTGCCCATCAGCAGGTGAAGTACGCTACTTTGAAACTGAAGGGCCCCGCACTCACATGGTGGGGGCAGTTCGAGCAGATGCGGTACACTATGGGACAACCACTTATCACCACCTGGGTTGAGTTCAAAGCTCAACTCAAGAGGAAGTACGTCCCCGCTGATTCCATGCAGACTTTGTATCGTAGGTATCACAACCTACGACAAGATAAGCAAACCATCGACAAATACACGAACGAGTTTCTTGTACTCCAGTCACGCTTAGACTTGAAGGAGTAAGACCACATGGCTGTGGCTCGCTATCTTAATGGGCTACGATATGCGATACGTGACCAGTTAGAGCTTCATGATTTTTGGAACCTGGGAGAGGTCTCCAGCCGAGCACGTCGAGTGGAGGCCCTCCATAAAAGGACATCTGGTCAGAGGTCTACTGATGGACCTAGGTCCACGGATAAGCCCACTTCGAGTAGCACCACCACTGCATCCCCATCTGGTATCACTGATCCCCCTCCTCTTGCCATTATTGGGGCACCGACTCTTCACCCTAGCCCCTCCCGGGGTAAGGAGACCATAGGATCCCGGCCAAACATTGGACTATTTTGATGTTTCAAATGTATATAACCTGGGCACAAATCCTCTGAGTGTCCGCGACGCCACTTCGTCGCAGTAATTGATTCTGCCACTGAGCGTGAACCTGAGTACGGAGTCTTCCTTAGTGACTCCCAACTTGAACCCCTGCCCGAAGTTGATAGCGTTATCGAGATTGAGGGCGAGCACGCAAAGCACTTAGTCTGTGTTCTTCATTCTAGTTTGGTCTCCTCTAGCAAGACAATTGAGTCTGATTCTTAGAGAAAGGGAATTTTTCGCACTACCGCCCGCATTCAGGGACACGTTTGTTCCAATATTATTGATAGTGGCAGTATGGAAAACTACGTTTCTCAGCGCATGGTAGAGACGTTAGGACTCGTGACATGTCCCTTGGAGCAGTCGTACCACTTATCTGAGGTTAGTAGTTTGTTGACTATACCCATTACTCATCATTGTCAGGTAGAGTTCTCTATCGGGGACGTGTATCGTGATTCGATGTTATATGATGTCGCCCCCATCGATGTCTGCCACATTCTTCTAGGACAGCCATGGCAGTATGACCGACATGTTCTGCATTATGGTGCGAGAAACTCTCATTCCTTTGTTCACCATGAGCGCAAGATTATTTTTCTTCCCCAGAAGAATGGTCTTGTTCCTAGGGCACCTGGGAGGACCTCGCCATCATCTGCTTCACCATCCTTAGTCACCACTACACCACTCATATTTAGTGTTACGCTTCGGCCTGGGCCTCCGCTCCAGGAAGTTGTCTGATTCTTGAGAGTCATCCATCTTGGGTGCTCTAGAGGTACCAACTTTTATTGACTTCGTATTCGATGAGTACGCGTTTAATCCACATCACTTTTTCTTGGTCGCAGCGGAGCACATTGAGCCACCTCACCACTATCGTTTGTTGTCGGAAATTTTTCGGTTGAGCCGTGCTAGGAGAGTCGAGACGACCCGTAGACTTTATACTTTGCATCGGGACACCCATTTCCATGGCTTCTTGTGGAAGATCTTGCGCGATAAAATTGGGATCTTTTTAAAATTTTGTGACACGGGCAGAACTTCATTGGATTAAATCAAATCGATGGTCGATCCTGGTCTAGCAGACGTTCGTAGGTTTCTATCAGACGAGCGTATGTTGCATTATGAGTTACTGATTCCACAGGTCGACTCCACTTGTTTCCCGTTATCGCTCCTGCCACATGTTTGCCTCACACACCATCTCTGTCATCCTCTGAAAACTCTAATAATTACTACTCATTTTAATATTTGACATAAAATTTTGACTTATGGATTGCGAGCCTTTTTGGGACTTTATAATCTCATGGTTGATTTCATCGACCGGAGTTATAATTTTCCAAAGGAGGTTTGGTTTCCTGTCTCTTTTAGGGATGAGAGGTTACCTTCGGGTTTGAGTCGTAGCGCCGACATCCGCGGGACAGTATGCAACATTTCTCCGTTCGTTATTTGGACTTTTTATTGCAGGTTACATCGAGTCTCGTCGGGGTCGAGCTCTTTCAACCCCGGGGGAATTGATGCAACTCGCGTCACATCTATTATTTTATTATCGTGCATGTCTGTTATTTTTTGTAGCGCATACTTTTGCGCCCTTTTTGTTTGGGATCATTATGTGTTGAGTTGTATCGCGGGTATTATAAGTGCGTTGATGTTATTTTGCATCGCGCAATTTGTTTGGCTTGTTGGTGCGACCGGCCAACGAGACATTAAATGCATAGGTCCGATAGTTTAGGAGATAGGTTAATTTAGGGCAAGCTAATTAAATTAACTATTTTAAATATATTTCCCCTATGCATATGGTCGGCCTACCTTTGGAATTTCCCCTCCAAGTTCTCTTCTAATTGCCTTCACCCAAAATCTATCATTTCTTAAATGAAAAAATCAACTGTGTGCCCATAACAAATCAAACTCTAAATTCCTATTATAAAATTATATGATACCTCCTATTCACGGCAGCTGGGATAAAAATGAACGAACAGACTTGGTTTCGTTCGGTTCCCCTCTAGCAGCACCTTGTCGGCTCGATGCCGCCCCTCCCTACCGCTAGCCCCGGCACCGAAGCACTCCTTGGAGGTCGGCGACCTCTCCAACCTCATCCTCCGACCGCTCAAGTGGCTCTTCAGTGATCCCATCTCTTTCAGGCAACCCCACACCGCGCCCTGCTCTCCCGTGAAGCCGCAACATCCAGCCTTCCTACTTGACGGAAACCTCCCATAAAGCTCCATCGGTCGCCGATTCTGCTTTCAGAGCCCTTTTAGGGTTCTGACGGCCCTCCCTCTGCCAACATTTGCATCCAAGCCGCCGACCTTGCTTTTTTCAGGATAAATCCTTGTTCGGCCAACATTTTAGAGGCTTCCTGAGGTTACTCCTCTCACCGGCGAGTCTCCCGCCAGCAGCCCCCTGACGGCGCCGAGCCTCTTTCTTCTGTGTAGCCATCCCACAAGTTCTTCCAGCATTTCCTGCAGCTCCCTGGGATATACCTTACCTCTCATAGCTCAATCCTTCAGTTTACATTTTATGCTTAAAATTATACGAGTGACAGGCACGGGGCTCTGCCCCTATGACCAACCGTAACAGTACCTCAACTATGATAGTGCACGGTGTGACGATCCAAAAATGAGCCAAAAAAATTTAATATTTTTTCTCAATGATGAACAAGAGGCAAATAGAATTTTTACGAACAATTTTCGCATTTTTTTCGTTTCATTTTATTTGTTATATTTGTTTTAATTTATTGTTGTGGGCGTCAATAGCCAAATATTGTGATTGTGTGGGCTTGTTAAGTGGGTTGCCATTTAAAATGGGCTTGATAAGTGGGCTGACATTAGTGGGCTGGCTGGATGTTTATGCTGGCTGGATAATTGTGCTGGCTGGATTGTTGAGTTGGCTGGTTTTGACACTTGGATAAGCCAAGCGTTGGCTAAGTTGTGTTTTGGGGGCTGATTTAGTGACACCGTTTATTTTAATCGGTGGGTTTACCCTCTGACCGCTTATTCCCCTGTTATAAATTGAGCCCGAGCCTTTACTTCTCCCGCACTTCCTATTTTTGGGCCTTCTCTCTGCCGCTGCTCTGTCGCTGCTTTGCTGCCGCTGATTGTTGTTTCCGGCTTTTTCTTCTTCCTGGCTGCTGGTACTCTACTCTCCTTCCGTGCTTTTGTGCTGACGTTTCTACTATGCCACTATTTAGGGCCTGCTGCTGCTCCTGAACTACTGCTGCTCCCTGCTGCTGCTCCCGAGCTGTCGTTGTTCCCATGCTGTGATGCCTCTTGTGTAACTGTTGTGGTTGTTGTGCGCTGCCCTTCTCCTCCCTTTCTGGTTTGGTCATTCCTCCTCTACAATAGTAACTATATTCAGGATTATTTTGAGGCAGCTTTGTGAAAATTTTATGGCTATTTTCGAGGGTTGTTTTGGACTGATTTTAATATTAAAACCTTGCTGGTTTTAAAGGACTGATATGCATACTTTTAGAGACTGTTTTGAGACTATTTTCGCGCTATTTAGAAGCTGTTTTTGTGTTGTTTAAACGGCTGATTTTGGGACGGTTTTTGAGCTATTTTAAGAGTTATTCCTTTGGCTATTTTGTGTCGTTTGGCGTCTGAGTTTGTGATTCGCAATCTCGGTTGAGTACTGTTTTGATTGGACACAAGTATAAACATTATTGATTTTGTCTTTCGTATTTTGACGGATTTTAAACGCATATTAGTTAATCATTTAAAACATTAACGCTACGAATATCAAGTGACGCAACCAAAATAAAAATGCGTAATATTTCAGTTGTTTTCGAGGCCCGGGAACAAGAGGATGGCGTCGCAAGATAATCGTGGCAATAATACGAACAAAAATACTGATAAAGACAAGGCCTCGGTGAGTTTCTTATTTCTTGGATTATGTTTATTCAAGTATTTTCTTTGTTATTACTGTTTTACATTTTATAAACATTGTCTGTGCATATGAGTTACACTAAATGATAAATCGCTATAAATAAATGTGAGCGAGAGAAATTGAAAGCGATACAACCTTCGGAGGGAAAATTTTATGTTAAAGCACATGTTTTATGTAAATTACGTTAAGATAAGAATAATAAAACTCTGCATATGGAAATTTGAAAGATTTGAATCTTATGATGTAGTCTACTGATGGATTCACCTGTATGGGTGAGCCTACACTTTTGCCCTTTGGGGTGGGGCCCAATTCAAGTTTGCATGTGTTAGCATTTCCTATTTTATGTAACTAAAATTAAGGGGCAAGTTAAGAGTCGGTATTGAGAGTAAATGAAATTGATGGTTTATTGTAATGTATGCATATTGATATCTCTCATTATTTGCATGTATAACTATTCACGAAATACTTTTCTCACATAGTCATACTTTTATGACAAACCCTCCGTGGATATTTTTTTATGCAACGGGAGCGTCTCCCAGTGCACCGAAGAGGATCACCCCTAAATAGTTGGTAAAGGTATGGTCTTTGTACTGTGATACTGCGAGTTTTTATTGAAATAATATTCGATTCTCGAATCATTTGAGAAGCCCGGAATCAGGGTATTCACACACGGGGCCCGCCTGTCCGCCCAGGCCGCCTGTCCGCCCAGGCCGCCCCCCACTTCCCGCAGACCACCAGTTCGCCCGGCTTGAGGGAATACCCCTGGTGGACTGCAATTAGCCGCTTAGAACAGCGGGATTTGGCTGTTGGCAGGCCAATCCGGGGGCATTTCGGTAATTTCCAGAGCAGTGGAGGTTGGTTATTTGCAGGCCATACCCAGAAAACTATAGATAGGCCCTTAGGGGTGCCTTGGAGAGGATTGCGGCTTGGCCACTTGAATCCCTCTCTCTTCATTCTCCAAGGCACCTAGCTCAGCATTGGCTAGGGAGGGGAAGATCACCAAGGTCTCCCGGGTGTGAGGTGGGACCTCCACGCTAGAGCCGAGGGTTGTTCCTAGTTTCCTGAGTCTTTGGTCCGTGACATCCCCCTGAGTATAGTAGGTGTGAGGTCACCCCTTTCTTGGGACCCCGAACTCCACGAGAGACCAAGTTTTTTGTTTCAACATTTTGGTGCGGTGAGCATGGAGAGTGACCAGCATAGAAGATCTCGGGAGAGTGTCATAGCTGGAGGTCAGGGAGGTAGTGATGATCTCGGCGAGCTCCCCAACCCAGGACCCTTTGTGGGGAGGCAAGAGTTCATGGCCTCCATCCAAGGCATCATGGAGATGCTGCGAAGCATTGCTCCTCAGGGTGCCAGCTCCACCCCAACCACCCAGGAGCTAGCACCCCCTCTCTCGACGAGTTGACTCCCAGATGTCTAGGCGAGATGACCCCAGCAAGGGGAGAAGGAAGCGCACCAGGAAGAAGGCCCGAGAAGAAGAGGATGGGAGAATGGGGTCGAGCGAGACCTCATCGGCCGGGAGTTATTCTCCAGCCCGGCGAGTGCCAGCCTCCCAGGCGAGCAGGTCGCGCGAGTAGAGGTGGCGAGACCACCCCTCAGGGGGTCTCCCTTCAGCGAGCTGATCATCTCAGCTTTCGTTCCTGAGGGATTCCGAGAGCCTGACATGACCTACTATACCGGGAAAGATGACCCCGTCCAGCACCTGCAGTGGTTTGAGGATGTCGTCTCCATCAGGTCGATGACGGATGCCTTCAAGTGTCGCCTCTTCGCGATCACGTTGAAGGACAAGGCAAGGGACTGGTTCCACCAGCTCCCACCGAGGTCGATCTATGGGTTCGAGGTCTTGAGCAGGAGCTTTCAGCTTCGCTTCTCCACCTCCAAAAAGAGGAAGGAGAGTCTTGACTCCATCTTCCTGATAAGGCAGGGGGCCGAGCAGTCGCTTGCCCGTTACGTTGACAGGTTCCAAGAAGAGATTCGTGGAGGTCCAGGAGATGTCAGGGTATGCCCTCCAGATGGCGTTCACGGTGGGGTTGCGCGAGGGGTTCTTCAAGATGAGCATGACCCGAAAGGCCCCCCTTTCCTTCGAGGAGCTGATGGAAAGGGCGGCAGAGGAGATAGCAACCGAGGCGGCCAACCCGGAATTTGTCAAGAAGTTGTCAAGATTGACAGAGCCAGAGTCAAGAGAGCAAGGAGGCTCGAGACATCAGGAGGGGAGAAGGAGAGAGGAGCAGAGAGCTCAGGGGCTCCCGGGACCTCAAGAAGGTCAGGAGCCAGGTTGGAGGCAACATGGACCCGTTCAGGGTCAGGAGCCAGAGTAGAGTTACCCTACTGTGAGTTCCACCAAGAGGAAGGTCATGCAACATCTACTTGCCCCGAATTTCTGGAGTTGAGAAGGACAAGAGCTACGGCACCTCAACCTCATCAGCCTCAACAAGCGCAAGATCCGGTGCGGATTCAAGAAGTCCAACCCGAGGCGGTAGGGGAGAGATGTGAAGACATGGTTGATGTGGGCACCCGAGGAGGGATCCGATGATTCACGAGGGAAGAGGGAGGTAGGAAAGAAGTGAATCATCTCTTGTAATAATTTGGCTTGCATTGTATCAACTATGATTAATGATAGGAAACACCAAAAAAATATTTGTGATCCATGAAAGGTCTCACCTCGAGATAGATTCCGCTGCCAGGCTCTCACTAGCTGGCAGGGCAGGTTGATCTCTCGGAGGGGGAGTATGTCTCACCTCGAGATAGATTCCGCTGCCAGGCTCTCACTAGCTGGCATGGCAGGTTGATCCCTCGGAGGGGAAGTAGCTCTCACCCCGAGATGGATTCCGCTGCCAGGCTCTCACTAGCTGGCAGGGCAGGTTGATCTCTCAGAGGGTGATTAGGTCTCACCCCGAGATGGATTCCGCTGTCAGGCTCTCACTAGCTGGCAGGGCAGGTTGATCTCTCAAAGGGGATTAGGTCTCAGCTCGAGATTTGATTCCGATGTCAGGCTCTCACTAGCTGGCAGGGCAGGTTGATCTCTAAGAGGGTGGGGTAGGTCTTACCTCGAGATGGATTCCGTTGTCAGGCTCTCACTAGCTGGCAGGGCAAGTTGATCTCTCGATAGGTCTCACCTCGAGATGGATTCTGCTGTCAGGCTCTCACTAGCTGGCAGGGTAGGTTGATCTCTCGGAGGGGGAGTAGGTCTCACCTCGAGATGGATTCCGCTGTCAGGCTCTCACTAGCTGGCAGGGCAGGTTGATCTCTCGGAGGGTGGTGTAGGTCTCGCCTCGAGATGGATTTCGCTGTCAGGCTCTCACTATCTGGCAGGGCAGGTTGATCTCGCAGAGGGGGAGTAGGTCTCACCCCGAGATGGATTCCGCTGTCAGGCTCTCACTAGCTGGCAGGGCAGGTTGATCTCTCGGAGAGTGAGTAGGTCTCACCCCGAGATGGATTTCGTTGTCAGGCTCTCACTAGCAAGCAGGGCAGGTTGATCTCTCGGAGGGGGAGTAGTCTCACCTCGAGATGGATTCCGCTGTCAGGCTCTCACAAGTTGGCAGGGCAGGTTGATCTCTCGGAGGGTGGGGTAGGTCTCGCCTCGAGATGGATTCCGCTGCCAGGCTCTCACTAGCTGGCAGGGCAGGTTGATCTCTCGGAGGAGGAGCAGGTCTCACCCCGAGATGGATTCCGCTGTCAGGCTCTCACTAACTGGCAGGGCAGGTTGATCTCTCAGAGGGGGAGTAGGTCTCACCTCGAGATAGATTTCGTTGTCAGGCTCTCACTACCTGGCAGGGCAGGTTGATCTCTCGGATGGGGAGTAGGTCTCGCCTCGAGATAGATTCCGCTGTCAGACTCTCACTAGCTGGCAGGGCAGGTTGATCTCTCGGATGGGGAGTAGGTCTCGCCTCGAGATAGATTCCGCTGTCAGGCTCTCACTAGCTGACAGGGCAGGTTGATCTCTCGGAGGGGGAGTAAGTCTCCCCTCGAGATAGATTCCGCTGTCAGGCTCTCACTAGCTGGCAGAGCAGGTTGATCTCTCGGAGGGGGAGTAGGTCTCACCCCGAGATGGATTCCGCTGTCAGGCTCTCACTAGCTGGCAGTGCAGGTTGATCTCTCGGAGGGGAGTAGGTCTCACCTCGAGATAGATTCCGCTGTCAGGCTCTCACTAGCTGGCAGGGCAGGTTGATCTCTCGGAGGGGGAGTAGGTCTCACCTCGAGATAGATTTCGCTGCCAGGCTCTCAATAGCTGGCAGGGCAGGTTGATCTCTCGGAGGGGGAGTAGGTCTCACCTCGAGATAGATTCCGCTGTCAGGCTCTCACTAGCTGGCAGGGCAGGTTGATCTCTCGGAGGGGGAGTAGGTCTCACCTCGAGATAGATTCCGCTGTCAGGCTCTCACTACCTGGCAGGGCAGGTTGATCTCTCGGAGGGGGAGTAGGTCTCACCTCGAGATAGATTCCGTTGTCAGGCTCTCACTAGCTGGCAGGGCAGGTTGATCTCTCGGAGGGGGAGTAGGTCTTACCTCGAGATAGATTCCGCTGCCAGACTCTCACTAGCTGGCAGGGCAGGTTGATATGTCGGAGGGTGGGAAAGATCTCACCTCGAGAGGGATTCCGCTGTCAGGCTCTCACTAGCTGGCAGGGCAGGTTGATCTCTCAGAGCGGGAGTAGGTCTCGCCTCGAGATAGATTCCGCTGTCAGGCTCTCACTAGCCGGCAGGGCAGGTTGATCTCTCGGAGGGTGGGAAAGATCTCACCTTGAGATGGATTCCGCTGTCAGGCTCTCACTAGCTGGCAGGGCAGGTTGATCTCTCGGAGGGGGAGTAGGTCTCACCTCGAGATGGATTCCGCTGTCAGACTCTCACTAGCTGGCAGCGAAGGTTGATCTCTCGGAGGGTGAGTAGATCTCACCTCGAGATACATTCCGCTGCTAGGCTCTCGCTAGCTGGCAGGGCGGGTTGATCTCTCGGACGGGGAGTAGGTTCCACCCCGAGCAGACCCGCTGACCAGGCTCTCATCTAGCTGGCAGGGTTGTAGGCTCACTCGGTGGTTTGAGATGGTTTGGTTTGGAGAGGAGACCCCGAGCAGACCCGCTGACCAGGCTCCCATCTAGTTGACAGGGTTGTAGGTTCACTCAGTGGTTGGAGGTGTTTTGGAGAGGAGACCCCGAGCAGACCCGCTAACCAGGCTCCCATCTAGCTGGCAGGGTTGTAGGCTCACTCGGAGGTTGGAGATGGATTGGAGAGGAGATCCCGAGCAGACCCGCTAACTAGGCTCTCATCTAGCTGACAGGTTGACCCCTCGGGGAGACCAAATGTCTTTTACCCCGAGGTCGTCTCGTCATCCAGGCTCCCATTAGCTGGCTTGACAGGTTGACCCCTCGGGGGGGTCAAGTGTCTTTTACCCCGAGGCCGTCTCGTCATCCAGGCTCCCATTAGCTGGCTTGACAGGTTGACCCCTCGGGGAGGCCAAGTGTTTCTTACCCCGAGGCCGTCTCGTCATCCAGGCTCTCATTAGCTGGCTTGACAGGTTGACCCCTCGGGGAGGCCAAATGTCTTTTACCCCGAGGCCGTCTCGTCATTCAGGCTCTCATTAGCTGGCTTGACAGGTTGACCACTCGGGGAGGTCAAGAGTTTTACACAGAGGTTGTCTCGTCACCTAGGCTCTCATTAGCTAGCATGACAGGTTGGCTCCCCTGGGAGGGGCCAAGTATTTTCAATTCTAAGAAGGCCACTCTGCGAATACGTTGGGTTGAACGTTTCTTTCCGAGCTTGTGTCAAACTCGAAAAGAGCGGGGATTGTGTACAACCGCGTATTCGCGAAGAGTGGGCCCCAAGCAAGGCGCAAGACTTGGTGCACGTTTTTAAGCTTTTTAGGAGTTTTGCACTCCTGGAGGCCAATTTTGGGCGGACCTACGTAATATACTAGTAGGGGGAGGAAATATTGATCTCCCCCCGGGCCCCCTTTGAAAAGTCGCCCAGGCCCCAGCCCGCAGACCTCCCCAGCCCGCAAGTAGGCCGCAGCAAGCCACGTCCCGCCCAGTCCGCCGTCTCGCCAGGGGTCAGCTCGGCAGACCGCCGTCTCTCCCCAGGCCGTCGTCTCGCCAGGCTCAGCTCGTCAGACCGCCGCCTCGCCCAGGCCGCCGTCTCGCCATGCTTAGCTCGTCAGGCCGCAGCTCGCCTTGCCCCGTCTCGCCAGACCGCCGCCTCGCGCAGGCCGCCGTCTCGCCAGGCTCAGCTCGCCAGACCGCCGCCTCGCCCCAGGCTGCCGTCTCGCCAAGCAGGTCGTCTCGTCAGGCTCAGCTCGCCAGACAGCCGCCTCGCCCAGGTCGTCGTCTCGCCAGGCTCAGCTCGCCAGACCGCCGCCCCAGCCCAACAGGCCGCATCTCGCCCGGCTTCAACATGCCTAATGGCCGAGCAGGCCGCCAGGTCGCCACTCGTACGCCGCATGTCTGCCCAGGTCGCCTGTCCGCCCAGGCTGCCCCCCACTTCCCGCAGACCGCCAGTTCGCCCGGCTTGAGGGACTACCCCTGGTGGACTGCAATTAGCCGCTTAGAACAGCGGGATTTAGCTGTTGGCAGGCCAATTCGGGGGCATTTCGGTAATTTCCAGAGCAGTGGAGGTTGATTATTTGCATGTCATACCCAGAAAACTATAGATAGGCCCTTAGGGGTGCCTTGGAGAGGATTGCGGCTTGGCCACTTGAATCCCTCTCTCTTCATCCTCCAAGGCACCTAGCTCAGCATTGGCTAGGGAGGGGGAGATCACCAAGGTCTCCCGGGTGTAAGGTGGGACCTCCACGCTAGAGTCAAGGGTCTGTTCCTAGTATCCTGAGCCTTTGGTCCGTGACATCCCCCTGAGTGTAGTAGGTGTGAGGTCACCCCTTTTTTGGGACCCCGAACTCCACGAGAGACCAAGTTTTTGATTTCAATAGTCATGCATGCCCGCCACCATATTTTTGTGTCTGTGGAATTGTGATTCACAATGTAAATATGCACGTGCGGTAGCCTTACGTTCGCGAGCAACGCCTAGGTTGTTTTATTCGTTTAAGATAGCCCGCAAACTTCTTTGGCGTCAAAATGTTAAGAGATCGCAAATATTATCATTTAAAATCTACATCCCCCACCATGGTTCACTTCAGAGGGTCTGCAAATAATCGGGAGGAACGTATCGTTTCAGAAGTTGCGTCTTAAACTCTACTCATGTGGTGATAGGGGGCATGTCTAAGTTAAATCTAGAACGCTCTAGTTGTCCCCACCAAACTAGGGTGAACCCTTTCAGTCTAAGCGTGGCATACTCGACTTGCCTAGCTTGGGGCAATTGTTTTCAAGCCAGGAAACGGTTCATCCGATCACACCAGTATAAGCAACCATCAGGTTCTAATTGTCTTACAAAATCACTAACATTTAGTTTGACTATTACATCCCAACAAGGTTGATTATTTGGTTCAAGTTGTGCATGCTCTAGTGGTCTAGGGTTAGGATCTATTTTGACCATTGGGGGAAGTGCTCGATTTAAGTGCAAGGTGGCTTTTATGATGTTGATCAATGTGCGTAATCCGTTCACTACGTGTCTGAGACCATCCATGGTGGTAGCGAGATTGCCGACCGTTTTCATTAAGTCACTCATACATTAGGCCAAATTCTCAATGTTATTTTCAAAATGATCAACTTGCTTTTCCAATTTTAAAAAAGTTGATTTTAATTTTCTCAAAAAATTTAATTGATTTTAAAAAAATAATAACTTAAATTTTTTTATAAAAATTAAAAAGAGAAAATACCCGAGTGGATAGAAAAAGACATTTTTTAAAACTATTTTTTTATTTTAACATTAAGTGTACATAAAATTTGATGATTTTTTTTAGATAAAAAATTAAATTTAAAAGTAACTTTAATAAAATAATTTTTTTCCTCTTTAAAATAGATTTAAAATTTTTTATACATTTCTTCTTTTCATTAAATTATTATTATTATTATTATTTGAAAATCTGACTGCTTGATTTGCAATAAGAACGAATCAAAACTGCTCTGATACCAAACTAATGTTGATTAAAATTAGGGGTTTTAGAAAAAAAATTATCTTGTGAATTTGATTCCAACTTATGGAGGCTGAGAGGGTCATCTCAAGACTTTGCGCGCCAAATCCACTCTCGAGCAACAAACTTCGCTAAAATCGTTAATTTTTATTTGAGTATGATTCCTCAAGCGTCTTATGAGCCGAATCGTAGCGAAGTCTGTTCATCCACAAGCAATTACATAAGAAATAATTTATGAAATAGTGATAATTAAAAAAATTAAAACGTTTGGGGTAAACTCTTAATTATTTAAGTTGGTGCATAAATTTAAAACTAAATAACGGAGCAAGAACGGGAAAAGAATACCAAAACAGGACTGTCGTTCCCAAATACGTCAGCAGAGGCATGGAACTGGGTTGTTGGCCGTTTGCTGGAAGTACAGGCTGGAGTCGACAGCTACAAGCAAAGGGAGGAAACTGGAAAGCCGCCAGAGGGAGGGGTTGGGACTATCGCCCGACGCTGGCTGACGGAGGTCGGGCCGCCTAGAATGGTGAAGGATTGCTGGAGTGGAGCGACCTCTGGTGAGAGAGATATAAGTCTGGATGGTGAGGACGGCAGGAACGCTAGGGCAGCGGCAGATATCGGTGACGGTTGCTGTCGTCGAGGAGTTTGGCACAGCGGCAGAGATAGACAGCAGTTGCTGTCGTCAAGGAGTTGGGCGCAGCGGCAGACGAGTAGTTGTACGGAGAGGAGAAACCGACAATGCGGAGAATCGAATAGAAATTGATTCTCTATTGTCCAGTCCGCCCCCTTTCTTCTCGTGGGCCTTAATATATAATGGTATATCGATTGCCTCCTTTCCAAATACATTTAACCCAATATTTATTTCCCAAATAATTATTTTCAAGAGTATTTCTAGATTTCAAATTTATTTCCAAACTTAATATTTCCTATTCTTCTCCAATCTTTTAAATATTCTGTCTTGAATTCAAATTTTAAATTTATACGTTAGCTTGTTAGTTGCATCCTAACGACTAGAATTACTAGACTTTTTTATGGTCTTATCAGGTGGTCAAACAGACGAGCCGAACAACTTCAAACAAAACAGGTGTGTGACGAAAGAAATACATGAAAATGCATAAATAAAAATCCACGACACATAGTGACGTCGTGCACTTTTGGATGCGACGGAGGATGCATCAAAATATATATATATAGCAACAAGTCATACTTCATTTAATTAATTAAAACTCACTAAAATCAATGGTTAGGGCAGCTCGGTGCACAAAGGCATCCCTGCGCAGCGAGGGTCCGGGAAAGGGTCCCACCACAATGGTGAAATGTAGGTAAACCTTACTAAAATCTATGGCTAAAGCATAAAAATTTAAGTCATGACAAAATTTACCCCCATTGTCATTAAAATGAATTTTGTTATGTATATAGTACATCTTCTACAATTATATGAAGGGAAACATAATAACCCAAGAGCTACACATGTGTGTGTTACGCGTGCACATATAACTTATTATTGCATTGTGTACTGTTATTTGTTTGCATTGGCATAAATGATATGTGGTACCCCCCTCCCTATATAAGGAGGTGGCATGGGAGAGTTATCTTTTATCATTGGATCATTAGAGTTTGGATCTCTCTTTTGGAGAGGGGCTTCTAGGAGGCTTCCTAAAGTTAGGCAGTGTATACCTCGTGAGTGTATCCGGTATTTTCATTTAGTGCAAGTGTTTTCTCCTTCGCGTAACATTGGTATAACCTAGTCTACCCACCTGTGCTTTGTGTGGCGTCGGGTTCCTCTCCGAACCGTTTTCCTCGCGTCAACAGTCATCCTCCTGTCACCGCCAGCTTCCGCAGTCGACTATAGCCATCGACCTCGTCGGCCCCAACGATCCATTTATTCGTCGATTCCACGGCAGCGAGATCCAGTCTATCCATTCACTTCCATCGGACAGCTCCAGTCCAGTCTGCCACCCTTGTCTACTTCCTTCCCGATCCCGTCCAACGACAAAAACTCCAGACGAACTCGCTGACACTTGTGACGATCCCGATCCCGTCCGCCAGCAACAGCTCCGGACGATCTTGATCCTGTCAGCCAGCAACAAACCCGGACAATCCTAATCCCGTCCGCCAGCAACAGATCAGCTTCCTTCATCCCGACTCTCCTTGCTGGCAGATCCAGCCAGCTCCTACGCCTACGCCCTCACTCGACCATTTTAACTCTAGTGCGCTCATCTTCTTATGCCAAAGGGTCGTCACGCGATGGAATCCCGCGTGGAGACCCAAGCCGAGCAATTCACGTCGATTATGACCATGCTCCACAACCTGCAACCCGACCAGACTTCTGGGCCTACAGTTGCCTCTGTTTTGGAATGCTCCCACGCCTCGACATCCCCATATTCAACGGGAGTAATTCACTTGGATGGATTGCCCACGCCAAACAGTTTTTTGACATTCACCAGACTCCTCCATCGCAGCAGGTCTCTGCAGCAATTATCGGTATGGAGGGGTCCTCCCTCCATCGGATCCGCTAGCTCCGTCAGTCCTCTCCTGGTCCTCACTTGGACAGCTCACACAGAGGCCCTCATTCAGCGGTATGATCACACTACTCCGGCTCCATGATCGAGCGTCTTTGCAGAGTCCGTCAAACCAGCTCCATTGACCCATACGTGGATGCAATCATCGAATTGGTCACTCATGTTCCAAGTCTTCCTCTTGACCATTACTTGGGCTACTTCATGCACGTCTTACAACCCCATATCCAAACCCGCCTCCACACCCTTCTACCGTTAATTATCAACCAAGCCATAGACCTTTCCCCACTAGTGTAGGTTGAATTCTTGGCGACTTCCAGGGAACCTCTTTCCCCATCGTCTCCCTCCAAACCTCCCTAGTTCCTACCAACCATATTTTCCTCCCCCGTCTAAACATCCACCACTGTCACCTCTTCTACCTCGACCACCCATTATGGGACCACGCAACAACCGTCATATCCCAACTCATCGTTTGTCCAACCAAGAGTACAATGACTTACGGAGCAAGGGTATGTGCTACCATTGCAAACAACCCAACTTGCCTACTCATGATTGTCATGTGAAGGAGTTTTGGTTTCTCATCGGAGAGGACGTGAACGAGATCAGCACGGCTGACTTTGACGCTCTTATGATCATGGATGTCCCGCCGAACGGAGCTTCGGGCACCTCTATGGCTGCCCAACCGAGGGTATATCACTACTAGCTGGAGGGCGGCACTTCAACCTTGGGGTCAAGGTCGATTTTTTGGCGGGGTGTGTTATTACGCACGCAAGCGTAACTTACTATTGTTTCTTGTATTGTTATTTGTTTGCAATAGGGTTAATGATATGTGAACCCCCCCCCCCCCTATATAAGGAGGTGGCATGAGAGTTATCTTTTATCTTTGGATCATTAGGGTTTGGATCTCTCTTTTGGATAGGGGCTTCTAGGAGGAACCAGACTTATAAAAGGTGGCACGAGTATACCTCGTGATTGTATCTGGTATTTTCATTTAGTGCGAGTGTTTTCTCTTTCTCATAACAGTGTGTGCCTGCACGCATGCATTAGGGCCAATTGGGGCTTAGTTTTGGGCTTGGACGTGGTAATCATTGATATTATCTAAATTATTTATATAATTCGCCTTCTCAAATTGTAACAACTCAACTCATAATCTTTCAATGAAAACAACTAAAATAGATACTCAAATTGACGGTGGAACGGCCGACACAACATAAAGTTCTCAATATATGAACATTAATCTTTATTTCTCTTTTTTTAAGAGCTTGAGCGTAAATTCATCCCAAAGAACTATTGTCAAATACAAATTTACAAGCACAAAGGTTAATTCTACTCTTAGATACTGTTTGAGACGGTTGTGGCGGTATGAAAAGCGGTGGTGGGATTAGAGCTGTGAGAAAAGTAATGGTAGGAAAACAGTAGAAATAGAAATGAGACGTAAGACCTACGAGAACAAAAACATAAAAACGTCGTCTAAACAGTGGTGGCGGTGGTAATAGAATTTTTCCCACCGTCCCAAACAAAGCCTTTAATGACATGGTAGAAGATTGTCGTACCTGATCAAGATGACCGAAATGTTGATGTTCGCAAAAAAATTCAGTTTCCGACGGAAGCAACGCGGGCCCACCTTATTCGCGGAAATAGTAAAGGCCGGAAAAAAACCAGAACAATCAGCGTCTCCCAAATGAAAAACCCCATGGCAGACCAAACAAGCAGGGTTCTCCTCCAGTTCCATATCATCTTCTTCAGAATGGGAAGCTCCGACTCGAGTTTTAAAGAAGCCGTGTAAATCTCGGGAATGCCGGCGCCCGGCCTATATTCCGCTCTCTGCTCGAGGACGATCCTCAAGCACATGGTTGGCTCGGGCCCTTCGGTGAAACCCGACACGGCCATGTTAATAACCTGCGACTCGGAGGAATAACCAGCCAGCAGAGGACCGCTCTTAATGAAAGTCTCCATAAGGCGGATAGGAGGACTCTTGAACCTCAGCATGCAAGGTTTGCTTACACCGGAAATGACTTCACCATTTATTGAAAGAAACTCTGCCCTGACCTTAGCTCAAAACAAAATACAAAATGAATAATTACCAAAACTTCCCAGAAAATAGCATAATTACATATTGCACCACTCTTACTTTGAAAATTACAAAAATTGCCCATGTAAGTTTACATTTCATAACATTCATGCACAAAAACAGCCCGTTGGTGTAAATTTTCAGGGATTCCTTTTGTGCAGGGATGTTATGAAATGTAAACTTACAGGGAAGATTTTTGTAATTTTAAAAGTAAGAAGGGTGTAGCTTATAATTTAGTAAACTCGGAGGGGAACTCCCCGTAAATGGCTTAATAAAAAAATCAAATAAAAGAAATGTTAATACATATTTCATTAGCTTAAAAATGTTTAAAAAAAAGAAATTTTGCATAGTTTGCATGGAATTGCAAAGTGTTTAAAGTGAACATAACAATTCAGATAAATTAGAAGTTCAAGGCAATTAAAAATGAAGTTCTGCAATTATAATCCTAAGCATTTGTAGAGGCACGTGAGAGTAAAAAAAATTTAATTCACGCATCGGATTAAGCTCATGGGCGTAATATGAGTGTTAACTGCAATTATATCAGGCCAAACTTCAAGTTAAGTGGTATCAAGCCAGGGATTCGAGCAGGGCCTATAATTCATGTAGTTTGGGACTCTTGTAAATAGGGGTGGATCTAGGGCGGGCTAGGGTCCCCCCAGCCACACACACACACAAGTTTTTTGCAAAATGGATGATGAATTTGGATTTCTCTCGCCAAGACAATGAATTTCGACAATTTGTACATCAAAAAAGGCAGCCGGATAAGTGAGAAACAGCTCCGGTAAGGTGGAGGCGTTCACATATCCCTAGAAATAGTGGAGGAAGAGGAGAGGTTAGAAGAAGAAACTTGAGGAAGGAGATGAGAGGGAAAACCCTAGAGGAGGAGAAGGGGGTTAGAGAGAGAGGAGGTTAGAGAGATAAAGAGAAACTTGATTCTATTTTCTTGCATCTCTTACATGACTCCAGAGACCCTATATATAGGCGTCGATGACATGACGGTAAATAACACACACATTCATCAAAATGTTAAAACATTTAAACGCGTTGTGACACGACTTGATACAACACGACTCGATACAATACGACTCGATACAAGACGACTCAGCAAGTCAGCATATAAAGAGAAACTTGATTCTATTTTCTTGCATCCCTTACATGACTCCAAAGGCCCTTATATATAAACGCCGATGGCATAACGGTAAATAACACACATTCATCAAAATGTTAAAACACTTAAAGGCGTTGTGACACGACTTGATACAACACGACTCGATACAAGACGACTCGATACAACACGACTCAGCATATAAATAATAATAATAATAACTGACGGCGGATCCGTAACAGATTACTTATGTACAAATAAAAAAGAATTTTGCACGTGTTTAGTGAAATTGCAAAATATTTTATGTGAACATACCAATTCAGATAAATTAAAAGATCAAGACAGTTCAAATAAGTTCTGCAATTATAATCCTGATGTACTTGTTGAGGCACGTGAGAATATTGAGCTTAGTCGCACATCGGATAAGTGAAAATATGTGTGTATAGAAATATCAAGTGGTAGCGGTTAAATTTGAGTTTTAACCACTCAGGCCCAACTTTGGTCACTCTGTCCCATTAATTGGCATCAAGACAGCGATTCGAATATGACCCAGTGTTTCATGTTGCTTTGTGACTCCTATGAACTATTGAAATTTCATGTGTGGAGTGGGCTCCTGGTATATGATACTCATTGACGACATTAAAAAGCTTCTAATAGAACGGAAAAGATTACCTATGCAAAGAGCTCTCATTTGGGAGGATGATTGTTAAAGATATCTGAAAAATATATTGGTGTAAATATAAAATGGTAGGCTATGTGCTTAAGATTTTAGATTGAATGAGTTTAATCACCCGCGTATTGGGCCCTTTACATTCGCGTGGAATTGAAAACCGCTGGCTTTCAATTTCAAAGCCAATGTTGATTCATTTCCTGCACGCCGAACAGATGAATTGGCTTTCTGGAATCCAAAGTCAATTCCAGAAAACCAATTCATGCGCGCCGAACAGACCCTAAATATATAACTTATCAGATTGAGCGTTTAAGATACCAATCCATTTGACATATCAATATATATAAGAATGCAGCCATGAAATCAAAGAACAAATGCATTAAATTAAACTCAATGATTGCAAAGAGAGAGAGAGAGATCTCTACTTGCTTTAAGGTGAAGCTGAAATTGACGGCGGCGGCTAAGCAACGCAAGTAAAAACCAGAAATCCTATTTCAAACATGATCAAGTACAAACATAGATGACAATAAGAAAAACTCTACGCTAACACAGACATTGATTCAAATAATCTAAACAGGAGAGGGGTCAGAGATTTACCTCCCTCAAAAGTGAGGGGAGAAGAGTACTACACAATAATAGAGACTTGGCGGCGCTTGGCTAGGAGAAACCCTAAATCGGAGAGAGCTTTGGAGAGATCCCGCCAAAAGAATCGAGGAGCAGCGCCGAAAAAACACGAATACACAATAACTAGACGATTACAAGAGGGGTAAAAATCTGAAACACAAGTTTTACGCAAATTGTGACAAATAAATCGTTATGGGTTATGAAAAATCTGAATATGGGTGAATGGAGGAAGATTCCTACCAAAATGAAGTCAAATCCGGGCTCAAGGAGGAGAGGGGTGGAAACCCTAGGCGCCCCTCTCGCAAATCCTTGGCCAAAACAAAGAAGAATTGGAGGAATAAGGGTTGTTGGGGGGAGATGAGGCCTGCTGGAGGAAGAAGAGAGTGAGAGGGATTGATGCCGACTTATAAGGAGGAGAAGAAATTGTCGCTGCCACTGTCAGCTCCTTGGGGGAAGACAAAAACAGCCAACAAAGGAGGAGAGGCCACCAGCCAGGGAGTGGAGAAGCATGAGGGGCGCCGACACCTAGAGCTAGAGGAGGCGGTGAGAAAGGCGCCAATGGCTTGCGATGGAATCGGGAACGACACAGCTACACGCTTACAGGAGACGGGCTAGAGACGGGGCTTCGTGCAGCTTGCGGGTGCGGGAAAAATAAAACCTAGGCGGAAATGTTATATCGTGGGAGGGGGCCGGTTTAGGTATAAGAGGGTTGTAAAAAAAAAACTAATTCCCTATTTACAAAAATGTCACTCCAAACAAATCGATCAAAATAAATTCTTATTTTTTTGTAAATCCTGGGTTGTTACAATAAAGAGTTTCTCGGTAGGCGATTGATTGGACGTTCCGATTTGAGTTTGGGTAAACGGTAGGTGATGACACTAGTCCGCTCCCTATCTTCTCAGACTTGATCCGTGAATTAATTAGATTGTGTAGGTATACTGTGGGCAGCTATGACAGGGAATAACACAGTGTTGACCACGTATTCTATAGATAAATTTGATGGTAGCGAGAACTTCCGCCTATAACAGATTCGGGTCAAGGACATGCTGGTGGAGCAGGATTTGATGCGAGTGCTACAGAGGCGTGACTCTTTACCCGCTCCGGTGAAGGATCCTAAGTGGATAGAGTTGAATGAGTGTGTCATTAGTGTTATCAGGATGTGCGTCGACGACAAGGTGTTGTTTAATATTAGTATAAAATGGTAGGCTATGTGCTTTTTAATTCACACTCCCAAACAATCCACCTAACAAGGAGGTGGATTGAATGCTTGTGTAAGTTTTAATTGGAAAATCTATTTCATTTTGTGTTGAATGCTTGTTGAAAATCGTATAATTTGGGATATTATTTGAAATTGTTTACTCAATTTCCTCTCATCTATTTAAAAGATTTACTAGTCAAAATATTTAATCTAAGCAACTTTACTTCAATTGTTGCTAAGAACTTGTTCATTGTTTTTAACCTAATCTCAATCGTGCATGTCTTTGTTGCCTAGATTAATTTTGTAATTTTATTGCAATTACTTGTTGGGCAATCGTATGTGCATTGCATAATTTTAGAATTCTCTACATCATATACTTGAATTCACTCATTAGAGTTCCGTTAGGGCACAAACACTTTTGTCGCACCCGTCCTGCGTCACCCTCCCTAACAATCCACCTAACAAGGAGGTCCATGGCTTTGAAAATTGGATCTAAATGAGGGTTATTCTTTAAGTAGGAGCATAAATTTGTAGCATGCATATCTCTATAGTCCAAAAAAGTGTGTTTAAACTCCATAGACACAATAATAAAGCAAAACAACAGAATCACAGTGTTAATATTGAGTTTGGTAACTACGTTTTTGGGAGAGTGATCGTCACTCACCTGTTGGTAATTATTCTACATAGTATTAAATTCACTTTTTCATCTACTGATAGTCCTGCACTTTCTTTGTTACAAAATTTGCATCAGAGCAGATTTCACCTCATTTCTCATCAAACATTTCCATAAGCATCGATGGACAACGATAAGAAATTTGCATTTGCCAAATATTAAACTCGAACCAAAGTTCCAACAATGAAGAGGAAAATGATGATATATTCATTTAATACTAGTTTTGAGCACCCAAGCTACATCTATTACCCATCAAACACTTAATTCAATTGTAATTTCAACCCACCAACTATTTCATCTATTTAAGGGAATTGTTGTATGCAGGCTGAATTCGTCACCAAAAATATTACATTTTATTTGAACAGCCGGGTGCACAAAAATATTATATCTATTACCATCAAAACTTCATCTATTACATTCTATTTAAGGACTCATAGAAAAGTTAGTAGAACATCTGTATAAAAGGGCAGCAAGGTGCACAAAGCATCCCCGCGCAGCAAGGACCCGGGGAAGGGTCCCCCGACAAGGGTGAAATGTAGGTAAACCATATCTTGCATTTTTGCAAGAGGCTGATATAGAACATCTATATGTAGACCAAAATTAAACTCGTGCATGTGCCTACTCCCCCGCCTAGATACATCCTGTCTTTTTTTGCCTTGGAGGGAGCATCTCCTCCAAATTCCAATCAGAGGTTTCCGTTTCATTGATGCTCTTCATTCAACACCTTCCAGAGTTCAGGTTCTGGTATTTCTATTATATTTGTACTGTTTTCTTATGACCATACTCCCGCCCATACTGCTCTCCAGTAATCTTACCTTCTTATGACAAATTAATGGGAGCAAAGATATCTACTTCAGTTCAGTCTATTTAAATGCTCTTAAAATGTACATTAGATTCTAGAATTTTATCACAACTTCGGGCGGGGGAGGATTGTGGCAGGTTACCAAAACTTAAAAAAATATGGTGTTTGAAGGGATTATTGACTAGGATTGATATTCTTTTTAAAATTTGTAATGGTTTGCGGATAACAAAAGATCCACGGGTAACAAATTTTTGTTTTGTTTTTAGTCGTGGATAGTCAAACTTGGTCTGGATATAACAATTTCCTTATTTAATCAAAGAATTCATGTTTGATGTTATATAAGACTTAAATATGGAAGGGGCCTGAAAGGTTAAGAATGAGAAAGTTGGAAATTCAACTTGTTGGATGAGTAATTCCCAAAATGTGATAGATGGGTGACTCCGTTTCAGGTGAATCCCAAATGTTATAAGTGAGCACCTCCTCAAAGGTTCAAGCGAGTAAATTTTTACTTAATTGATGTAACTTTTTTTTTCACGATAATGATATCTCTCCTCCCATTTACTTGCAATTATGCACTTCATTCTAGCTACATCCCTCCACCACCATCATTTTGTAACTTAAAACCTCGAACAATCTACAGAAAATAGACCCAAATCCTTCATAGCCCTTAGTTACATGTTCAAGGCGCATCAAGACGCAAAGGGGTCTTGGAGCCTAAGGCACAAAGCTGAGGTGCGCGTCTGATGAGGGCAAGACGCAACTATATCCATTTAAAATAATCAGCATCAAACATAAATTCATCTTCTTGATCAGATTCCTCATCTATTCTACTCATTACTCACTCATTACTATCATTTATATCTCTTAAAAATACAATCAATGTAGTCGTTTGCATCATATTTAAGTCTCAACACTTGATTATGTTTAATAAACATTAAATCAAGCAAAAATAATTGAGTTCTTACATTACTTTCTTTTTTATTTTAAAAAATAGCATAGATCTCACCAAGGCGGGCCTTTTATGATCCAAAGATGCAAAAAATGGGCGCAAAGGCGCAAACCTCTGAGTTTGGTGAGTCGTGAGCCTTAGGTGACTAACAAAAACATCTAATTTCAGGAGAGCCATAATCCAATAGAAGCACATTTATTTTAATTTAGAGTTAATAAAATTGAGTAGATATCAAACAAATTTCAAGTATGTGGCATGATTACTGGTCTGAAATTCCCACCCTCCAATATGTTGACCTTCATCTTAATCCACCAACACCTCATTTCAAATTTCAAATCTGTTGCAGAATAGAGACCGGGCGGTCTGACTCTGGCGGATTACAGACCGTGCGGTTTGTCGGTTTCTCTCCAGCGGTTTGGTAGCAGGACTGTTGCTGTTGGTGCCCTGGCGGTCTGCCGGTCTGTCTCTGGTGACTTGGAGACCGGGCGACCTGGCGGTCTCCCGTGGCGGTTTGTTCTCTCCTTCTGGTGGTTGTCGGGCGGTTAGCCTATTCGTCTAACCGCGCGGCTTGGTCGGCTTGTATTTATGTTAAACCGCTTGTACCTGTAATTTTTTAGTCTCGCATTATTTAATTGTAATCTCTCTCATCTCTTCCATTATATAAAAGAGAGACTATATCATGTAATACACACCTTTTTTGGATAATAAAGATTTATGTTATTCTAATTTTCGGTTCCTCATTATCTGTTCGCACATGGTATCAGAGGACTCGATCTTTTCCGCCTGATTCGGTGCTTCTCCTGTCCGCGCGGCTTTATCTCCTTCTTGTCGTCTGTTCGCGCGGCCTCTCCTCCCTTCTCTACTCTGTCGCTGCTTTTTGTGTGTGCGGCCCTCTTCTCGCTCCCTCTCTCTCTCTCCGCTGCCTGTTTACGTGGTTTCTCCGTCTCCTGTTCGCACGGCCTTCTATCTACCTGCACGACTTCTTTCCATCTGCTTTTTTGCTGCTTGGTCGTGGCCTTTCTTGTCGTTGGTGTGTTGACACCATGACCGCTGCAGAACCTTTCCCTGTGTCTGTTGCAGTTTCTTGTCTTGTTTGTTGCGGTTTCTTGTTCTGTCCGCCGCGGTCTCTACTTGTTCTTGTCTCTGCTGCTTGGTCGTGGCGCTTCTTGCCGCTGGTGTATTGACACTGTGACCGCTGCAGAACCTTTCCTTGTGTCCGCTGCAGCCTATTGCCTTGTCTCCGCGACCTGCTGTTCGCACAGCTTCTCTCTACCCGCGCGGCTTCTCTCTACCCGCGCGGCTTCTCTCTACCCGCGCGGCTTCTCTCTACCCGCGCGGCTTCTCTCTACCCGCGCGGCTTCTCTTTCATGGCTCCTTCTGGCTCTTCTACCACCACCGCTACTCTTGTGGCCAATCCGCATCCTCCTCCCATTCCTTCCGGGAATCTTGGCACCGTCTCCAATGACCCCAAACTTGTCGGTTCCAACTACCCGGATTGGAGTGTCTACTTCACCTTCCTTCTTCGCTCACAACGCAAACGTCACCACCTCACCGATGACCCTCATCCTCCCACTTCCGCTGAATTTGACGACTGGGATGCTAGCGACGCATTTGTGCGCACTTGGCTCGCTAACAGCCTTTCCGATGAATGTCTTCCCGTCATCCGTCATGATGAGACGGTCAAGAAGGCTTGGCTTCATCTTGCTGCTCTGTACTCGAAGGGGGCTCAGACGTCCCGCATTTATACTTTGTATGCGGACCTCTTTGCTCGTCCTTCCATGTCTCATGCTGCCGCTTATCAACAAGTCCAGGCTCTCGGGGCTGAGATTCTTCAACATCGTCCCTTCTCTGCGGATTTGGCCGAACAGCACAAGCACTTACAAGAACTTCTTGTTGTGTGCTATCTTCTGCGACTTTCTGAGTCTTATGACATGATCCGCCAACAAATCTTGTGCGAAGCAGACTCTCCCACCTTGGATAACAACTGTTGCACGCATTGCCGCAGTTACCTCTCTACTTCAACGTCCGCTTCTGTCTTCTCCTCCTCCAGACAACTATACTCATCAGACTCAACGAGTGGCTCTGCTTGTCGCAACCACCATTCCGGTGGGCGTAACTCTTTGTGCTTCCTCTGCTTTCACTGTGGCCGCACCGGGCATCTTGTGGATCGCTGTTGGATGAAACATCCACATCTTCGCCCTTCTGGTGACTCTTCCACCTCCTCTTCAAAGTCGTCCGCCTCAGTGACCACGTCATCAGGTAGTGCTCACGTGGTTACTCAAGGTAAATGGACTCATCGACTCTGGTGCGACTAATCACGTGACGGGCAATACTCAGTGCTTTTCTCTTCTCGAAACACATGATCGGTTGCCACCGGTCATTGTTGCAGACGGCTCTCCCTCCCCAGTTCATGGGACGGGAGTGGTTCATGTCACTTCGTCTCTTCGCCTGACCGACACTCTCTATGTGTCCAAGTTTTCGTGGAATTTATTATCGGTTACTTCTTTGTGCAAGCAACTTCAGTGCTCCGTCACATTCACTCCAACTTCTTGTTCTTTTCAGGATCCGAGGTCCCAACAGACGATTGCTACTGGGACTGAGAGCGGCGGCTTCTACTTTCCTCGACAACGTTTCCGCTCTGTCGGCCTTCTCCTCCTCCTCTACAGATCTCCTACAATGGCATCTCTGCCTTGAACATCCTCCTCCACGACTTCTTCGTCAGCTTCTGCCCCACCTCCCTCCGCACAGTTCTCCTCTCAACTGCGGCGTCTGTCAGCTTGGCAAGCATCACCGCTCCTCCTTCCCGCCGAAGCAAGCTCGTGGCTCTACCCGTCTGTTTGATCTCATTCACTCCGACATCTGGGGTCCTACTCCTATCCTCACCGTTGATCGGGGTAGTTCTTATTTTGTTATTTTCATTGATAACTTCTCTTAATGTACTTGGGTGTATCTCTTACGAGAACACTCTGAACTATTCAATGTATGGATATCTTTTTATCATTTAATTAAAAATCAGTTTGGTGTTTCAATTAAAATCTTACGCTTTGATAATACTAAGGAGTATATTAGTCAAGCTTTTTCATCTTTCTGTATGCAACATGAGATTGTTCATCAAACAAGTTGTGTCTATTCCTCACAATAAAATGGAGTGGCGGCACGCAAAAACCGTCACCTCTTTGATGTCGCTCGCACTATACTAACGCAAATGCATGTCTCTCACTCCTACTGGGGCTATGCGGTTCTCATTTCTTATTATCTCATACATCGCATTCCCTCCACGGTTCTCCACGGTCAAACCTCATTCTTCATTCTCTATTCGGGCAAGGATCTTTTTTCTCTCCCTCTGCGTATCTTTGGGTGCACAGCCTTTGTGCACACTCCCTCCGCCACCCGCGACAAACTCTCCCTCGCTCCACCAAATGTGTCTTTCTGGGATACTCTACCACTCAGAAAGGTTATTGTTGTTTTGACCCCATTCTTCGCAAGCAGTTCGTCTCCGCGGACGTTACCTTCTTCGAAAATGCTCCATATTTCTCTGACGACTCCTCTCCTCTCCCTGTGGCTTCCGATTCTCCTCCTGTTCCCTCCAGCCCATCGACACCTACCGAGGTATTTCCTCCTCCACCGTCTCCATCGTCTCCTCCTCTCTATCCACCTCCACTATCTCCCTCCCCTTCGTCGGCATCGCTCTCTACTCCTGGGCCAGCTCTCTCCACCATGGATGCTCCGGATACTGAGGAACCTGCTGACCTGGATCTTCCCATTGCTCTTCGCAAAGGGGTTCGGGCGTATACCAAGCACTCGCTTGCTGCTGTTGTTTCCTATTATCGTCTTACCCCTGCTCGCAGGGAGTTTGCACTGGCTATCTCTGTCACTTCCACCCCCCGTTCCTATCAGGAGGCCCTTACTGTTCCACATTGGAATGCTGTCATGGATGAGGAGATTGCTACTCTCACTGAACGGGGTACCTATACCCTGGTTCCTCCTCCCTTCGGCACAGATGTTGTTGCCTGTCGCTGGGTCTTTGTGGTGAAGTTCCGCCCAGACGGTCGTGT
Organism: Platanthera guangdongensis; assembly: GCA_039583875.1. Lineage (NCBI taxonomy): Eukaryota > Viridiplantae > Streptophyta > Magnoliopsida > Asparagales > Orchidaceae > Platanthera > Platanthera guangdongensis. The sequence goes on from CM077156.1 coordinate 4,953,440, forward strand.
GGATCGTTACAAGACCCGGCTTATTGCCAATGGCTTTACCCAGACTTATGGGGTTGACTACTTTGACACTTTCTCTCCAGTTGCTCGTCTTAGCACTATCAGGGTCCTCCTATCTGTGGCTGTCAACAGTGATTGGCTCATTTCACAGCTGGATGTCAAAGAATGCCTTTCTATATGGGGATCTTCAGGAGGATGTATACAAGGAGCAACCTCCAGGGTATGTTGCTCAGGGGGGACACAGGTTTGCCGGCTCAAGAAGGCTATCTATGACCTAAAGCAAAGTTCTAGAGCTTGGTTTGATAGGTTTAGCGGGATTGTGGCGGCCGTGGGTTTTACGAGAAGTTCTGTCGATCACTCCTTATTTACTCGTAAAACCTCTCTGGGTCTAGTGGTGCTTGCGGTATATGTGGATGATATTCTTCTCACTGGAGATGACCACGCTGGGATAACCTTGACGAAGAAGCATCTTCGGCAACACTTGGTTACAAAAGATATTGGCTCTCCAAAATACTTTCTGGGAATAGAAATTTCTCGGAAGCCCAATTCCCTTGTCCTCTCCCAACGGAAGTATGTTATTGATTTGTTAAAAGAGGCAGGGCTGACTGGGGTTAAACCTGCCCGATACCCCATGGCGACTGGAGAAGATAAAACCTGGACGGATGACTCTCCTCTTCTTTCAGATGTTACGAGGTACAGACGTCTGGTTGGTAAACTTATATATCTCACGGTGACTAGACCTGATATTATCTATGTTGTAGGCAAGGTTAGCCAATACATGCAAGCTCCTAGGGAGTGTCATCTACAGTCTGCCCTGAGGATATTGGAGTATGTTAAATCAGCGTCTGGGAAAGAACTACTCTTTCAGAAGAATGGTCATTTGAGGGTTGAAGCGTACTCAGATTCGAGCTATGCTGATGACAAAGGAGACCGCAAGTCAACATCAAGCTTTTGCACCTTTGTGGGGGGGGGGAACCTTGTGAGCTGGAAAAGCAAGAAACAGTCTGTCGTCTACAGGTCCAGTACAGAAGCAGAATATCGAAGTATGACATCGACCACGTGTGAGTTGAAGTGGTTACGGGCTCTCATGCTTGACATAGGAGAGGTCTACAACCATTCTCTACCTATGTTTTGTGACAACAAGACCGCTATATACATCTACAAAAATCTGGTCTTCCATGAGAGAACAAAGCACATTGAAGTCGACTGTCACTTTATTCGGGAAGAGATTCTGAAGGAACAAATTTGTACTCGGTTCGTCACCTCCGACAAAGAGTTGACCGATATTTTCACCAAGCCAGTATCCGCCTCTTTTCATCACATTTGCGACAAGTTGGGCATGATCGACATATATGCTCCAGCTTGAGGGGGAGTGTTACAGAATAGAGACCGGGCGTTCTGGCGGTCTGACTCTGGCGGATTACAGACCGTGCGGTCTGTCGGTTTCTCTCCAGCGGTTTGGTAGTAGGACTGTTGTTGTTGGTGCCCTGGCGGTCTGCCGGTCTATCTCTGGCGACTTGGAGACCGGGTGACCTGGTGGTCTCTCGTGGCGGTTTGTTCTCTCCTTCTGGTGGTTGCCTGGGCGGTTAGCCTATTCGTCTAACCGCGCGGCTTGGTCGGCTTGTATTTATGTTAAACCGATTGTACCAGTAATTTTTTAGTCTCATATTGTTTAATTGTAATCTCTCTCATCTCCTTCATTCTAAAAAAGGAGGTTATACCATGTAATACAAACCTTTTTTAGATAATAAAGATTTCTGTTATTCCAATTTTCGGTTTCTTATTGTCTATTCGCACAAAATCTTAATTGGAAATTCAAACTTTCATCTAAATCATCTTCCTTTTTTTGTTATGGGCTCCGAGTCTAGTCATCGTTAGCGACTTCGTGTCTAGTCATCTTAATTTTAGTTGTCTTTTATTATTATCATTTTGGTCTTTTCTTTATTTTTATTATTATTATTTTGAGTTATTATTAGTGGTTAGAAGTTAATAGTTATCATTTAAGAGTCTTGTAAGCCTATTTAAAGAAAAATGATGTTGGAAAGAAAATATGAAAGAAATTAGAATCTCTCATCTTGTCTTGTTAAAAGATTGTGGCAACTCTCTCTCTCTCTCTCCCCTAAGCGCACCCCGCCTAAGCATACTCCTAAGATTGTGGTCATCACCACCTCCGGCAGCTCCTCCGACAACTCTACCGACATTTTACGGGATTGCCCGTAACAACTTGATATCAGAGCCTAAACTTTTCAACCCCACCATTACCGCAAGCGCGTTACTAATTTGAAACTACAAACTCATCGACCTGCAAGTGCAGGAATGACTGTCGTCTCTATCTCATTGAAATTGCAAACTCATTGACATATAAGCTCAGGAACGCATGTCGCCTTCGTCAAACATGGTCAACATACAAGCTCATCGACGCTCATCATCTTCGTCGAGCATCATCAATCGAAACTCATCAACCCACAAGCTCTATCAACACGCAGCTCCGTCGTCATGCAAACTTCGTCATCATGAAATCTCCGTTGACCTTATTGTCGATGTTAGTCGCACCGCGTTCGTCGTCATCCCCAACGTCCCTTCACTGCATCGATTCAGTCGCACACCACAGTTTTTGTCCTCCTGCGCCACAGCACACGTTGCTCCTTCCATATCGAGCCCCACGCAACTAATCATCACCCTATTACCTCCTTTCACACGCAAATTCTTCGAGACTAAAGGCTCGTAGTCGGGTTGTGCACCTTATCCTGTTAAAAATGGCGAGTAAGAGTTGTCTGCGTCGAGCCCTTAGTATTTAAGTGACTTAAGGTTAATTAATGTTGGACCTTAATAATTGGTGATATCATACTAAGGGCCGAGGGCATGGATGCTATGAAATGTGAACTTAAGGGGAGGTAAATGTTATGTTTTGTAACATTCAGGAAAGGTTTTTGTAATTTCAATAATAAGAGAGGTGCAATCTGTAATTATGATAACTTCCAGGGAAAGATTTGGCATAATAACATGTTGAAAACACACTTCTAGTACCACATACAGAGTAATTGCATCAAAATATATAACATAAAGCTCAACTGGAGTGTAGAATACCTGAAATATACCAAGATTTCTGTTGTAATCCGATTCCGGCAATGTCAATGAAATGATCAAGTGAAGTTTGTGGTTTCGTGGTATAAGACGCCGGGCAGCGGGCTTCGAAAATCCAACCTGCTTGTCGAATTTGAAACTACACTCAGCACCATCACACGGCATTAGAGGCACAAGAGCATCCGGGCTAGCTTTGGTGTAATCAAAATTTAAACTTCTTGACATCTTCAATGGCTCCTCCGCAATTCGGCTTATCAGAAGACTAGCAGAGAAAAAAGCCATTAATAGTAGCCCAGAAAGCACAGTTCCAACATAGAGAGACCAGAAGCAGCCACAAGCCATTCTTCCTGCTAATTTCCCAATTCCATGATGCTTCCTGAGCATCTCTGGTACAAAAGGTCTGAAACTATCCATGGCAACTTTGCAGAACCACAATATCTTCATTTTCATACCATCTACTGTGCTTCTCAGGGTTCCAAGAGGATTGGCCACAAACAACAAAGAACTGTATGTCAACCATGTCGGAAGTGTTAAGCATTTGATCAGCAAGTTAATCTGGAAAAGGATGGATTTGACCACCAAATCTGCAAGAGAAACCAGGAATCTCTGAGATGGAGATTCATTAATTAATGGCCGCGGTTCATCCGAAGACGTTTCCTGGCCACAATCTCTCCCCGAAACGTTTTCGAGGGAGGTAAGCGTTGAAGAAGTCGAAGTTTCTCCGCTATCGCAGCTCAGATCGTTTGCGTCCGGGCTATAGATCGGCACGGTGGAGCGAAAAGAAGCCCGGCGACGGCGAAGGGACGTTGATGAAACTTTCCGGCGGCTAGTGGCAATGTCCTCATTCTCCTGCTGGTTTCCGGTCCTTTCGGGCAGTGAAGAAGGTGAGGAATCGGTGGTTTCTATGAGATCCGGCGTGGAAAAATCATCGGAAGCGTCAAAGAAGAGATCGGAGGAGTCTCCGTTGGTGGTAATGGCCGATTCCATGTGGATGGCCGGAGAGGGAGCGAAGCACGGGGAAGGGGGACTGGGGAGTCCGGGACCCGTCCCAAGATCTCCGTCCGGTGAGAGGAGGTGTTGCCCGTCCCTAGATCACCGTCCGGTGAGAGGTGTTGCCCGATGGAAATATCAATGGACGCGATTTACCCTCTTTAGGCTCTATTTGTTCCCTGCTCCGTTTTGGGAAAACGCCGCCGGAAGGAGGGTAAACAAATGAACCTTCGGTGGCGTTTGTCCCGTTTTCACCCGTCCGCCTTGAGAAATGCCCCAAAAAGTTCCGTTTGGAGCAACCACCTCCCCCCTCCGGTTCGAACACTCCGTTTACACCCGCCGGATCGACCCGCCACCGCCGAACCAAATGGAGCCTTAGGCTCCATGGTGGAAACGGAGAGTTCGAACCGGATGGGAGAGGTGGCTGCTCCAAACGGAGTTTTTTGGAGCGTTTTTCAAGCCGGACGGGGGGAAACGGAGTAAACGCCGTCGGAGGTTCATTTGTTTACCCTCCTTCCGACGGCGTTTGCCCAAAATGAAGCTACGAAACGCCCAAACAAATAGAGCCTTAGACTTCATTAGGTTCGGTCGTGGCGGGTTGATTTCCACGGAGAGTTCGAACCGGAGGGGAGGTGGCTGCTCCAAACGGAGCTTTTTGGGGCGTTTCTCAAGGCGGACGGGTGAAAACGGAGCAAACGTTACTGGAGGTTCATTTGTTTACCCTCCTTCTGCCGGCGTTTGCCCAAAACGGAGAAGCAAAACACTCAAGCAAATAGAGCTTTACGCTTTCTTTGGGAAACAGATGTCGGTTTAAAATGGAGCAAACTGAGATTTAAAAACTGTATTTTCAAAATTGTATTTTCAAAACTGAGAATTGTTGGAACAACATCTGTTTACAATCAGTTTCAAAACTGTAAAACAATGTATCTATTTGGGAAACTATTGTTCCAGTAATGGTTTAAAATGAAATATTTTCAAATAGCTAAATTCAAACAGAGATCTGAAAAATTTGATGTTCTAAAATTCAAGTAAACGTAAAGAAGAATTTAGACAAACGAAATTGAGCAACATGAGTTGTGTCTCTTTTCAAAAGTTTCAAAATAAAATTGCAACCTCAATAAAACAACATATTCAACGTTAATTTCCGACAATATCGTATAACTGTTCGACAATGGAGTCACGCAGTGCAGCCATTTGACTCGACTGGCTCCTTGCACCTCTAAAAATCTCATTGTCCTCCATTCTTGTGTTGCTCGTCATTCGTACCCTCATCTAATCATATGTGCCTGAGGGTAGGCAAAAGTCTCATCGTGATCACATCGGTAGAAATCACTATCTACTCGTGATTGATGTCCGCGTATAAAATTATGCAGTGTCATCGTGAAAACCACAATTTTTCGTTGTTTTTAAAGCTATAGGGCGGCATATCGCGAAGGAATCGTCATTTCTTCTTCCATACACTAAATGTATGTTCTATAACACTACGCAATGATGAGTGTGCCTGATTGAATATTTCCTTCCATCCTTCTATTGGACGCTGACCACGTGCAAAGTCTGGCAAGTTGTTGGGTACATTGGAAAATGTGTACCTGATTTGAAGAAGGCTCACCCCACTCAATGATATACATCAAGATGTATTTGATGTACTTTGAGTTTACTTGTGCAGGTTAAGTAATTGCAGGGAAAGCATGAAAAGTTTCTAAGTCCATGTGTCGACACCTAGAAGAAAAGTGTCGACACTTAAGAAGGCTTGTGTCGACACCCAGAGAAACTGTGTCGACACTTGGAGTAATTGTATCGACACCAGGAATGCAGAGTCGACACCAGAAGGAAAGTGTCGACACATACAGGCTGTGTCGACACACAATGAAGAAGAGTCTAAAGAATCAGTGTCAACACTTAGAAGCAGTGTCGACACCCAGAGGAACTTTGTCGACATCACAAGTGTCGACACCAGGAGGCTGTGTCGACACTCAGCAAAACATCAACAAAGTTCAAGTAAAAGTGTCGACACTAGGAGGCTGTGTCGACACTAGGAGGCTGTGTCGACACTCAGCAAAACTTCAACAAAGTTTAAGTACAAGTGTCGGCATAATGAAGAATGTGTCGACACACAGCAAAAGTCTCAACACATGAAGAAAGTGTCAACACTATGAGGCTGTGTAGACACTCAGCAAATTTCAATAAAGTCTAAGTACAAGTGTCGACACAAAGGAGATGTGTCGACACTCAGCAAAAGTATCAACACAGAAGGCATGTGTCGACACTAAGAAAATGTGTCGACACTTAGCAAGTATCAACACAAGAATATGTGTCGACACAAAGGAGTTGTGTCGACACTTACAAGAAATCAACTAAGTATCAAAGAAGGACTTGTGTCGACACACAGGATCAGTGTCGACACATGTTGAAGAAGCAGTGTCGAGAAGCAGATTCTACAACACAAGGAGTTGTGTCGACACCATGAAGGCTAGTGTTGACACTTAGTCTACTTGTGTCGACACTTAGTATATCAATGTCGACACTTAAAGACTGATTGTCTCGACACTTTCAGACAGTTACAGAAAATTCAAGAAGTGACTGGATGACTTGACAGCTGTCATTCCAGCCGGTCTACTGCAACTGTCAGAGCTGTCAGAAGATCGTTAGAAACCGGATCAGTCGGTTACCATGAAGAAGGCTTATATAAAGGCTTATTCTGTCAACAGAAGAGATCGATTTTTGCATCAATCAGTTGAAGTGATCAAAAGATCTAAGAAGTTGTAGAGAGAGAGCTCTTTCTAAGAAAACAGCTATTGAACCAGGCGGTGAAGAAAGTTTCAGATTGAGATCTGATTCTTAAGTCAGCAGTGATTGAAGATCATCTGCATAGAATTTTAACCTTATTGTGTTCTAATTCAAGAAGCTTTGAAGAAAGCCAAGAGAGGTTGATCTCAGCAAAGTTCTTCCAAGAACTCATCAAGAAATCTGTCAACTCGTCTCTCTCATTCTGAGTTGTGGTTATATACTTTGTAATTTTAATTTCTTGTAGGAGCCTAAGCGATCTAAGTTGTAAGCCTGAAATTATAAAGGCAGAGTGGTAGGGTCTATGTGCCTGAGTGTAGGAGATTCATTTCTCGTAGTGTAGGCCTTGTTGAGGGCTGAGTGTAGGCCTTGTTGAAGGTTGAGTGTAGGTCTTGGTGAAGACTGAGTGGTAGGGCTTTTGAGCCTGAGTTGTAAGAGTGGGATCACTCTGTGCTGTAGGAACCTATTTGGGGTTCTGAGTGTAAGATCTGAGGAACTAAGGAATAGTGGAGAAGTTGGGCCGAATCTAGTACACTACTAGATAGGCGAAGGGGGAAAGTGGATGTACCCTGTCACAACCCGCATTTTCTCCGAAATTTTTAGAAGTATCAGAGTGGAAGAAAACGCGCGTTGTGATGCCACGTCGGACAGGGGATAACTGTCGACGCTCAGGCGACCACTAACTGCTAAGACTAAGAAAGTTCAAAACTTGAATGATGTGAAAACCAATTATATTTTTTTTTGAGGCCGTATCCCTCGGCTTCGTGGATCAACTAGTCCACCCTTTCAAAATTATACTTATACGTAGCGGAAAATACTTTATTCATTTTTTTAACATCCTAAGAGGGTGCTTACGCGTCCCCGGGGGACGCCTAAGACTATGCAAAACCCTAGATTTAATTTATATATCATATATAGGAAATACCCTTTTTTTACGCGGTTTGAAAATAGTGGTTAAGCTCTTTAGGAAGGAAAACATGATGCCTATATTTTTGATATAATAGTTAGTTTCCTTTATAGGTTTTAAAATAACTAGCAACCTAACATAAATCATCCCAGAAGCAAGTTGAATAAACTCCAAAACAGGAAATATAGCAGTATAAGCAGAGTACAAGCATCAAAAGAGAAACCACCAGTGGGCGCCAACAACTGACACGAACCCACTGGTGAGTAGGTATATCTGTACTACAAATCTAAAGGAACTACCTCCCAGGAGTGAGGAAAAAGAAACTCAGCAGCAGCTACAGCACTAGCAAACTCCAGAAGATCCCTAGCCGCTCAGTCGGCTATAAACCTGAACCTGAGGCATTCAAAAAAAGAGAACGCCTCAGCAAAGCAATATATAAACATGGAAGTGAACAATAGCATGAGAAAGAAGTGAAACAGGTAAGAGCTAAAGTAAACAAGTGCAGGAAAATACTCGACATGAGTAGGTAAAAAGGGGTGCACCAAGTGCACGGGTGAGGTCATGCCTCTCACATATCTGCAGGAAGGATTAGCAAAGTAACGAATAAATTCAAGTATAAAGCTAGAGCAGGAAGAGTCACCTAGTACTGGAGACGGACAAAAAGGTCAGAAAAAGGGCCTAGACTGGTGGCAACGGTCCAACCACGTCTCACAGGCCTAAACATCTCAAGGTGCTGTGGTGGTGGCATCGGTCCAACTCAACCAAACAGCTCACATTGTCTTAATAAGACAAGAAATAAACAAGGGTGGCGGCATCGGTCCGACCCACCTCAAAACCACATCCAACTCCAGCACTAAGTGACTCGGGAAAATACCTTCCTGGTAGTCCCATGAACCACCATGAAGTCAACACTGAACCATAAACATCTAGAGTAACCCGCCTAGGAGACTTGGCTGACGACGTTGGTTAACTAGACTCGCATCTAACCTCGCAACCATATACAACTTCAGTACACAAAGCACTACAGTTAATAAAAACACTTGATTAAAATCCTATCATCAGCAGTTATCTTAGGCTAAACTTCCATCTCAAGAGTTTCTTTTACACCTACGAAATCTCATATACTTACCAGGGAACTGAGCCCAAGCTTCGTTTATTCGAGCACCTTAATACGAGTGGAAGAAAATAACACACTACTAGCTGTAACTGCGTAGTCCGATTCTACACCCGCACAAGTAAATCGACACAACGCATGCACGATTAGTTCACTAACAACACGTATACGCGTAACTTTAGGGGCTTGATACCGCACAAAAGCGCGGGGACTCGACATATCATGCAAACCGGAGGGTTAACGCTAGACAAAACAGGAGGATTTGGGGGGGGGGGCTACTGATACAAATCCGATCTTCCTTCCTTTTTCTTTTGGACAACCAAGCCTACTACAACCAAAATCCTTGCAACTAATACTAACGAGCACACATCAATAGTTTACCCTCAAAGAAAATCGCAAACTATAAACTACCTCACGAGCGAACAAAACTCGGAATTTAGGGCACTTAGACTATATTCTAACGGGGCAAGATTCCTAGTGCAAGCAAGAATAAAAGAGGACCATAAGACCGCATTCCCGAAGGATACAATTAGTCAACGTAATAGGAGGAAACATGAGGGGCCTTGCATAAAAAAAATATAGGAGGATAACACAAGGAGTATTCATGAATCAAGCAACGGTTCTAGCAAAAGAAAAATTACTTTGGCAAGGGAATACTTGCCTAAATCTTTGGAGGAATTCGGCCCACACTTTCTTCCCAAAAGGTCCAGATCACAGCCAACAGCCCTAAGAAATCACTGGACAAAAACACCGGGCGGTCAAGCAAGGAAAAACGGGAACTTCACCACCGATCGGAAAAAAAAAGAGAGGAGAAATCCCAAATTGGTTACCTCGGAACGTAGATCTAGCCTAGAGGAGTCCGAATCCGGCCTCGAACTGGAGATCCGGGCAGAAATGGCCGGCGAACGGGCGGCCGGAGCGCTGCGGGAGGCTTCCGCCCGTCTTCTTCTTCCGCGCGGGTTCTGCGAATCGCCGTCGGGTTGGGGGGATTTCTAACCTAGCCGAACGCATAAGAATATATATATGAGCCTATTATTTACTTACCCATCCTTGTATATTTGCACACCACACTCTCACATATATATTTACACACACTTATTTACACATATATAAATACATATACATACACTTAAATACACATATATATATATACCTTCATACATACACATTAACACACATATATATATATATTTACACATACACTTAAATACACATATATATATGTACCTTCATACATACACATTAACACACATATATATATATATACACATACACTTAAATACACAAGACCGCAGGCACGCACACGCAATTCATTAAAACCTTGCATGTCTACTACACGCGCTATGCCCTAAATGCGCAAACATAAAAAAAATACGCTCGCACAAATGACGACTCGCTAACTAGCGACCGTCGAAAAGGCGCGGAAACTAACGTTCTCGGATTCCGACCAAATCCGCACTGTAGCTAAACACTCGGGCTACGAAAACATCGGCGAAGTCGGACACAACCTCCGACGACCACACACTTGGGCAAAACTCGCCCGAAGTCAAAGCACAGGGATTCCCTAAGAGGCTCAGCCGGGCCTCCAAAACAGACGCCGGCTAGCTGGGGAAACCATACCACAGGCTAAAAACTCTAAGAACACCTAACGAGGTACTCTAACAACGGCACGAGCCGGGAATGCGCCAACGTAATGCCAACGAGGACTTAAATAATTGCCGAAAATTCGGGGGCGTTACAGTCACTCTCCCTAAAAGAAAGTTTCATCCCGAAACTTTACATACACTACTACTACTAAAAAGAAAGTAACAATATAAAAGTTATTGGAAATAAAACATACCCAACAAATCAGGAGAACAGGCGAGGGTAAGCCTCCCTCATCGCCGACTCTAGCTCCCAAGTCGCGCTTTCCAAATCTTGATTCTTCCAAAGAACCTTCACCATCGGGATAGACTTCGATCGCAGCACTCGGTCCTGAGTATCCAAGATGCGGACCGGCACCTCAACATACGAGAGGTTGGGCTCCAACTGGGGCACGGCATCCAAGACTTGCCCTCTGCTCCGCACACACTTTCGCAGCTGGCTCACGTGAAAGACATTATGCACGCCAGGGAAGTTGGCGGGTAGATCCAACCTATAAGCTGCCACACCAATACGCTCCAAGATTCTGAATGGGCCCACATACCTCAGATCCAGCTTACGGTTCTTGCCGAACCTCTTCACTCCAACCATCGGAGACACCTTCAAGAAAACCAAATCCTCTACCGAAAATTCCAAATCAGTCCTACGCCGGTTGGCGTTCTTCTCATATCTTTCCTGAGCTAACCGAAGCTTTTCCCGGATGAGCTTCACAGCAACCTCCATTCCTCTAGAGCATCAGGACCCAACAACGGCCTCTCACCGGCCTCAGTCCAAAACAACGGAGTTCTGCAGCGCCTCCCATACAATGCCTCGAAGGGAGCCATTTGCAAGCTCTCTTGGTAACTGTTATTATAGGCAAACTCCATGAGCCGCAAACGCTCATCCCATGCTCCACCGTGATCTAGAATGTAGCATCTGATCATATCCTCCACAATCCGGTTCACCCGCTCGGTCTGCCCATTTGTCTGAGGGTGGTAAGCGGTAGAATATCTCAAGTCTGTGCCCAAACCCTCCTGCAAACTCTTCCAGAAGCGGGAAGTAAATCTGGAGTCTCGGTCTGAAATGATGCTCACGGGAACTCCATGCAATCGGATGACCTCACTCAAGTACAGCTCTGCTATCTTCTTCATCGGGTAGTCGATCTTATAAGGTACGAAGTGCGCACACTTCGTCAATCGGTCCACGATCACCCAAACTGAATCAAATCCTCTTGGAGATCTTGGTAAGCCCGTGATGAAGTCCATAGAGATACTTTCCCACTTCCAAGTCGGGATTTCCAAAGGAGTCAGCTTTCCACCAGGCCTTCCATGATCGGCCTTCACCCGCTTGCAAGTGTAACATTCAGAAACATACCGAGCTATATCTCCTTTCATACCTTGCCACCAGGCGATCTGCTTCAAATCATGATACATCTTCGTGGATCCCGGGTGGTAGGCAACACTGGATCCATGAGCCTCTTTGCATACCGTGCTCCTGATGTCTCCAACCGCGGGGATGCAAAACCTGCCGCGGTACTTCAAGGTACCCAAATCGTCGATGGAGAAATCCGGCAACTCCCCTCTCTCAGCCCTGAGGTACAGGTGAAACAAATCTGGATCATCCTTCTGGTGCAACCTGGTGAGCGAAATCCAAGATGGCTCTGCCACTGCCAAACTGCTTTGCAAATCACAGCCTCCCACAGAGATGTCCATCAACAAGAACTCTTCCACTAAACGATCCGCCGTGAGGTTGAAGATCTTCCCTGTCTTGCGGCTCAGGGCGTCGGCCACCACGTTGGCCTTGCCTGGATGGTACTGGATCTCCACGTCATAATCGGCCACGAACTCTAGCCACCGCCGCTGACGCAGATTCAGCTCCTTCTGAGTAAACACGTACTTCAGACTCTTATGATCTGTGAAAATCTTGCACTGGGCCCCATAGAGTAGATGCCTCCACAGCTTCAACGCGAAAATCACCGCCGCAAACTCGAGGTCATGCGTAGGATAATTCCGCTCGTGAGTCTTCAACTGCCGCGACCCATACGCGATCACCTTCCCCTCTTGCATCAATACGCCTCCGAGCCCAACATGCGAGGCATCCACATAAACATCATAGTCCTTGCCCTCCGTAGGCAATGTCAGAACAGGAGCGGTGCACAATCTCCTCTTTAGCTCCAGAAAGGCCTTCTCGCACTGCTCGCTCCAGATGAACGCTGCATGCTTCTGCGTCAACTTAGTCAAGGGCGCTGCCAAGGTAGAAAAGCCCTCAACAAACCTCCTATAATAGCCGGCCAACCCCAAGAAGCTCCTAATCTCCTTGGGTGTGCTCGGCCTATGCCAATCCATCACTGCAGAAATCTTCACCGGGTCCACTGATATGCCATCCTTGTTCACCACATGACCCAGGAAGGACACCTGAGGCAACCAGAACTCACATTTGCTCAACTTGGCGTACAACTGATGATCTCTCAAGGCAGATAACACCAACCGCAAGTGCTGATCATGCTCCGCAGCATTCCGAGAATAAATCAGAACGTCGTCTATGAATACGACCACAAACTTGTCCAGAAAATCCTTGAACACTCGGTTCATCATGTCCATGAACGCTGATGGCGCGTTGGTCAACCCGAAAGACATAACTAGGAACTCGAAATGTCCATGCCTCGATCGAAACGCCGTCCGTGGAATGTCCGACTCCCGGATTCTGAGCTGATGATATCCTGATCGAAGGTCAATCTTGGAGAACACAGAACTGCCACGTAACTGATCGAATAAGTCGTCGATTCTGGGCAGGGGGTACCTGTTCTTGATGGTGACTTTGTTCAACTCCCTATAGTCGATGCAAAGGCGCATCGAACCATCTTTCTTCTTCACAAAAAGAACGGGTGCACCCCAGGGCGACGAGCTCTGCCTTATGAAACCCTTCTCCAATAACTCATCCAACTGGGTACGCAGCTCCTCCAGCTCTCGCGGGGCCATCCGGTACGGCGCCTTAGCAATAGGACGCGTACCCGGCTCCAAATCAATTACGAACTCAACATCTCTGGCCGGGGGAAGACCGGGAAGGTCGCTAGGAAACACATCCGAAAACTCACGGACAACAGGAATCTCATCCAACAACGACACACTGCTAACAGTCCCCAACACCGCGACTAAGCAAGCAAAACAATCAGGACTGAATAACCTCTGAGCACATACCGCAGAAATCGCCGGAGAGGCCTGGCGCGGATCGCCATAAATACTCCCAGGCTGACCGTTGTCCTTCTTGAAGTCCAAGCGCTTACCCCTGCACTGGATCACCGCATCGTATCTGGACAACCAATCCATACCCAGGATGACGTCGAAATCTTCCAAGTCTATAACCTTCAGATCCGCCTTGGCTGGGAAATCCCCCAACATAATAGGACAATCCAGAATGCCCTGATCTGATATCACAGAATCACCCGAGGGGAATTTGACGCAAAAGGCATCACCGACACGATCAAGAACCAGCTGGCACCGCTCTACAAAGGCCCTAGCCACAAAGGAGTGGGTAGCACCTGAGTCAAAGAGAACGCGCGCCCAGCGGTTCTTTACCTTAAAACTCCCTATATAAATATCAACGAGGAATAACACAGTCAATAAAGAAAGCAAAAGCCAGACTAATATGCAAAAGAAGTAAAAGACTAGCAAGAAGGTTTACCTGAAATGACTTGCGTCGAAGTTTGAGCATCCGCTGAAGATATCACGTTCAGCTTCCCTTTGCCTCTATCCATAGACTGAGGCGGTGGCAACGCCTGAAGAGGAACTGGTCGGTGCACAGACTGGAGCTGCGGGCATCGGGCCTTGGTATGACCTTTCTGTCCGCACTGATAGCAGACCTTGTCCTTCAACCAGCAACGGGCAACATCATGCCCCTCTTTCTTGCACAAAGTACACACTGCATTCTGTCTGGGAGCATCCTGAATAGCATGCACATGCACCTTCTGCGCCGCAACCCTCTTGAAACATCTCTCAGCAGGATGGCCCGACCGGCCGCAAAAACTGCAAACCTCCTTGCTCCTCTTCCCCGAAGGAGCACCAGGCACTTGGGGGCTCTTCGCTTCAGCAGCTTTCCTCTTCTCATTCCTCGCCTGCTGTCCTCTATGCTTCGCGTTTTCGATGGCCTCTACCTTCAAAGCGGCCTCCACTGCCCCAGCATAACTCACCGCTCCATGAGCCACCGCTAGCTGCTGTACCTCGCTCCGCAGGCCACCGAGGAACCGCTTTGCTCTATCCTCCTCTGAGCTCACCAAACTGGGGGCAAAGCGACTGAGTTTGCTGAACTCAATCTCGTACTCGCTGACTGAGAGCTGCCTCTGTTTCAGATGTAAGAAATCATTCATCAGCCTGTCTCGCTCCACTGACGGTAGAAATTTCCGCATCAAGATCTCCTTGAAGGAAGCCCAAGTGCTTCCTCCTACCATTCCCTCCTTCTCCCTCATCCACCAGCTCTTCGCTAACCCCTTCAGCTGATAGGCGGCCAGCATCACCTTCTGATCATCAGACACTCCAGAGTAGTGAAACATCTCCTCTATGGTAATCAACCAGTCATCCAATACCATGAAGTCCGCCTTACCATCGTAGGTAGGGGGTCGCAGTCGCTGGAACTGAGTGATGAAAGCCATCTCCGGGGGCACCACCACTGGAGGCACTAAAGGGGCTGGAGGTGCGGGAACAGCTAAACCCGCAGCAGGGTCCTGCGCTCTCGGGGCTAGTCCTGCCACCACAGACAACAGGGACTGGATCTGAGACTGAACGTCCACCATCTGCCTCGATAGAGCCTCATTGCTCTGCCTCAGACTTTCCATAACTGTACCGCTTTGAGTACCAGAAGACCCGCCCTCAGATTGGGGAGTCGATCTCGCCGCTCTACGCTTAGGCGCCATCCTAAAAAGATCAACAAACAAACATCAGGACCTAGTTCAACTACTAGGACAAAACAACAGGTACAGACAAACCTACATAAGTACTTGCTTTCACTGCCAACTTGCTCTGGGGTTTTATATATATAAATATATTTATACAGGGGAAATAATGTCATGCTTAACCTAAGATGGTTCACCACCATCACACTAACTCTTGTGCCTAAGTCGAGCATGCATGAATTTTTTTTTTTAATCTCTTTTTGACTCAAAACCATGTGTGTACATATGTCATCCTGCAAGTCTTTAGCTTGGCACGTTGTGCTTATGCAATGTTATGCTATGCATGATTGTGCTATGTATTCTAAAAAGGCCCTAATGCATGTTATGAGCGGCGTACACATGAAAATGTTATGCATCCCATACTACATAACATTTTCATGCAACGAAAAAGAAAACGTGCTAGTCGCATTCATGTGGTGAGGTTATGCATCCCATACTACATAACCCTCACATGTTGCCTCCTATGGTGGATCCATATACGAACACATATTATGCATCCCATACTACATAATATGCCCCGTATACTTCATGTTATGCTATGAGTGTAGTGTTCGTGCTTCAGCCAAGACGTGCCGATGACATATCGGTGTGTGTATGACATGATGCTAAACTTCTAATACTCACAAGGAAAGGTTGCCCGACAAATTGTCAAGCAACCTCCCTCTGATACCAACTGTCACAACCCGCATTTTCTCCGAAATTTTTAGAAGTATCAGAGTGGAAGAAAACGCGCGTTGTGATGCCACGTCGGACAGGGGATAACTGTCGACGCTCAGGCGACCACTAACTGCTAAGACTAAGAAAGTTCAAAACTTGAATGATGTGAAAACCAATTATATTTTTTTTTGAGGCCGTATCCCTCGGCTTCGTGGATCAACTAGTCCACCCTTTCAAAATTATACTTATACGTAGCGGAAAATACTTTATTCATTTTTTTAACATCCTAAGAGGGTGCTTACGCGTCCCGGGGGACGCCTAAGACTATGCAAAACCCTAGATTTAATTTATATATCATATATAGGAAATACCCTTTTTTACGCGGTTTGAAAATAGTGGTTAAGCTCTTTAGGAAGGAAAACATGATGCCTATATTTTTGATATAATAGTTAGTTTCCTTTATAGGTTTTAAAATAACTAGCAACCTAACATAAATCATCCCAGAAGCAAGTTGAATAAACTCCAAAACAGGAAATATAGCAGTATAAGCAGAGTACAAGCATCAAAAGAGAAACCACCAGTGGGCGCCAACAACTGACACGAACCCACTGGTGAGTAGGTATATCTGTACTACAAATCTAAAGGAACTACCTCCCAGGAGTGAGGAAAAAGAAACTCAGCAGCAGCTACAGCACTAGCAAACTCCAGAAGATCCCTAGCCGCTCAGTCGGCTATAAACCTGAACCTGAGGTATTCAAAAAAAGAGAACGCCTCAGCAAAGCAATATATAAACATGGAAGTGAACAATAACATGAGAAAGAAGTGAAACAGGTAAGAGCTAAAGTAAACAAGTGCAGGAAAATACTCGACATGAGTAGGTAAAAAGGGGTGCACCAAGTGCACGGGTGAGGTCATGCCTCTCACATATCTGCAGGAAGGATTAGCAAAGTAACGAATAAATTCAAGTATAAAGCTAGAGCAGGAAGAGTCACCTAGTACTGGAGACGGACAAAAAGGTCAGAAAAAGGGGCCTAGACTGGTGGCAACGGTCCAACCACGTCTCACAAGCCTAAACATCTCAAGGTGCTGTGGTGGTGGCATCGGTCCAACTCAACCAAACAGCTCACATTGTCTTAATAAGACAAGAAATAAAACAAGGGTGGCGGCATCGGTCCGACCCACCTCAAAACCACATCCAACTCCAGCACTAAGTGACTCGGGAAAATACCTTCCTGGTAGTCCCATGAACCACCATGAAGTCAACACTGAACCATAAACATCTAGAGTAACCCGCCTAGGAGACTTGGCTGACGACGTTGGTTAACTAGACTCGCATCTAACCTCGCAACCATATACAACTTCAGTACACAAAGCACTACAGTTAATAAAAACACTTGATTAAATCCTATCATCAGCAGTTATCTTAGGCTAAACTTCCGTCTCAAGAGTTTCTTTTACACCTACGAAATCTCATATACTTACCAGGGAACTGAGCCCAAGCTTCGTTTATTCGAGCACCTTAATACGAGTGGAAGAAAATAACACACTACTAGCTGTAACTGCGTAGTCCGATTCTACACCCGCACAAGTAAATCGACACAACGCATGCACGATTAGTTCACTAACAACACGTATACGCGTAACTTTAGGGGCTTGATACCGCACAAAAGCGCGGGGACTCGACATATCATGCAAACCGGAGGGTTAACGCTAGACAAAACAGGAGGATTTGGGGGGGGGGGGGGCTACTGATACAAATCCGATCTTCCTTCCTTTTTCTTTTGGACAACCAAGCCTACTACAACCAAAATCCTTGCAACTAATACTAACGAGCCCACATCAATAGTTTACCCTCAAAGAAAATCGCAAACTATAAACTACCTCACGAGCGAACAAAACTCGGAATTTAGGGCACTTAGACTATATTCTAACGGGGCAAGATTCCTAGTGCAAGCAAGAATAAAAGAGGACCATAAGACCGCATTCCCGAAGGATATAATTAGTCAACGTAATAGGAGGAAACATGAGGGGCCTTGCATAAAAAAAATATAGGAGGATAACACAAGGGAGTATTCATGAATCAAGCAACGGTTCTAGCAAAAGAAAAATTACTTTGGCAAGGGAATACTTGCCTAAATCTTTGGAGGAATTCGGCCCACACTTTCTTCCCAAAAGGTCCAGATCACAGCCAACAGCCCTAAGAAATCACTGGACAAAAACACCGGGCGGTCAAGCAAGGAAAAACGGGAACTTCACCACCGATCGGAAAAAAAAGAGAGGAGAAATCCCAAATTGGTTACCTCGGAACGTAGATCTAGCCTAGAGGAGTCCGAATCCGGCCTCGAACTGGAGATCCGGGCAGAAATGGCCGGCGAACGGGCGGCCGGAGCGCTGCGGGAGGCTTCCGCCCGTCTTCTTCTTCCGCGCGGGTTCTGCGAATCGCCGTCGGGTTGGGGGGATTTCTAACCTAGCCGAACGCATAAGAATATATATATGAGCCTATTATTTACTTACCCATCCTTGTATATTTGCACACCACACTCTCACATATATATTTACACACACTTATTTACACATATATAAATACATATACATACACTTAAATACACATATATATATATACCTTCATACATACACATTAACACACATATATATATATATTTACACATACACTTAAATACACATATATATATGTACCTTCATACATACACATTAACACACATATATATATATATTTACACATACACTTAAATACACAAGACCGCAGGCACGCACACGCAATTCATTAAAACCTTGCATGTCTACTACACGCGCTATGCCCTAAATGCGCAAACATAAAAAAAATACGCTCGCACAAATGACGACTCGCTAACTAGCGACCGTCGAAAAGGCGCGGAAACTAACGTTCTCGGATTCCGACCAAATCCGCACCGTAGCTAAACACTCGGGCTACGAAAACATCGGCGAAGTCGGACACAACCTCCGACGACCACACACTTGGGCAAAACTCGCCCGAAGCCAAAGCACAGGGATTCCCTAAGAGGCTCAGCCGGGCCTCCAAAACAGACGCCGGCTAGCTGGGGAAACCATACCACAGGCTAAAAACTCTAAGAACACCTAACGAGGTACTCTAACAACGGCACGAGCTGGGAATGCGCCAACGTAACGCCAACGAGGACTTAAATAATTGCCGAAAATTCGGGGGCGTTACATACCCAGACCTTGGGGAACCACTATAAAATCTGTGTGTTCTGTGTGTGCTTTATTCTGTAATTGCTGTGTTGTATTGCTGTGAAGAATTGCATATAATTCTGTGTGTCTGTCTGTAAAGTTTAAAAAGATTAAGTGCACCTATTCACCCCCCCCCCCTTTAGGTGTTTAGGCACTAGTTCTTTCAAGTGGTATCAGAGGCAGGTTACTCAAAACGGACATAACAGTCTGAGTAAAGATCCTGTTGGCAGATTCAGCATAATCAAGAATCAAGAAAATGGGTTCAACAGAGAATCACAAAGAGCTTGGATCCATGAAGTTACCAATCTGTAGAAAGGAGATTTTTGGCATCTAGAAAGAAAGGGTTAGACTATTTATGGAAGCCTCTGACCCCAGAATTTATATCACTCTTAAAGAAGGGTCATATGTGCCAATGAAAGTATCTGTGTTAGATGCAAATCAGAGAACTCCAAAAGACTATTCTGAAATGACCAAGGATGAGATTATTCTGGCCACTATGGACAAGAGGGCCCAGAATATAATAGTTAGTGCAATTGATGATGCCACATTTCAGAATCTGATTCATTGTAAAACATCAAAGGAAATGTGGGGACACACTGATAGTTTACATGGAGGGCTCTGAAGAAGTTAGACAGGACAGGAAGTCTTTGTTAAATCAAGAGTATGAAAGTTTCAGACAAGGCAGGTCTGATAGTATAACTGAGTGTTATAAGAAATTCTATAGGATTGTTAATGAGTTAATGTCCTATGGAAGAGAATTCAGCAATTATGAGCTGAATGATAAGTTCTTGAGATCCCTAACTAAAGACTGGGATACTAAGATTTGTGTCATAAGGGAAATGGCCAAATTAGCAGACATTCCTCCTCCAACATTGTTTGGAAAACTGTTATCATATGAGATGCAGTTAATGGTAAGGAAGGAGGAAGAGAAGACTACCAGAGTTGAGCACAAAGAAAGAGCTGTGACTTTCAAGACAGAAGCCACTAGAAAAATATAAAAGTAAGTCTCCATCTCCACCTCCAAAAGTTACTGAGACTGAGACAAATGAGTCAGAAAGCAAGAATTCTGAAAGTAGTGAGAGTGATGAAGATTTTGCAGCTTTCACTAGACATTTTCAGATGTTTCTTAAGAAGAAACAGTGGAGGTCTAAGTCATCCACTTCACAGAAGTCATCAAAGAATGAAAGAAGAAAGTCCATGCAAAGTAAAACAACATCTTCAAAGATAGTCTGTTATTGTTGTAACAGACAGAGACATGTTGTTGTTGACTGTCCAGAGAAGAGGAAAGGGTCAACTGATAAGAAGAAGACTCAAATCAAGGGCAAAAAGGAAAGGTCATTTGTTGCTAAGAAGGACAAAAGTCTGTCTGATATGTCATCTTCAGAAACTGATTCAGAAGCTGAAGCTTATATTGGACTGTTTGCTGAAGAAGAGAAAGATGATGTTGGGTACATACCATATCTTTCAGATGAGTTCATCCAGTTAATGAACTCTATATATGAGCATGAGGATAATCAGTGTCGGGGACTGATGACCTTATTAGAAGGAGACAAAATCCAGGATTAGCCTGGACCAAGTCAGGTACAAAATTGTTCTGTTAGTTCAATTTCTAGTACTGAGTCAGATTCAGATACATCAGCATCAAATGATATTAGTGGATCTGAATCTGAAGGAGATATTCATCAGTTGATTGATGAATATAGAGTAGTGTTGCAAGCTTTGAAGAAAAGCAAATCCTTGGCCAAGAGTCAGGCTAAGGAGATTACCAGTCTTAAAGTTGCTGCAATAGATTTTGATAAGTTGCTTGAT
Source organism: Platanthera guangdongensis (assembly GCA_039583875.1). NCBI lineage: Eukaryota > Viridiplantae > Streptophyta > Magnoliopsida > Asparagales > Orchidaceae > Platanthera > Platanthera guangdongensis. The sequence continues at coordinate 4,974,578 of CM077156.1, forward strand.
TAGAAATTAAATGAAATAGGCAGACTGAAGCACATTACTGTTATTCAGATGGGGACTATAACATTTAAAAATGATCAAATCAGAAATCTGGAAATTAGTCTTCAGAAAGAGAGAGATATAGTAGCAAGTTTCTCTAAACCAAAATCTGTTCTACCTTTGATAGATGAATTTGTACATCAAAAGGGTAAAACTGGATTGGGGTTTACTAAACCTGTCAGGACTGTACAATCCAAGTGTAAGGGCAAAGTCCCAGTACTCAACAAAAAGCCTGTTGAAGATAAAACAGCCAGGGTTGTACCTAAACAAAGGTACAACAGATTTGAGTGCTGGTGTTGTGGCAAGATAGGCCACTTTGTCATAGACTGTTGGCATAATTCTAATGCTAAGGTGAGTAGCAAACTGCCTGTTGGAAAAGCTACAGGTGGTTTTGTTAAGGGTAAGACTAACTTGCACCAAAGACCCAAGAATTATTTGGGTTCTAAGGTAAAGTAATCTGTTTTGCAGGTGAGTCAAAGTGGCCATGCCCCAATATGGTACTTGGACAGTGGATGCTCCAGACACATGACTGGAACTAGGGGATTGCTGAAGGACTATACACCAATCAAGGATGGTCCTAAAGTCACTTTTGGTGGTTCTGAAAAAGGAATCATCAATGGCTTTGGTAACATTTCTAGCAACCTTATTACAATTACTCAAGTGGCTTATGTTAAAGGTTTGAAACACAACCTCATTAGTATAAGCCAGCTGAGTGATTTAGGATATGACATCTCATTTGTCAAAGATGGTTGTCATATCAGGAGGTCAAATGATCAAAAGATCATTCTGACAGGTTATAGGAAGAGAAATGTCTATTGTCTAGACATTATGTGTGAGAATAATGTTTCTCTTGTGTGTCTTGTAGCTGATTAGAAAGTCTCTCATTGTGTCAAATGGCATAAGAGGCTAGCCCATCTTAACTATAAGACAATTGGTCAACTCTATAGTAAAGAGTTAGTGAGGAATGGTCCTCAGGTTAAGTGTAAAAAGGTTGGGATATGCTCAGCTTGTCAAAAGGGCAAGCAGACTAGATCCACCTTTAATAGCATTGTGAACAAAGATGCTGTGAGGTGCTTATACCTCTTGCATATGGATCTTTTTGGTCCTATGTCAGTTCATAGTCTAGGTAGGAAGGTCTACACATTTGTGGTTGTAGATGACTACTCAAGGTTTTCCTGGGTGTTCTTCCTTAGACAGAAATCTGAAACTCCAAGTATCTTATACAGCTTTGTTAAACAAATTCAGAATGAATTGGACAGTATAGTGGTCAAAATCAGAAGTGACCATGGTACTGAATTTCAGTCTGACAGTATGACAAAAATGTGTGAAGAATTTGGAATTTTTCAGGAATTTTCTTCACCAAGAACACCTCAGCAAAATGGCATTACTGAAAGGAAAAATAGAACCTTGATTGAGGCTGGTAGAACCCTATTAAGTGACACATCTCTCCCTGAATATTTTTGGGCTGAGGCAGTAAACACTGCATGTCATGTAATTAATAGGGCTACTATTACCAAGAGCCACAATAAGACCCCCTATGAGATTGTGAAAGGCAGAAAACCAAATCTATCCTATTTCAGGATCTTTGGTTGTAAATGTTATATACTTAACAATGGAAAGTCTTATTTAAGAAAGTTTGCTTCCAAATCCCAAGATGGGATCTTTGTTGGGTACATCAACAATAGTAACGCTTATAGGGTCTACAACTTGACTACTCAAGTTGTAGAAGAGTAAGTACATGTAGTATTTGATGAAGCTAGACTCATTAACAATGAATTGTCTAGAAGTATTTGCAGCTCCACAGGTGTGACTGAGAATATGGACAAGCTTACTATTGAAGAAGGTTCTACTACAAGTCAGCAAGTGGATAATAGTGGCTGTTGTCCAGGGGGAGTACTAGATACACCTGGTGCAGCAAGCTGAAGAGAATGGAGTTGTACAACCTGAAGGTAGGTTGCCTCCAGCAAATAGACATCTAAAAGATCATCCAGCCAATCAAATTATTGGTGATCTCAGACAAGGGGTACAAACAAGGAGCAGAAATCTAAGTTCAGTTCTCTACTCCAGCTTTCTATCCCAAGTAGAGCCAAAGAAATTTGAAGAAGCTATCCTAGACCCTCATTGGATTGAGGCAATGCAAGAGGAGTTGAACCAGTTCAAAAGATGCAATGTCTAGGAGCTTGTTCCTAAACCAAAGGGCCACAACATTATAGGAACTAAGTGGATCTTTAGGAACAAGCTGGATGAACATGAAGTTATTGTGAAGAACAAAACTAGACTGGTTGCTAAGGGATATAGGCAGGAAGAAGGTATTGACTTTGATCAAACTTTTGCTCCAGTAGCCAGACTGTAGGCCATAAAGATGTTTCTTGCCTATGCAACCTATCAAGGGTTCAAGGTATACCAAATGGATGTTAAGTCAGCTTTTCTGAATTGAAATCTGAAGGAAGAAGTCTATGTGGAACAGCCATCAGGTTTTGTTGATTCTACTAAACCTAATTATGTTTATAGACTTAGGAAGGCTTTGTATGGGTTAAAGCAAGCCCCTAGGGCTTGGTATGAAACCCTGTCTAGTTTCCTCATTGAGAAAAAATTCACAATGGGGAAAATAGACAAGACTCTATTTCTTAGGGAATCCAGAGGCAAGATCATCTTAGTCCAAATATATGTAGATAATATTATATTTGGGTCTACAGAGAGTAGTCTTTGTAGAAAGTTTGCAAAACTAATGCAAGGACAATTTGAAATGAGCAGTATGGGGGAACTTAAGTTCTTCTTGGGTCTTCAAGTTAGACAGACTGAGGATGGCTTATTCATATGCCAGTCTAAGTTCACCCTAGAATTGATAAGGAAGTATGGTATGGAATCATCCACTACCATGAAAACTCCTATGGGGTCAACAACGTCTCTAAGCAAAGATGATGCAGGGAAACTTGTACATGAAACTTTGTATAGAGGGATAGTTAGCTCCCTACTATATTTGACTGCTAGTAGACCAGATATCATGTATGCTACATGTGTCTGTGCTAGGTACCAAGCTTGCCCTAAAGAATCTCATTTGACAACAGTCAAAAGAATTTTGAGATATCTAAAGGGCACTCCTTATCTAGGCCTTTGGTACCCTAGGAATGGAGATTTTGAACTGACAGGTTATTCAGATGCAGATTTTGTAGGCTACAAGGAAGATAGGAAAAGTACAACAGGTACCTGTCAATTCCTAGGTGGAAGGCTGATATCATGGAGTAGTAAGAAACAAACAAGTGTGGCTATCTCCACAGCAGAATCAGAGTATGTTGCTGCAGGAAGTTGTTGTGCTCAACTTCTATGGATTCAACATCAGCTAAAAGATTATGGTATTCAGGTAAATAGAACACCATTATTTTGTGATTTTACAAGTGCTATTTTTATTGCAAACAATCCTGTCTCCCATAGTAGGACTAAGCACATAGAAATAAAATATCATTTTCTAAGAGAACATGTGGAAAAAGGAGATATTTCACTAGAATATATTAATACAGATAATCAGCTAGCTGACATGTATACTAAGCTCTTAGATGAAACCAAATTCAATAAATTTAAAATTGAATTAGGTATGATAAACTTAGAATAGTTTACAAAAAAAATTGGCTAAGTAAAATGGTATCGACACACAGAGTTGTCTGTGTCGACACATAGAAGATGGAGTCGACATTTCAGAGAAATGATGTCGACACATCTAGGAAGTCTGTGTCGACACTTCAAAGAATTAGTGTCGACACATGAAGTGTAGGTGTCGATACATCTAAAGTGGTGTCGACACTTAAGCTTTACACAGAATTAGTCTGATAGAGTCTCGACTAAGTGTCAAGCTAAGTGGTGTCGACACATAAACAAGTGTCGACACATATATTTTGTCGACTATACTTGTGTCGACTCATAGTTGTCGAGACATTATAAGTAAGTGTCAACACTTTTCAACAGTGTCGACACAACTTAAGTATTTTGACGCGCCCTTTCATATTCGATTCTAGAAAGGTATAAATAAGTTTTTGTCATTGTTTGTCGACACGCTCACCAAAGTTTCGAGACCAAACTTGTGTGTCGACATCTCTCTTCTTTAAATTCAAATTTCTTCAAACCCTAATGACGCCCAAGCTAGAAGAGAATGTGAATGAAGGATATGAACTCGTGCGACACACATTTGATGACGCGGAACCCGAGATCAAAGGCGTGATAACCCTAATAGAAGAGACTGGGTTAGAATTTATTGTATCAGAACCGATCAAGATATGGAAGAAGGAAGTCCTCGAATTTCTGAATGGAGCAACACTAGATGAATCAGGACTTAAGATTAAGTCCAGAGTTCATGGGGCAAAGGTGAAAGTCTCTCCTAAAAGTCTAAGAAAAGTTCTTCAACTACCAAGGACAAAGGAAGAGGAAGATGTATCTGATTCTAAGACTAGAGAAGCATTGAGATGGTGTGGACTAGATTCAAACTTGAAAATAGGATCTGTGTTCAATAGAAAGGGAATGAATATGCAAGGCAAGTTTCTATCTGAGATTGTGGGCAAAGTCATACTGAGCAAGCCTGGTGGGCATGACCGAATTTCAGCTCACATGTTCAGTCTAATGACCAGGATTATCTTCAAACTAGAAACTGATTGGTCTGCAGTTGTGTTTGAGAAGATAAAAGAGAGTATGAAGAACCCCAATTTGGGAATAATTCTGAGTTTATACCTAGCTGGTAGTATACCAAAAGTGATGAATCAAGCAGCTGGATCTAAGATTAACCACATGAGAAGAATGAATTTGAGAATCTTCTCTAGGTGGGATAGAGTACTGACCAAAGAACTGTCATCTCCAGTAAAGGACACACCTCAGAAAAAGAAGAAAAAGACAGCCCCTGTGGCTCAAGAATCCTCAAGCAGCTCTGAAGAGCAAGTTGTTTTTACTCCTGATGAGGAAGAAACTGGAAATGCTGGACAATCTCCAGCAAGACAAGAAGATGCAGAGAGGCAGGGGGAGTTACCCTCAGCAAGCCCAATTCACCAGGATTCAATCCAGGGGGAGCCTCTACTTGTGGAAGAGCCAACTCCACTAGAGAGTGAACAAGCTACTCAGACCATACTTGAGGTAATAACTGAAATCAACCAATTAGATTTCCCTGTTGAGAATGAAGTTATGACTGACACATTATCTGATGTTAATCAGCAACCTCAGATTCTTAGTCAATCTCAGGATGTTGTCATGGAGGACACATCTGCTGCTGATCAAGTGGTTGATGATATAAGAGATTCTCCACCCCATCCTCAACAGGAATTTACTTTAGAAGAACTGTTCCCTGACCTTCTACAAACTGACTTTGAGAGAGAAAAAGTTGCTGCTGAGGGGGAGAAAGTCATTATTGAGGGGGAACATGTGGAGATTGAAGCAGAAACTGTAGGCAAAGAAACTGAGAAGCCAAAGGATGCTGAGCAACCACCAAGGCCTGAGAAGGATTCACATCCAAGTCCTAAGGACAGAGTGAATATTGATAACACATCTGCATCAGAAGATGAAGAAGCTGCTAGAGCCAAGAAGAGGAAATTCCAACTCTTTAAGAGAAGGAGCTAGAATTATAAGAAAGCCCTACAGACCATTGCTCCACAGCCTGCCCCATCTACTGACTATAGTTCTCTGATGGTAGCATTACAGATCAAGCTAGATGAGCAAAGACAGGCTTTGCAAACTTATATGGATGAATGACATAAGTCACTGCAGTTTGATCTGGCCCAAGACATTAAGTTCATCAGATTTGAAGTGAATCTGAATAAGAAAGAAATGACTGACTGCTTCCATAAAGGAGGAAATGCAGTAGTCTATCTGGCCACACATCAAGAGAAATTAAAGACAAAACTTGATGAGCTTGAAGTGAAGCAAGACTATGTCCTGAAGAATCAGCTGAGAATGAATGATAATTTAACAGTTTCTCATAATGCCATAGTCACAGAAATGAAGAATATAGCTTCTGCCCATACTGCAGCCCTGACTACAGCTCAGGCAGAATTTGATAAAGCATTACAAGAAGGTATCACTGTTGTTACTTCTGCACTTCAGGATTCCCAGAAGCTAATAACTGAAAAGCTTCAAAGGTTGAAACCTTTCTACAAAGATGGAGTCAACTATCTGAATGCACAGATAAGGTTTCAGAAAGATGATCTTAGGGATCACATTGAAAGAGAAGTCATAAAGGGGGAGATGATATTAGTCAAGACAGGCTCTGATCATGACAAATGGATTTCCAATTCCATCAAAGCCACCCTAGGATATCCACCCTTATGTGATGATGACAATGTAGCAGAGTCTAGAATCAATCCTACATATCTTGGAGGGGAGCAAGCTGAAGTAGCTCAGGTAATATACCCTCCAGCAGACTTTGACATGATACATCAAGAGATCCAGACTATGTACAGTCCTCTTGAGGGAATTCAGAATGTCATCATTGAGAAAGTGGTTCAGCCTATGCCAGAGGCAATTCTGAAAGAACAAGAGGCCTTATTAAAGGAACAAGAGACTCAATTATCTAAGAAAAGATTCAGAGAGCAAGATGAACTAAGGCCTGATTTTGAACAATGGAGCCCCACTTCCAGGAATATCATTTTGACTGCATGGAAGGCTGCTAAAGATAATATTCTGGATAGAGGAAAGTGGTACTCTGAATAAGAATGGAGGAAACATGAGAACAGGCAAGAGACTATTGTTCAATATAGAAGGAAGGCTAAGATGGGAAAGCTACCTCCTACTGTACAGGAGCCTAGCAAGTACTTCTCAAAGCCTTATCATTATTTTGAAAGGCAGAAGATCAAGGCTGAAGAGCAGAAAAAGAAAGATCTTAAAGGGAAGAAGCCTGCTGCTGCTGATGACACTGAAGCCCCAGTTCAAGCAAAGATACAAACTGGAAAGGGCATAGTTATCAAGGAGCCTGAGCTGCCTTAGGATAGAAATTTTTTCTTAAGTTTACTATATGTAATCAGTTGCATTCAACTTTCTGTAAACTTTTGAATAATGAAAATGTTGAAGTTGTTAGAACAATGTGATATGTGTTAAATATATTACATTACTGTTCTGAGATATTTGTGTATACATATTTTGTTTATACATGATTATGTACTTACCCTGTCATTTAATATTGTTTTACATCATACTGTGAATTTGTTATGTATGGTGTATATCATTGACTAAGGGTTATGACTTCTCCAAATAGGGGGAGATTGTTGGGTACATTGAAAAATGTGTACCTGATTTGAAGAATCCTCACCCCACTCAATAATATACATCAAGATGTATTTGATGTACTTTGAGTTTACTTGTGCAGGTTAAGTAATTGCAGGGAAAGCATGAAAAGTTTCTAAGTCCATGTGTCGACACCTAGAAGAAAAGTGTCGACACTTAAGAAGGCTTGTGTCGACACCCAGAGAAACTGTGTCGATACTTGGAGTAATTGTGTCGACACCAGGAATGCAAAGTCGACACCAGAAGGAAAGTGTCGACACATACAGGCTGTGTCGACACACAATGAAGAAGAGTCTAAAGAATCAGTGTCAATACTTAGAAGCAGTGTCGACACCCAGAGGAACTTTGTCGACATCACAAGTGTCGACACCAGGAGGCTGTGTCGACACTCAGCAAAACATCAACAAAGTTCAAGTAAAAGTGTCGACACTAGGAGGTTGTGTCGACACTCAGCAAAACTTCAACAAAGTTTAAGTACAAGTGTCGGCATAATGAAGAATGTGTCGACACACAGCAAAAGTCTCAACACATGAAAAAGTGTCAACACTAGGAGGCTGTGTCGACACTCAACAAATTTCAATAAAGTTTAAGTACAAGTGTCGACACAAAGGAGATGTGTCGACACTCAGCAAAAGTATCAACACAGAAGGCATGTGTCGACACTAAGAAAATGTGTCGACACATAATAAGTATCAACACAAGAAGATGTGTCGACACAAAGGAGTTGTGTCGACACTTACAAGAAATCAACTAAGTATCAAAGAAGAAGGACTTGTGTCGACACACAAGATCAGTGTCGACACATGTTGAAGAAGTAGTGTCGAGAAGCAGATTCTACAACACAAGGAGTTGTGTCGACACCATGAAGGCTAGTGTCGACACTTAGTCTACTTGTGTCGACACTTAGTCTATCAGTGTCGACACTTAAAGACTGACTGTCTCGACACTTTCAGACAGTTACAGAAAATTCAAGAAGTGACTGGATGACTTGACAGCTATCATTCCAGCCGGTCTACTACAACTGTCAGAGCTGTCAGAAGATCGTTAGAAACCGGATCAGCCGGTCACCATGAAGAAGGCTTATATAAAGGCTTATTCTGTCAACAGAAGAGATCGATTTTTGCATCAATCAGTTGAAGTGATCAGAAGATCTGAGAAGTTGGAGAGAGAGAGAGCTCCTTCTAAGAAGATAGCTGTTGAACCAGACTGTGAAGAAAGTTTCAGATTGAGATCTGATTCTTAAGTCAGCAGTGATTGAAGATCATCTGCATAGAGTTTCAACCCTACTGTGTTCTAATTCAAGAAGCATTGAAGAAAGCCAAGGGAGGTTGATCTCAGCAAAGTTCTTCCAAGAACTCATCAAGAAACCTGTCAACTCTTCTCTCTCATTCTGAGTTGTGGTTATATACTTTGTAATTTTAATTTCTTGTAGGATCCTAAGGGATCTGAGTTGTAAGCCTGAAATTATAAAGGCAGAGTGGTAGGGCCTATGTGCCTGAGTGTAGGAGATTCATTTCTCTGAGTGTAGGCCTTGTTGAGGGCTGAGTGTAGGCCTTGTTGAAGGCTGAGTGTAGGTCTTGGTGAAGACTGAGTGGTAGGGCTTTTGAGCCTGAGTTGTAAGAGTGGGATCACTCTGTGCTGTCGGAACCTATTTGGGGTTCTGAGTGTAAGATCTGAGGATCTGAGGAATAGTGGAGAAGTTGGGCCGAATCTAGTACACTACTAGACAGGCGAAGGGGGAAAGTGGATGTACCCAGACCTTGAAGAACCACTATAAAATCTGTGTGTTCTCTGTGTGTGTTTTATTCTGTGATTGTTGTGCTGTATTGCTGTGAAGAATTGCATATAATTCTGTGTTTCTGCCTGTAAAGTTTTAAAAGATTAAGTGCACCTATTCACCCCCCCCCTCTAGGTGTTTAGGCACTAGTTCTTTCACAAGTGATACCTCGTTTCTGCATAAGGTTTAATCCCTTCTTGCAACAGGTATCCAGCATCAAATAAGTAGTATTTCCATGCATGTAAAAAATTATTTACGTAACATTTTTTTTGTAATGGAAAATATTTTTTTTTAGAAATTACCTGGAGGTGGATGAGGGAAATTCCATCGATGATTTGTAATTGCACTACGAAAAATACGGTTATCATGTTTTGAACCCTCCCAACCAGTCATGACAAAAGTAAATGTCATATTAAAGTCACATACAGCCATAACATTCTGAGTTGGAAAGTCATGACGTCCAATGTATGGAACTTGCTTCTTCACTGGGATGCGAGCATCAATATGTGTCCCGTCAATTGCTCCAATGCAATCTTTGCGGGAATATTTGTAAATCGATCATCAACATGTGCAATAACGTCTTGTGATAGCCTTATTAAAGCACAGAAGGAAGGAACTTGATGGCATGGGAAGCAAGGTGTGTTGATGCAGCACGAGTATTGTATACTCGATGGCACAACAACATCCATGGAGGAGGTCTAAACATTAATCAATAAGCAAAGAAGTAAAATAAGCAATAAGTGGAACACCGACGAATTAAGAAATTACAGAGTTTAGGGTTTGTTTTTACATGTGCTTGGAAAGAAGGAACTTGATGACGAGGGAAGCAAGGCGTGTTGATGCAACACGGAGAAATGGCCCAAAGAAGATGATGTCAGGGAAGGAGATGGCGGGAAGGAGTGCAGGAAGGAGATGGCGTGTTAATCACCCTGCTCGCTGGTCGTTTTGGGAAGGCCGCTGGAGGTGCGGGTCGTCAGTCCAAAAAGGGGTGAAACAGACGGTTTTAGCCGATCATTTGAAACCGATTATTGTCAAACAACGCGACATTATTTCGTTTAGAACGGAAAGGAGGGGAAACGAGTTCTCAAACATAGCCTTAGAGAGAGAAAAAACAAGGCACACGCGCGCAAGCATCTAAGGGAGTAGTCGCGCGCGAGCATCTAAGGGAGTAGTCGCGCGCGATCAAATCTGCTCGCCACGGAACCGGCCAGAAAAAACTTCGAGGGGAAGGGGACTCTTTTTTTGGCACTTTGCACCCCTAGTTTTGGCATTTTAGTATTTTGCACCTTCGATGGTTTGGATGTTTGCGTATTAAAAGTTTAAATTTGGCATTTTGTATCACGAAAATACATTATTTTTTGCACTCTGCACTCCTAGTCAAAATTTAAGGGGTGTTTTTGTCCTCGACGCCATCCTTCGACCACAATTCGCTACTCTGTGTTGTCGGAATCATAAAGCAGTTTGTCGAAAGAACAATGCTCCTCGGTGTGGACGACTTACATATTCAAAGCAATCAGCTTTAAGCTTCTTGCCATGGAACAACTCCTCGCCTCGCACTCAAAATGGTGAGACAAAGTCGTCGTCGTTAAAATTGTGAATCTTGCACGAGACAGTGACAAGGGTGTGAAGGAGGTGCGGACTTGCGATGAAGCTTGGTGCAAAGCCATCCTCGTCAGATTTTTGTGCTACTCAGATAAAAATACCCCTAAATTTTTGGCTTGGGGTGCAAACTGCAAACTCATCGACCTGCAAAGCGCATAAATTGGTTCGTATTCCAAGAGGTCATGACGCATATCAAGTCCAGTCATGGACTATGGCTTACCATAGTCACATAGTTATAATTATAGTTTACGAGTTTGATTGAGCGGAATAAGGCTTAGAATTTGACTCAATCCTTGAGTACCGTGACATCGACTTTATTTGACTTCTAAATGTTTTATGTGAACGAACTAATTTTTATTGTTTCGTATTCTACGACATATTTGTCTTCGATAGAAATTATATTGCTATGATGAAAATAATTCCCACGATAAATAAATATACCTCTGAGATGTAGTTCCATTGGGAATGAAATGTGCCTCTGATATATGATTCATTCGGAAATGAAATGTGCTTCCAAGACGTGTTTCCTTTGGGAATGAAATATGCCTCTGAGATGTGTTTTCTTCGGGAATAAAATGAGCCTTTGAGATGTGATTCCTTCAGAAATGAAATGTGCCTCTGAGATGTGATTTCTTCAGAAATGAAATGTGTCTCAGGGATGTGGATCATTTGAGAACGAAAAATGCCTCCAAGATTGTTGGATCCCTAGTTGGATTTGGGCTAGGTTCACTAAACTAGGATGTTTGACCCAACATGTATAGTCAGAGTCATGTCTGTGTCCTAGAGTATAGGTCATGTCCTTAGAATCAACAATGCATGGATCAGCCAACAACAGGCTGCAGAAGACTCAAGACTTAGAGAAATTTCAAAGACTCAGGAAAATGAGTTCGACGTTCGTCGAACTCAGCTCGACGAACTCAGATACAATTCTCTGAGTTGAGCTCGACGAACTTAGTTCTCAGGTCGACGATTTCTGGATACTCTACTTCAACATTCCAAGTCCAGAATCATTTCTCTGAACTCCAATCGATGAATTCATGTTCTCAGCTCGACGAATTTAGACCACAGTCTTGACAAGTTTTATCAAGTAGCAGTTAGCAGTGCTCAGGTCGACAAACTTAGTTCTCAAGTCGACGATTTCTGGATACTCTACTTCAACACTCTAGCCCAGAAACATCTCAATATTCTAAGTCCATAAACATTTCACTGAACTCCAGTCGACGAAGTTAGATTCTCAGCTTGACGATCTTGATGCACAGAATTGACAAGGTTTTAGAGAAAGCAGTTAACTGTTCTTAGTTCGACGATCTTGGATCTCAGGTCGACGAACAACAATTATCTGGTCGACGAACATAACTTCTCAGCTCGACGAACTCTGGACCCAGGTAGACGAATTCTGTTGTTTGCTCGACGATTTCTGTGCAGTTCCAGACATGGACTTTTCCCTCCTTCTATCCTTATTTTATTGCAGTGATTCCTGAATAATCAATGTTCAATATTCTCTGAATATTACCGTTGGAAGCAGCATTGATTATGACATTCATCAGGATTATTACTTGCCGCTTTTCAATGAGACAGTTGGGGAAATCAATTAATGCAGACATTCTCAAGGCCGTCAGTAATCAATGCAGGGAGGAATTCAAAAATTCAAAGGAAAATTTCATAGAAAATATAAAAGGGATTTCTTCCTCCTTCTCGGCACACATAGAGAAAAAGAGAGAACACATGACTGCAAGAGGCAATACATAAAGAAATAATACAGTAACAGAGGCAACAAGATAAGCATCCCAGACCAGAGAAATAACACAAGATACAAAAGAAGAAGAAGAACACATATTCAAATCAAGAGTCTTCTTCATTCTTCACTCCAGGATTCTTTAAGGACAACAAAACTTTATCAGTCAAGAAGTTCCTGGAGATCATCTGGTCAAAGCTAAAGATTGAAGACCTACTCACCCTGAAGCAAAGCTCAATCTTCCTGAACAACTCTATAACTCAGGGGAAGTTTTGTTAACATCAAAGATCCACTAAGTCTTCTTAGTTGTATTTGAGAAAGAGAAGACATCATCACTCTCCCATCCCCTCACTGTAAAAGAGTTCTTTAACTCCCTTCAAAAGTTATTCCTTGGTTGCAAGTCACCTGATCAAAAGACTTGGGATTGGTTTTTGAGCACCTGATCAAAAACTCATTGGTGGCAGTCACCTGATCAAAAACTTGAGTGGATTCCTACCAGGGTGGTAGAAGAGTGGATGTACCCAAGTTGGGGAACCACTATAAAATTTTTTTGTTGTCTGGTTGTCATCTTATTCTTTTGTTCTTGTTGTGTCTGTGCTAGTTAGGTTTGTTGTGCATGTTATACTTAGTTTAATTTTTGTTGTGCATGTGATAGATTAATTTATCTTAGGATTGCTTTTTACTCTCAGCCAAATTCTGGTATCAAATAGCTTCCCAACTCTGTAGTTTTTATTAATCAGCAAAAATATTAAAAGTTTTAAAGATACTCTATTCACCCCCCCCCTCTAGAGTATATCAGATCTAACCCTCACTTTCAATTGGTATCAGAGCAGGTTCCTTTGGTTGTACAAGCTAACCCTTGAACCAAGAGATCCTTTGTTAGATTCTTAGACGTCACATTCTACGAGCTTTGATTTAGGAGACCCCCGACATTAACTAAACTTAAGATCTGGGGCTGCATAGCCTATGTCAGGGTCTTTGACCCTAAACGGTCTAAACTTGGACCTAGGACCAACACATGTGTCTACTTAGGTTGTGCTGAAGATAGTGCTGTAGATAGATTCTTAGACCTGTCTAATAATATAATTATTGAGTCTAGGGATGCTGTGTTCTTTGAGGATAAGTTCCTTAAGGATAAGAGCCTGACCATCCCAGGTATGCAAGCAACTATTACTGAGGAAGAACCTGAATCAGTACCGACCACCTCCTATTTAGTTCCGGTAGACGATATTGTCCTAGAGTCTAGACGGACTTCGATGAGAGAGAGAACTCCCAGAACCATTGGTTGTGATTTCGTCACTTACCACGTTGAGGCCGATCCATCCACCTATAAGGACGTAATGAGATCAAGGGATTCCCTACTCTGGAAAGAAGTCATTGATGAAGAGATGAACTATTTGCTTCAGAACAACACCTGGACACAGTCGCTATAATATGCTTGTATGTGGATGATATGCTGATTCTTGGTTCTGATAAATCCGTAGTGGATGACATTAAGTCAGAACTAATGTAGGAGTTTAGCATTAAAAACCTAGGTATAACTGACACTATACTAAGCATGCAAGTGAGCTTTGGTAAAACTAGTATTTCCTTAAGTCAAAGCCACTATATAAAGTCCATGTTGGATACGTGGGGATACAGTGAACGTAGAGCAGTGGAGACACCTTACAATTATAATAATTGCTTGAAGCTCAATGATGGAGCTGCGATTAGACAGTTAGATTATGCTAAACTGATTGGTAGTCTCATGTATGTTATGGTCTGCACAAGACCTGACATAGCCTTTACAGTAGGCATGTTAAACAGGTTCACTAGTAATCCTAGCCAAGACCATTAGGATGCCCTCGATAGGCTGATGCGATACTTAAAGCACACCCAAAAGTATGATTTATGTTATCATGGTCATCCTCCAGTTTTGAAAGGCTCTTCTGATGCATCATGGTGCTCAGAATTAAACGACAGCAAGTCCACTAGTGGATTTATATTCACACTAGGAGGAGAAGCTGTAGCCTGGAAGTCCAAGAGGCAATCATGTATTGCATTATCTTCTATGGAATCCGAACTCTACGCTCTAGCTTTAGCGGGAGAAGAAGCAGAGTGGATAAGAGATTTGGTGATGGACATTCCACTGTCGAGCCTGAAGTTGAGTTCTGTTGTAGTTTAATGCGACAATCAGACTACTAAAACGATTGCTACGAACACTTTGTTCAATAGCAAAAAAAGGCAACTACGGATGAAACAAGCCTGCTTGACCTCACTTATGAGTCAAGGGATTGCGAACCTCGTTCATGTGAGGTCCAAAGATAGTGTTGCAGGCGCCTTGACTGTTGAAGCCAAAAATGGCCTCTGTGGAGTTCGGGGTCCCTATAAAGGGGTGACCTCACACCTACTACACCCGGAGGAACGTCACAGACCAAAGATCAAGAAGCTAGAAACATACCCTCGACTCTAGCGCGGAGGTCCCACCTCACACCCGGAAGGCTACCTGAGCAGTTCCCCTCCCTAGCCAATGCTTGAGCTAGGGTGCCTTGAAGGATGAAGTGAGAGTGAAGAAGAGATGAAGTGCCCCCCCCCTCCAAGGCACCCCTAAGGGTCTATTTATAGTTTTTCCAACCCCATGTGCCAAAATGCCCAAAATACCCTTACGCCCAATATACGTTGGGCCAGTAGAAAACAGCCACGCCGGGGGGTAGAGGGGTAATTCTCCCCCTGAGGGCAAGACGGTAAAAGCACGCCGCCAACCCCCCGCCCCAAACACCTGAGGCGATTCCAGGCCGCCGGGCAGGTCGCGTGGGCGAGACCAGGCCGCCGGCCGTCTCGCCGCGAGCAGGCCGCCCGGGCGAGAACCAGGTCGCGGCGGTCTCGCTCGCGAGCAGACCTCCCGCGCGAGACCGGCCCCCGGCCGTCTCGCCCGCGACCAGGCCTCCCGCGCGAGACCGGCCCCCGGCCGTCTCGCCCGCGAGCAGGCCTCCCGCGCGAGACCGGCCCCCGGCCGTCTCGCCCGCGAGCAGGCCTCCCGCGCGAGATCGGCCCCCGGCTGTCTCCCCCGCGAGCAGGCCTCCCGAGCGAGACCGGCCCCCGGCCGTCTCGCCCGTGAGCAGGCTCCTCGCGCGAGACCTGCCCCCGGCCGTTTCACCCGCGAGCAGGACGCCCGGGCGAGACCGGCCCCCGGCCGCCTCGCCTGCGAGCAGGCCTCCCGCGCGAGACCGACCCCCGGCCGTCTCGCCCGCGAGCAGGCTCCTCGCGCGAGACCGGCCCCCGGCCATCTCGCCCGCGCGCAGGCCGCCCGGGCGAGAACCAGGCCGCAACGGTCTTGCCCGCGAGCAGGCCGCCCTGGCGAGAACCAGGCCGCATCGGTCTCACCCGCGAGCAGGCCGCCCGGGTGAGAACCAGGCCGCGGTGGTCTCGCCCGCGAGCAGATCGCCCG
The DNA here is from genome assembly GCA_039583875.1 of Platanthera guangdongensis. Taxonomy (NCBI): domain Eukaryota; kingdom Viridiplantae; phylum Streptophyta; class Magnoliopsida; order Asparagales; family Orchidaceae; genus Platanthera; species Platanthera guangdongensis. Next base: position 4,990,406 of record CM077156.1, read on the forward strand.
GGCGAGAACCAAGCCGCGACGGTCTCGCCCGCCTACAGACTTCCCGCGCGAGACCGGCCCCCGGCCGTCTCGCCCGCCCCTACCTCGAACTCAACAGGCCGGGGCGGGTGCTAGCCAACTTGCCGCACCCGCCCCCCAACAAAGGAGCCATTGGGGGGAGGCCAATTTTTCCTCCCCCTACTAGTATATTTCCAAGCTAGAGCCAAAATTGGCAACCGAGAGTGCCCATATGTCCAAAAAGCTTAAACCTATATAGGGGCGAATACGGGGTTGTACACAATCCCCGCTCTTTTCGAGGTTGGCACAAGCTCGGAAAGAAACGTCCAACCCAACGTATTCGCTGAGTGTAATTTTCTTGCGCGGCACCCCGGGGAGTCAACCTGTCAAGCCAGCTAATGGGAGCCTGGGTGACGAGACGGCCTCAGGGTGAAAACACTTAGCCTCCCCGAGGGGTCAACCTGTCAAGCCAGCTAATGGGAGCCTGGGTGACGAGACGGCCTCGGTGTGAAAACACTTAGCCTCCACGAGAGGTACCACCGGCCCTGCCAACTAGTGAGAGCCTGACAGCGGAATCCCTCTCGAGGTAAGACCTACCTACCCACCCTCTGAGAGATCAACCTGCCCTGCCAGCTAGTGAGAGCCTGGCTGCAGAATCATCATCAGAGAAAAGGGACTTGGACTACCACGAGAGATCAACCTGCCCTGCCAACTAGTGGGAGCCTGACCGCGGAATCATCATCGGAGCAAAGGGACTTGGGCTACCAGGAGAGATCAACCTGCTCTGCCAGCTAGTGAGAGCCTGGCCGCAGAATCATCATCGGAGCAAAGGGACTTGGGTTACCACGAGAGATCAACCGGCCCTGCCAGCTATTGGGAGCCTGGCCGCAGAATCATCATAGGAGCAAAGGGACTTGGGCTACCACGAGAGATCAACCGGCCCTGCCAGCTTGTGAGAGCCTGGCCGCGGAATCATCATCGGAGCAAAGGGACTTGGGCTACCACGAGAGATCAACCTGCCCTGCCAGCTAGTGAGAGCCTGGACGCGGAATCATCATCGGAGCAAAGGGACTTAGGCTACCACGAGAGATCAACCTGCCCTGCCAGCTAGTGAGAGCCTGGCCGCGGAATCATCATCGGAGCAAAGGGACTTGGGCTACCACGAGAGATCAACCTGCCCTGCCTGTTAGTGGGAGCCTGGCCGCGGAATCATCATCGGAGCAAAGGGACTTGGGCTACCACGAGAGATCAACCTGCCCTGCCAGCTAGTGAGAGCCTGGCCGCGGAATCATCATCAGAGCAAAGGGACTTGGGCTACCATGAGAGATCAACCTGCCCTGCCAGCTAGTGAGAGCCTGGTCGCGGAATCATCATCAGAGCAAAGGGACTTGACTTCCACGAGAGATCAACCAGCCTTGTCAGCTAGTGAGAGCCTGATAGCGGAATCATCATCGGGGCAAAGGACCTGGCTTCCACGAGAGATCAACTAGCTCTGTCAGCTAGTGAGAGCCTGACAACGGAATCATCATCGGAGCAAAAGACTTGACTTCCACGAGAGATCAACCAGCTCTGTCAGCTAGTGAGAGCCTGACAGCGGAATCATCATCGGAGCAAAGGACTTGGCTTCCACGAGAGATCAACCAGCCCTGTTAGCTAGTGAGAGCCTGACAGCGGAATCATCCTCGGAGCAAAGGACTTGGCTTCCACGAGAGATCATACCAGCCCTATCAACTAGTGAGAGCCTGACAGCGGAATCATCATCGGGGCAAAGGACTTGGCTTCCACGAGAGATCAACCAGCCCTGTCAGCTAGTGAGAGCCTGACAGCGGAATCATCATCGGGGCAAATGACTTGGCTTCCACGAGAGATCAACCAGCCCTGTCAGCTAGTGAGAGCCTGACAGCGGAATCATCATCGGGGCAAAGGACTTGGCTTCCACGAGAGATCAACCAGCCCTGTCAGCTAGTGAGAGCCTGACAACGAAATCATCATCGGGGCAAAGGACTTGGCTTCCACGAGAGATCAACCAGCCATGTCAGCTAGTGAGAGCCTGACAGCGGAATCATCATCGGAGCAAAGGAGAAAAGAGCCCCCCCCCCCTGAGGCACTCTCGACCCTGCCAGCTGGTGTGAGCCTGGTGTTGAAGTATTAGACCGGGCGGCCTTGCGGTCTTGTCCAGCGGTTTGTTGACCGTGCGGTCTGGCGGTCTCACTCAGAAGCCTGGAGACCGGGCGGTCTATCAGTCTCCCATTGCGGCCTGTTCTTATCCTGCTGGAGTTGCCGAGCGGTTAACTCATTTGTCTAACCGCGCGGCCTGTGCGGTCTCCTTTATTTCTAGCCGCTCAGCACTGTACATGTTTAGTCCCACATTGTTTGTTTGTACTCTCTCATATCTCCTCCATTCTATAAAAGGGAGGTCATACCTTTGTAAATGTTATCTTTTTTGGATAATAAAATTTCAATTATTCAAAATTCTATCTGTTTGTTCTTGCATGTTCGCTACTCCAGGTCATGCATAGGGTAATTCCTCTCGTGAGTCTTTAGCTGCCTCGACCCGTACGCAATCACCTTCCCGCCCTGCATCAAAACGCAGCCCAGACCGACATGCGACGCATCCACATATATATCATACTCACTACCCTCCGTAGGCAAAGACAAAATTGGAGCCGAACATAGTCTTTTTTTTAGTTCTTCAAAAGCCTTCTCACACTTGTCATCCCATATAAAGGCTACATTATTCTGCGTAACCTTGGTCAACGGCGCGGACAAGGTAGAGAAACCTTCTACAAATCTTCTATAATAACCAGCCAAACCCAAGAAGCTTCTGATCTCTTTGGGGGTAACAGGTCTCGCCCATTCCATAACAGCAGCGATCTTTTCTGGGTCCACCGATATTCCCTCCTTATTAATCACGTGGCCTAGAAAAGAAACTTGAGGCAACCAAAATTCACATTTGCTCAGCTTGGCGTATAGCTTATGGTCTCTCAGAGTCTCCAAGACCAGCCGCAAATGTCGATCATGCTCCTCTGCATCCTTAGAATACACCAAAACATCGTCTATAAAGACAATCACGAACTTATCTAGAAAATCCTTGAAAACTCTGTTCATCAAATCCATAAAAGCTGAGGGCGCATTAGTCAAATCGAATGACATAACCAAAAACTCAAAATGCCCATGACGAGAACGGAACGCCGTCCGCGGAACATCTGACTCCCGAATCCTCAACTGGTGATAGCCCGAACGAAGATCTATCTTGGAAAACACGGCACTACCACGCAGTTGGTCGAACAAATCGTCGATTCGCGGCAAAGGGTACCTGTTCTTAATAGTAACCTTGTTCAGCTCTCTATAGTCAATGCATAACCTCATCGACCCATCCTTCTTTTTAACGAACAGCACTGGCGCACCCCAAGGCGAAGAACTCGGCCTTATAAAGCCTTTTTCCAACAACTCATCCAGCTGAATTCGCAACTCTTCCAGCTCTCGCAGGGCCATCCGGTACGTCGCCTTTACGATAGGACGCGTGCCTGGCTCCAAATCTATTGCAAACTCGACATCTCGATCGGGTGGAAGACCGGGAAGATCGTCAGGAAACACATCAGAAAAGTCACACACCACAGGAATCTCTTCCAAACGGGGCACACTAATAATCGTCCCTACCAGAGAAACCACACAGGCAAAACAGCCAGAAACAAGCAACTTCCGAGCACGCACCGCAGAAATGACTGGAGACTCCTGGAGGGAATACCCATAAACACTCCCTGGCTGACCGCTGTCTTTGACGAAGTCCAAGCGCTTACCCTTGCACTGGATCACAACATCGTACCTTGACAACCAGTCCATGCCCAAAATAACGTCAAAGTCCTCCAGGTCAATCACCTTCAAATCTGCCTTGGCTAGAAAATCTCCCAACAAAATTGGACAATCGAGGATACCCAGGTCCGTAACCACAGAGTCACCGGAGGGGAACTTAATGCAGAAGGCACCACCAACACGATCTAGGCCCAAACTGAACCGCTCCACGAAGGCTCTAGCCACAAACGAGTGGGTAGCGCCGGAATTGAAGAGAACGCGCGCCCAACGGTTCTTTACCTTAAATCGCCCTACGAATTGCACACGTATCTAAGGCAACAAGCACTAAAACGAAAACTACAACCAAAAAGGGAACGTAACGAAACGACTGGGGAGGAGTCGAACCTGAGATAACCTGGGTCGAGGTCTGCGCTTCGTCTTCCGAAAGCACATTCAGCTTCCCTTTTCCCTTATCCATTCGCTGAGGCGGTGGCAAAGCCTGGAGGGGAACTGGCTGCAGAATAGACTGGGCCTGAGGGCACCTTGTCTTGAGATGACCCTTCTGGCCGCACTGAAAACAGACCTTATCTTTTAACCAACAACGGGCAGCCTCATGCCCCTTCCTTACACACAAGGCACACACCAAGTCTCCCCTGGAATCACCCTGAATTGCGTGCACCTGATCCTTCTTCTGCGCTCCCAACCTTTTGAAACACTTCTCAAATGGGTGGCCTGGCCGGCCACAGAAGCTACAAATCTCTTTGACCTTCTTTTTTGAGACAACATCAGGTTCCTGAGGGCTCTTCCCTCCACCAGTCTTCCGCTTATCCTTCCTTAACTACTGGCCTCTATTCTTGGCATTCTCAATGACCTCAACTCTCAAGGCAGCTTCAACCACACTGGCATAACTGACTGCTCCATAGGCATTCGCTAACTGCTGAATGTCGCTTCTTAGTCCACCCAGAAATCGCTTAACTCGGTCTGCCTCAACACTCACTAGACCCGGAGCAAACCAACTCAACTTACTAAACTCAATCTCATACTCACTAACTGTGAGTTTCCTCTGCTTTAAATGAAGAAAGTCATTCATTAGCCGGTCCCGTTCGACTGAAGGCAGAAACTTACTTAACAACATCACCTTAAATGACTCCCAAGTGCAACCTGCCACTAAGCTCTCTTTCTCCCTCAGCCACTAACTCTTTGCTAAGCCCTTGAGCTGGTAAGCAGTGAGCATCACTCTCTGATCGTCCGTAATCCCTGAGTACGAGAACATCTCCTCAATGGTAATCAGTCAATCATCCAAAATCATGAAATCTGCCTGCCCATCATAGGTAGGGGGTCTCAGCAGCTGAAACTGGGATATGAACGCCGTCTCCGGGGGCACCACAACCAAAGGCAAGGGAGGAGCAGGAGGGGTAGGAACAGCTACCCCCTCAGCGGGGTTCTGAGCTCTCGGGGTCTGTCCCGCCACCACTGCTACAAGGGACTGAATCTGAGCATGCATAGCCACTACCTGCCTCGATAACTCCTCATTACTCTGCCGCAGGCTTTCTACCAACGCATCACTCTGCGCTCCTGACGTCTCACCCTCGGATTGGGGGGTCAATCTCGTCGCAGGACGTCTCGCCATCCTAAAATCGCACAAGCTTTAGACAAAACCTAGCCCATCAGCTAGAACAAAACTACCCGGTACAGACAAACACACTTAAATATGAACTTCAAATGCAAAACTTGCTCTGGGAGTTGTTTTTACCATGACGATGTTATGCTTAACCTGAGATGGTTCACCACCATCATGCTAACTCATGTGCCTAAACCATGAATGCATGTATTTGTATTCTTTTTAACTCAAAACCATGTGTGTACATATGTCGTCTTGCAAATCTTTAGCTTGGCACGTTGTGCTTATGAAATGTTATGTTATGCATGATGTGCTATGCATTCTAAAAAGGCCTTAGTGCATGCCATGGGCGGCGTACACATGAAAATGTTATGCATCCCATACTACATAACATTCCCATGTAAAGAAAAAGGAAAACGTGCTAGCCGCATTCATGTGGTGAGGTTATGCATCCCTTACTACATAACCCTCACATGTTGCCTCCTATGGTGGATCCATATACAAACACATATTATGCATCTCATACTACATAATATGCTCTGTATACTTATTTATGCTCATGAGTGTAGTGTTCGTGCTTCGGCCAAGACGTGCTGATGACATATCGGTGTGTGAATGGTATGATGCTAAACACTAATGCAGACAAGGGAAAGGTTGCCCAACCATTTGTCAAGCAACCTCCCTCTGATACCAACTGTCACAACCCGCATTTTCTCAACGGAAAATTCGTATCAGAGTAAGAGAAAACACGTGCCGTGATGCCACGTCGTGCAGGGGATAACTGCACACGCTCAGGCAAACACCAGACGTTAGATTTTAAGGAAAATTGTTGATTAAATATGAAGGAAAATCAGTTATGTTGAATGGCCGTATCCCTCGGCCCGGTGGATCAACTAGTCCACAATTAAAATTATATTTATACGCAGCAGAAAATACTTTGGTTCAATTAAATTGACGCCCTAAATGAGCATAAGTGTCCCCGGGGGACGACTAATGCGTGCACGACCCTAAGGTGAATATAGTAGGTATAAAAAGATAGTGTTTTACGCTGAGGAAAAATAGTGTCTTTGATTTAGAAACATGTTATGCATGGGGTACATATAATAATACTTTTAGGTTTTAAAATATCTAACATGCAACCTAGCATAAATCCTTCCCAGAAGCAAGTAACCAACCACAAATAAGCAAAATCAGCAGTTTAAATTCATATTCAGCATCACAAGAAGCCACTAGTGGGCGCCAACAACCTGACACGAACCCACTGACGAGTATGTGTGTATATACAAAAGAGTAAAGAACTACCTCACAATAGAACGGGGATCAGCAATCTCAGCTACCCTAGAGGCCACCAACAAGCCCCTCCAAGAGAACTAGCCGCTGAACTGGCTACAACCTGGACCTGAGGCATTCACGAAAAGAACACCTCAGCAAGGAAACAATCAAAAAGTAAATAGAGCAATATGTTAATGAGCAAATAAGATGAAGGGTTTACCAACCCGGCAACAAACTGCTATAAGCACAATAAAAAGAGAATGGCAGTAGGAAAAGAGTACTGTCTAAAACACCGCAGAGCACACCAAGTGCGAGCAATAAACCAACATGCCCTACCAAGAGAGCCTGCAACAACATCAAGACATATACATATGCCAAAAGAAAGGAAAACATAAACAGGAAAGGGACTAACAACCCTAACACGTGGGTAAGTGGCAGTGGTCAAAACATGGGTCTGAATGCATAACCAGAATCAGACCCAAAAGGGCTAAGGGGTCAAACAGTGGCAGCTTTAGGGTCCCACACACACCAACCCAAACCGGGGCAAAAGGCAGTGGCCACAGCTCTCCACATAAAATCACCCCTCCAGAGGCCACCAAAACTCTACCACCTGTCACAACCCAAGAGTCGGCATGCAGAAATTAGCCGAGCACCCAATGCCCCCCTCCTAGGGAAAAGTCCCACTAACAGTACTAAGAAACACACGAACCCAAGGCAAAAATGTCGGGTCCAACCGACGCGGCTTTGCACGCCTAACCAAAACCAACCCCGAGTCTCCCTGACCCCAAAACAAGGACAGCACCCAGTGTCGACACCAAGTGTCGACACCACGACAAGCCGGTGTCGACACCAAGTGTCGACACCACTGCGGCTGGTGTCGACACAAGGTGTCGACACTGCCGCTGCGGGTGTCGACACCAAGTGTCGACACCACTGCGGCTGGTGTCGACACAAGGTGTCGACACGGCCGCTGCGGGTGTCGACACCAAGTGTCGACACCACTGCGGCCGGTGTCGACACAAGGTGTCGACACTACCGCTGCGGGTGTCAACACCAAGTGTCGACACCCCGACTGGCCGGTGTCGACACCAAGTGTCGACACCCCGACTGGCCGGTGTCGACACCAAGTGTCGACACCCCGACTGGCAGGTGTCGACACCAAGTGTCGACACCCCGACTGGCCGGTGTCACCCCGACTGGCCGGTGTCGACACCCCGACTGGCCGGTGTCGACACCCTGACAGGCTGGTGTCGACACCACGGTGTCGACACCCTTACAGGCTGGTGTCGACACCACGGTGTCGACACCACGGTGTCGACACCCTGACCGGCTGGTGTCGACACCACGGTGTCGACACCCTGACCGGCTGGTGTCGACACCACGGTGTCGACACCACGGTGTCGACACCCTGTCTGGCTTCAGGCGCCAGATCCAGCACACAACCAGAAACGAGAACGATGTCTCCCTCTAGGGTACAACAACCATCGACAATCGCAACTACTCGACCTGAACCGAACCAAAACCGTCCCTATTAGACACAATCCCTCAGGAAAACTGATATTATAACTGGAACTTTCTACTCTAACCACGGCATGATCGGGGACGAACCCTAGCGTACACCTAGGATCTAAGCAGGAAAGAGATAAAATTAACTCAAAAGAAAGACAAAGATCAGCTTTGGCAAGGATGAGGGGACATCACTTGCCTAAATACCAGAAACTTGGCCGGCGGCCTCCCCCGCTCACGGATCTGACCGCAGAGCAGCAAGCTGAGGATCAGAAAGAAAGCAGATCCCAGCGAGGGCAGTCCAGATCCACTCTCGAAATCGAATTCCGACAGCTAAATCTCCAGGAATCGGCGTCCGAAGGCTAGGGTAGTCCGACGGTTCTCTCCCTCACGCACAGGCGGCGGCTTCTTCCAAGCAGAGAAAAGAAAAGACAATGAACCCAGCCCTAATTCTAACCCAAGACTTTATATATATATCGGTTTTAATATTAAACAATTAACATATAATTATTTACACTCAATATCAAAACAACACGAAACCTGAAACTTCTCGGAAAAAGACGAAATTCACGCCGCAGCTAAAAACCCACGCTACGAACACAACTGCGAAGTCGAAATTAACATTCTACGAACGAAACCCGAGATAACACCTCCCGAAGCCAAAACACAAGCATTCCCTAAGAGGCCCAGCCGAGTCATCAAACGGACTCCGGCTAGCTGGGGAATCTTGCTAACAGGCTACATAGGGAACCCTAAGAGCTAAAACCACGCTCTACAACGGCAAAAAAAGCCGGAAAATACGTAATCGTAACGCCAGCCAAAGATCAAACAAAACACAGAAAAACCGGGGGCGTTACACTTACCTCCTACCAGTTCTCCGCTCAACTGTGATGCGTGTCAGCTTGGCAAACATCATCGCTCCTCCTTCCCACCGAAGTAAGGCCGTGGCTCCTCTCGCCCGTTTGATCTTATTAATTCTGATGTATGGGGTCCTGCTCCTACCCTCACTGTTGGTCGGGGTAGTTCCTATTTTGTCACTTTTATAGATGATTTTTCACGCTGTACCTGGGTGTATCTATTAAAAGATCGCTCTGAACTCTTTTCTGTTTGACAATCATTTTATTTTATGATTCAGAATCAGTTTGACATTTCTATTAAAGTTTTACGTTCTGATAATGCCAAGGAATATCTTAATCATGAGTTCTTCTCCTTCTTTCACCAACATGGTCTTCTTCATCAAACTACTTGTGTTTACACCTCCCAGCAGAATGGGGTGGCGGAGCGTAAAAACCGTCACCTACTTGATGTTGCTCGTACAATCATGACGCAGATGCACGTACCTCGCTCCTACTGGGGCTACACTGTACTTCTCACCTACTATCTCATCAATCGCCTTCCCTCCACAGTTCTCCACGGCCAGACCCCCTTCTCCATTCTCTACCCCCACAAGGAACCTTTTCCTCTCCCTCTCCGTGTATTTGGCTGTAAGACCTTTGTTCATGCTCCCTCTGCTACCCGCGATAAGCTTTCCCCCCGTTCCACCAAGTGTGTCTTTTTGGGGTACTCTACCACTCAAAAAGGCTATTGTTGTTTTGACCTCCTTCTACGCAAGCAATTTGTCTCTGCGGATGTGACATTTTTCGAGAATGCTTCTTACTTCTTTCCTACCTCCTCTCTTCCTTCTGATATCTCTGTTCCCTCCACGCCTCTCGACGTCTCCCCACCTCCGTCTCCTCCTCCTCCGTCTCCTTCCCTGTCCGTCTCCCTACCCACCCCTCCTCCCTCTTCTCCGACGCCATCTCTCTCCAGTCCCGGGCCAGCCTTCTCCGCCACGGACGCTCCGGTCGCTGCCGCACCCGACGACCTGGATCTTCCCATTGCTCTTCACAAAGGGGTGCGGGCGTGTACTCAACACCCGCTTGCGGCAGTTGTTTCCTATGATCGACTTTCTCCTTCTCACAGGTGTTTTGCCTTGGCTATCTCCGCTACTTCTACTCCCCGCACCTAGCAGGAGGCTCTTGCTCTCCCTCATTGGAAGTCTGCCATGGATGAAGAGATGGCTACTCTTACTGAAAGGGGTACCTGGACCCTTGTTCCTCCTCTCGTGGGCACTGATGTGGTTGGCTGTTGCTGGGTCTTCGTTGTGAAATTTCGCCCCGACGGCACTGTGGATCGCTACAAGGCCCGGTTGGTGGCCAAAGGCTTCACTCAGACTTACGACATTGATTACTTTGACACTTTTTCTCTGGTTGCTCGCCTCAGCACCATTCGGGTTCTTCTCTCTGTGGCTATTAACCGGGCTTGGGCTATTTCCCAGCTTGATGTGAAGAATGCCTTTCTCTATGGCGATCATCAGGAGGACGTCTACATGGAGAAACCTCCTGGTATGTTGCTCAGGGGGAGACACGCGTATGCCGTTTGAAGAAGGCCATTTATGGCCTAAAGCAGAGCCCTCGGGCGTGGTTCGACAAATTCAGTGGCATTGTGGCTACCATCGGCTTTACAAGGAGTTCGGCCGATCACTCCTTATTCATTCGCAAAACGGCCTCGGGACTGGTGGTTTTGGCAGTATATGTGGATGATATTCTTCTTACTGGCGATGACCGAGATGGGGTGGACTTGACGAAGAAGCACCTCCGTCAACACTTGGTCACGAAGGATATGGGCTCCCCGAAATACTTTTTGGGGATAGAAATCTCTCGGAAACTTGACTCGTTGGTTCTCTCCCAACGGAAGTATGCCCTTGATCTTCTACAAGAAGCAGGATTGATAGGTGTCAAACCGGCTCGGTTTCCCATGGCTATTGGAGAAGACAAAACGTGGACGGATGACTCGCCTCTTCTATCTGATGTCACAAGGTACAGACCTTTGGTAGGCAAACTCATCTATCTCACGGTGACTAGACCCGACATCACCTATGCTGTCGGCAAGGTCAGTCAGTTTATGCAAGCTCCCAGGAAGTGCCATCTTCAGTCTGCCCTGAAGATTTTAGAGTATGTCAAAGCAGCACGAGGCAAAGGGCTAATCTTTCGGAAGAATGGTCATCTGAGGGTTGAGGCCTACTCAGATTCAAGTTACGCGGATGACAAAGGCGATCGTAAGTCCATATCAGGTTTTTGTACCTTTGTTGGAGGAAATCTTGTGAGTTGGAAGAGCAAGAAACAATCTGTTGTCTCCAGATCCAGTGCAGAAGCCGAATACCAAAGTATGGCGTCAACCACGTGTGAGTTAAAGTGGTTGCGGGCTCTCATGCTTGACCTAAGGGAGGTCTATGACAATCCTCTTCCTATGTTCTGTGACAACAAGGCCGTTATATACATATCTAGAAATCCGGTCTTCCATGAGAGAACAAAACATATAGAGGTTGACTGCCACTTCATTCGGGAAGAGATTTTGAAGAAACAGATCTGTACATCGTTTGTCACCTCTGACAAAGAATTGGCAGATATCTTCACAAAGCCGGTCTCTACTTCCTTCTTCCACATTTGTGACAAGCTGGGCATGATTGATATCTATGCTCCAGCTTGAGGGGGAGTGTTAAAGTATTAGACCGGGCGGCCTTGCGGTCTTGTCCAGCGGTTTGTTGACCGAGCGGTCTGGCGGTCTCACTCAGAAGCCTGGAGACCGGGCGTTCTATCGGTCTCCCATTGCGGCCTGTTCTTATCCTGCTGGAGTTGCCGAGCGGTTAACTCATTTGTCTAACCGCGCGGCCTGTGCGGTCTCCTTTATTTCTAGCCGCTCAGCACTGTACATGTTTAGTCCCACATTGTTTGTTTGTACTCTCTCATATCTCCTTCATTCTATAAAAGTGAGGTCATACCTTTGTAAATGATATCTTTTTTGGATAATAAAATTTCAATTATTCAAAATTCTATCCGTTTGTTCTTGCATGTTCGCTACTTTTTACACCTGGTATGAGGAGATCCTCCCGGGGTTTGGGAGCTGGACATGTCACCTAAGCTTTTTTAATTTCAACATCCTCTAATGGGGAAAAAAGACGGGTTACATGACTCCCCCGACTCTGCTAGTCGTGGGCTGGACTCATTACAGCATAAGAAGAAGATACAAGACTCTGCCGAGACGAGGCTTCTTCAGGGGGCCTGGGTCTGATGGCCGCTATCCAATTCCTTCCCCTTAGATACTTCCATCTTGCTCAGGCTCTCCATGATCTTCTCCATCTCCTCTGCCTTGGCCAACCAAGAGATGGTGTTGACAGCCGTGACGTAGCACTGCCTCGCTATCCTGGAGTCTCCCTTGATCCTGACCTGAGTCCCCTCTGAGTTGAACTTAATACACCAGTGGAAGGACGAAAGCACACACCAGAAAGCACTGATGAGGGGCCTTCCGAAAATGACATTGTAGCTGCTTGGAGCGTCAACAATGACAAACCTGCAGTTTCTTGAGATCCCCCCTAACTTCACCTGGAGTCCGACTCCACCTTCCACTTCCTTCCTCTCCCCTGAAAATACAAACAGGGGTCCGTCCGAGGCCAACACCCTCCTTGGCTCTACCTTCATCTCGTCAAACACCTTCTTGAAAATGACGTTGACGGAGCTTCCGTTGTCAACCAAGATTCGGGAGACGGTGTAGCCCTCGATGGCCGTCTGGATGACCAACGCATCACAAAACGAATCATCATGATCCGGCAGGTCCTTCACCGAGAAGGTGATCTTCTCCTCCTGGGGCGGGGTCTGGAATGTGGAGGCGACGCTCCGTCGGTACATGACATGGAGGCTCGCCTTCTGAGTGGCCTTGATCCCCACTCCACCATGGATCACCGCTATACCGTCTCGGGGTCCGACATCGACCCGGTCCGCACACACATCATCCCCCCCCTTCTCTGGGCAGAAACTGTTCAACCCGCATCGGTGGCTGTGGCTGGGCAGGGCCTCTCGCCCCCTCACTTCCAGGAACTCGGGGCAGGTAACTGTGGCGTGCCCCTCCACCCAGTGGAAGTCACAGTAAGGCAAGACTCTTCCTCCCCTTTTTCGACGGGCTCGACGGTCTCACCTCATGCCTCTTCTCTGCCGCCGATCACCAAGGCCTGCTGGGGTGGGGGTAGGAGTTGCCTCGGGGCCTGCCTCTGGAAGTTGAACCTCCCTTGGCCCCCGTGGAAGTTCCCCCCTCCTTGGATGAGAGCCCTTCCTGAACCTTGGGCAGGTCCTCCCTACTGCCTCCAGCCTGGTTCCGGACCCTCCTGTTCTTGGAACCCCTAAGCTCTCTGCTCCTCTCTTCTTCTTCCTTCCTGATTCCTTGAGCCACCCTGCTTCTTTGACTCCACCTTCGTCAACTTTGTCAACCTCTTGACAAATGCCGGGTTGGCTGCCTCGATGGCAATCTCCTCTGCCGCCCTTTCCATCAGCTCCTCGAAGGAAAGGGGGGCCTTTCGGGTCAAGCTCATCTTGAAGAAGCCCTCCTTCAGCCCAACAGTGAAGGCCATCTGGAGAGCATACCCTGGCATCTCCTGGATATCCAGGATTTCTTCCTGAAACCTATCAACGTAGTGGGCCAGTGACTTCTCGGGCCTCTGCCTTATCAGGAAGATGGATTCAGGACTCCTCTTTCTCTTCTTAGAGGTGGAGAAGCGGAGCTGGAAGCTCCGGCTCAAGTCCTCGAACCCATAGATCGACCTTGGAGGGAGTTGATGAAACCAGTCCCTCGTCTTCTCCTTCAACGTAATCGCAAAGAGGCGACACTTGAAGGCATCTATCATCGGCCTGATGGAGACGGCATCCTCGAACCACTGCAGATGCTGGACGGGGTCATCCTTTCCGGTGTAGTAAGCCATGTCTGGCTCTCTGAACCCCTCAGGAACGGGAGCTGGGATGATGAGCTCGCTGAAGGGTGACCCCCTAATGGGTGGTCTCGCCACCTCTACTCGCACAACCTGCTCGCCTGGGAGGTTGGCACTCGCCGGGCTAGAGAACAGCTCCCGGCCGGTGAGGTCTCGCTCGACCCCATCTCCCATCCTCTCCTTCCCTGGCCTTCTTCCTGGTGCAATTCCTTCTCCCCCTGCTGGGGTCATCTCGCCTAGACTCCTGGGAGTCGAATCGTCGAGAGGGGGGGGGGGGAGCTAGCTCCTGGGGGGTCGGGGTGGAGTTGCCACCCTGAGGAGCAATGCTTCGCAGCATCTCCATGATGCTTTGGATGGAGGCCATGAACTTTTGCCTCCCCACAAAGGGTCCTGGGCTGGGGAGCTCGTCGAGATTATCACTACCTTCCTGACCTCCAGTAATGACGCTCTCCCGAGATCTTCTGTGTTGATCACTATCCACGCTCACCGCACCAAAGTGTTGAAGCCAAAAATGGCCTCTGTAGAGTTCGGGGTCCCTGGAAAGGGGTGACCTCACACCTACTACACCCGGAGGAACGTCACGGACCAAAGATCAAGAAGCTAGAAACAGACCCTTGGCTCTAGCGCGGAGGTCCCACCTCACACCCGGAAGGCTACCTGAGCACTTCCCCTCCCTAGCCAATGTTTGAGCTAGGGTGTCTTGAAGGATGAAGAGAGAGTGAAGAAGAGATGAAGTGCCCCCCTCCAAGGCACCCCTAAGGGTCTATTTATAGTTTTTCCAACCTCATGGGCCAAAATACCCTTACGCCCAATATACCTTGTGCCAATAGAAAACAGCCACGCCGGGGGGTAGAGGGGTAATTCTCCCCCCGAGGGCAAGACGGTAAAAGCACGCCGCCAATCCCCCGCCCCAAACACCCGAGGCGACTCCAGGCTGCCGGGCAGGCCGCTTGGGCGAGATCAGGCCGCCGGCCGTCTCGCCGCGAGCAGGCCGCTAGGGCAAGAACTAGGCCGCGGCGGTCTCGCCCGCGAGCAGGCCTCCTGCGCGAGACCGGCCCCCAGCCGTCTCGCCCGCGAGCAGGCCTCCCGCGCGAGACTGGCCCCCGGCCGTCTCGCCCGCGAGCAGGCCTCTCGCGCGAGACCGGGCCCCGGCTGTCTCGCCCGCGAGCAGGCAGCCCGGGCGAGACCGGCCCCCGGCCGTCTCGCCTGCGAGCATGCCTCCCGCGCGAGACCGGCCCCCGGCCTTCTCGCCCGCGAGCAGGCTCCTCGCGCGAGACCGGCCCCCGGCCGTCTCGCCCGCGAGCAGGCCGCCCGGGCGAGAACCAGGCCGCAGCGGTCTCGCCCGCGAGCAGGCCGCCCGGGCGAGAACCAGGCCGCAGCGGTCTCGCCCGCGAGCAGGCCGCTCGGGCGAGAACCAGGCCGCGGCGGTCTCGCCCGCGAGCAGATCGCCCGGGCGAGAACTAAACTGCGACGGTCTCGCCCGCCTGCAGACTTCTCACGCGAGACCGGCCCCCGGCCGTCTCGCCCGCCCCTACCTCGAACTCAACAGGCCGGGGCGGGTGCTAGCCAACTTGTCGCACCCGCCCCCTAACAAAGGAGCCATTGGGGGGAGGCCAATTTTTCCTCCCCCTACTAGTATATTTCCAAGCTAGAGCCAAAATTGGCCACCGAGAGTGCCCATATGTCCAAAAAGCTTAACACTATATAGGGGCGAATACGGGGTTGTATATTGACAAATGGCTTAAATAGAGTTCTCACAATTGAAACATCGGGGGAGATGAGATTAAAGTTCATAGAAATATGAAACTTCCTCATATGTTTATGTTTTCATAGTAAGAACCTATAATCGCAACATTCAAGTGTCTAATAACAGACTGAAAATCTCAAATAATTTCTTGATGAAAGTCCAAGATGGTTATATGCTAGTCATTCCACACCTGATGACTTAACATCTTTCTCGTTGTAAGCTGATTTGAGAATTATTCAACTGGGAATAAAAAGTCGTTGTATGAG
The DNA here is from genome assembly GCA_039583875.1 of Platanthera guangdongensis. Taxonomy (NCBI): domain Eukaryota; kingdom Viridiplantae; phylum Streptophyta; class Magnoliopsida; order Asparagales; family Orchidaceae; genus Platanthera; species Platanthera guangdongensis. The sequence continues at coordinate 5,006,401 of CM077156.1, forward strand.
TTAATCTAACATTAGTGATCATAGCACATTATTCCACATTTGATAATGTTGCAAATGACGGTGTGTCAAATCATATGATGAGGTACATAGTGATCACTAATGCGTAAGATAACAACATTTGATTTATTAAAATCAAAACTTGACTGGTCCTAGCTAGACTGGATAGAGATGCTGACAGTATTACTTCACTACTGCTACAAGTGCTAAGCTCATTTAGGTAGAGCTAGTTTACTTTGATACGTCACTGCATATGTTTATGAATTCATAGAGTCTGACTCATGAAATTCTTTGCAAGCACTGATGAAGATGGATGAGAGAAAGTAGAGTTTGACATAGATAATGATGATCTACTCTTTGAGTAGAATTGTTACACATTTATCTGTAGTCATTTTTTATTTTTCAGACTTATTTGTTATGGAGTAGCACATTTATATTTTTTGTGATGTTTTATGTTATTGTTTAAAACTTATGTTCATGTTTTATGTCAAATTGTGTTAACTCTTATGGAATGTGTAAAGTCGGAAACTTATTTTGATATTCTCCACTTTCCGTATTCCGAAACATACACGTTATTTGTCACAAATATAAGAGGAGATTGTTAGTGTATATTTGGACGAATAACGGGTTCAGAGGCTTAACAGGTCAGTTTGGGTACACGGTAAACCCATACCCGTAGTAACTGCTAAGAGTTTGCCTATTTATACCCACCTACAGGCAACGGGTAGGGGATTCCACCTAGATCCCCATCTGAATGCTTCGAGCAACACTTACAAGTGGCAGGCTGCCTGGCAAACCTCCCATCAGTCGGGCCTCGCCGTCGGCCGACCCCCTCATCGTCTCCGGCCGAACCTCCTCCAATCGGTCCATTAGTCATCGTGTAATCTCCACCACTCGATCACCAATTAACCACACATAACCACGTGTCATGGGGGTGCACAAAATCGAATTTAATATTCGATGAGAGTATAATGACTCTTCTAAAAATGAACGTCATAAATTATAAGAAAGTGGGCTACAAATAACGCATAAAGTGGTTATTGTTTTCGAATGTCCGCATAACCACCATAACTATTCATGAAGCCTAAAAATATGACCAATAAACTGGGTACTGTCAGGCGGGGCGCGAGGGCCGGAGGCCCGTGCCTGTCACTCGTGTGTGCATGTGTGTATATTCAATTCATTGCATGAGAAAATTTTTAGGAGTTGTCGATGGTCCTCTTCTTTCTTCCGTTGGAAGTTATTTTTTACATAAAAAATATAATTGTTTGTTGTGTATATTCAATTTATAGTATAATGTAAATGAGATTTAGGATAGTTAACAGAATTTCCGGGTTCGACTTATTGAAGCTGATGTGAAATTCAATCCAACTGACGCATCTCAGTTTGGCCTTGCTAATTTTTCAATATTTGTAACATATAATTATTATTGTTACATCTATAATTTGTGAAAATATGTATGATGGACTGTTGATGTGAGTGGAATATATGTCACCGCCACAGTACCTATTTATGACATGAAATATTTTGGGTTGTTGGCGTGAGTGGAAGGCATGCCACCGCCACAGTACCTGTTTGTGGATCGATGTATGAAGGTCTGTTGGTTTGTGTTGGAATGTATGCGGCAGCCGCAATACCTATTTAAGAATTATCATTTAAAGGACTGTTTGTTGTGTTGGAATGTATGTCAGCGCCATCTTCCTTTTTGTGGATTATCATCTGATGTCTTAAACATTATCTTCACATATCATAGTTATTTCGGGTCAAGATTAAGAGAATGTAAAGAGAACATTTTTAAATAACTGGTTTTATGACTTCAAATGGTTAAACCGTCTCTTGCACATTTAATCATTTATGATGAGGTATTCTTTTCTCGTTGGATGCCTCAGGTCTGGATCAGTAGCTGTTAGCGTTGTTTGTGTTCGTCTTTTAGACTTCCGTAGTTGTAGCCGATTTCCTTTCCCCTCACCTTTCGGGAGGTAGTTGTTACTTTCTTTTCGTACTCAGTTATTTCAGTTTAGATTTTCACTTTTGTTACTATGGGATCGTGTTAGCTTGTTGGAATCCATAATTTGTACTCTTGTGTGTTAGACTACTTGCTCACCGATTTACTACTGCTACTCTTCTGCTGGTATTACGATCGCTCTCTGAGAATGTTAGTTATTTTGAATATATAAAAATTGCATAATCAGTTCACGTCATAACATCACTTTAAATATGGTTTTATTTTATTTTAACCGGTTATAAAACTCACATTTTACTTATACTAACCATAGAGTTTGCATTTCATTAGAATATTTTGTTGTGTCTGCATGCTCACGTAGGACAAAGTGAAGTAAATAAATTTTTTTTTCACTATAAATTTTTTTTATGGACTAATTGATCCACTAATCCGAGATACAAGAATAAATAAAATTCTAAAAATTAAAACATGTTACAAGCATAATTCATGTGATTGTTACATAAATAAACAAAAAAGCGGTATTTGTCTGACCGTCTGCAGTTGTCTCATGCACGACGTGACAACGCGGCGCATATTTTTTCTCACTCTGATAATATTTTTATTTTGAGAAAATGCGGGCTGTGATAGACGATCAGTAGCGGGTGCAAGAGAGACGATCAGCAACAGGTGCGAGAGAAGGATCGACTGTTTGCGATATGCGAAATGGGGGAATGGGTTCAGCCGGCTAGGTTTAGGAGCTTAACAATTTAGTTCATTGCCAAAAATAGCCCTCCTCCAAATATTCTGATGTTTAATTTTATTAGAATAAATTAATTAAATGAAATAAGAGTGCATTTGTGATTTTAGAGAGCGCAAAGTGCCAAAATTTTAATTTGAGGGTGCAAAGTGTCAAACCCCCCTAATTGGCGGGAGGGGGGTGCAAAGTGCCAAAAATCCAACTCTGACACAAAAACTTCCCGAAAAGGAAAAATACTTACCATGGACGTGAAGAGCTCGATGAGAGCTTCCCGAATCCAGGCTCCGTCGAGAATTTCGAGTGGCAGAGCTCTCAAATCCACTGCCGGAAAGCTTTAAGATAAGTTTCTCCACCTCCCTCACCCTCTCTGGCTCGGGCTGGCTTGAGGAAGAAGAAAAACTTTGGAAAATGAAAATTATATCTGGCTACCACTTATTAATTAATGAATGCATCAATTTCCTATGAAAGTTTTTAATTTTTTTTGTCATTTTCAAGGAATGCTTTGACTAAATTGATCCGAGATTAGCCAAAAGAAAATCTTCATTAATAAATTTTGTTTTAATTAAGACTTTGAAATTCCGATTCTTATAATTAAATCTTAAAATTTTGTAATTTCAATTCCGACGAGCTCGAAATCCGGTCGTCTTGACCAAACGAACACGAAAACGAACTAACAACGACGCGCCATTAATTACTCACTGACGTAACGCCCTTACGCAAAATATCGCGCTAATTAGAGGTTTGAAATTAAGTATCAAAATTTCGGGGGCGTTACAGAACTCTTCTCTCTCCCCCTTTAAAAATTGTAAAAAGAGGCCACTTGTCACCCTCGTATTCTCTTCAAAGCCTTGTACAACATCAAAGAATATTGGAAGTTTGGTCGGTACAATCCCGACCATGTGAGTTTTTACCACTTTGAGAGGTTTGTCACGTTAAAAAATTCGTCACGGCAGCCACCTTGTTCATCTCAACCTCCATTGACTGTTTGAGCACTCGACCGCTCCAGAGCTAAGATGGTGCAATTTAGACTATCTACAGGAACGCCGAATTTGGCGGCAACAATAAGTAAAAATTATCTATTTAAATACTCAAATCATGTAAAGATACCAATATAAATTTATATGATTTCCTCAACCAAGATGACAGAAATACATAAACAAACAAACCCCTAAAAACACTCATTTGGCGCGGTGTCTGGTGGCCGTGTTTGCCGCAAATGTCGCCACAAGGCGGATAACCAAACATCCAGTGGTGACGTTTGCCGCATCTTCTCCCTCCGCGCCTTGAGAAATGGAGCAAACCACGCTATTTCGAGTTGCGGCATCCCCCCTCTGTTTCCAAAACCGGTCCATCTCCTCCCGCCGATTGCTCCAAACACCAAACAAAACAAAACATAAATTTATATAATTTTCCTCAACCGAGACAAACAAAAATACTCAAACAAACAAACCCCTAAAAATGTATATATTTTGGGTCCGCCGTGAACGAAAAATTTTAGGTGCGTTTCTCCCACTTAGTTTTACGTGGGGGATTAAATACGTCCTTACGATCCAATATCCTACGGTTGAGTTGTTTCCGCGGAATACTGCAGTATTGAAAAAATACTGTCAGTATTGTTAGTATTTCGATGAAAAATGTAATTTCTACATGTATGAACGATTTGATGCGCGACCCCACTTTGATTTTAGATGAGAGAAACACACCTAAAATTTACTCGCGACTACTGGTGCGCATAAAGCCCGGCGGGCCCGGGCTTGGCCCGGGCCTGCAGGGCCCGGGCTTTTCCAAATCGGGACCGGGCCGGGCTTAACACTGTAACCCGGCCGGGCCAGGCCGGGCTATGCTCCCTGGGGGGGCCTGGTACGGCCGGCCTGGGCCGGGCCCAGGCTAAGCCCGACCCGGTTATTTTTTTTAAAAAATTTGTTTTTTTTTAATTCATAAAAAAATCAAAACATATGATTTACAAAAAAAATAAAAAAACACAACATCGCAATATTGAAAAATAAAATTTTTATTAATGTAACAAAATTATACAAATTTAGAAATGTGCAAATATACAAAAATTTGAAAATTCTAAATTATAAAAAATTACAAATGACAAAAATTTTAAATTATTAAAAATTACAAAATTACAAATGACAAAAATACAAGAAATTGTCTAGTTTAAGTTGATCGCGTCCATCTCGTCTTCCATGTCCGACGAGCTAACCTCGACCGCTGAAATATGCTGTTTCCTCTTCATCGCATCCAGGTGGTCCTTGTAGCATATGCAGATCTCGAGCGATTCTTCGCTTAGTCGACTTCTCCGCTCGTTCAAAATCCTGCCACTAAGAGAAAAAACAAACTCCGAAGCTACCGTGCTAGCTTGAATCGTTAGTAAATCTCGGGTCATATAGGTCATAATAGGATAAATATTTACTTTACCTTTCCACCGTTTTAAAATATCAAAATTTCTAATTCGTCCGCGGACATAAAATCACGAAATTGTGTTTTTGTGTACAACCCTAATTCATTTAAACTACTAGATGTTGTGCGCACTTTTTTCCTATATGCTAACTCTAACATTTTATTTTTAAAATTACTAGATGTTCTTGGTTGCGACACATCCTCTCGGGGCCGCGATCCGTATAAATTATCGTAATAATTATAACATTCAGTAAAAATAGTGTTAAAATTTAAAATACTCAGATTATCTAAATCTGAATCACTTAAATTTATGCATATATTGTTATTTATTTCTTCAATAAAATTTTCTACGTCGTTTACGCCAAAAAGAGGATTCAATGCGGCGGCGCATGAAAACATAACTGATATTTCTCTATAATATTTTAAAAATTTCCTTTCCATTATTTCTATTAATTCGCTCAATCCGGCGTATTGTTTAAAATAATTTAATTTTTATGAAATAGTAACCATATTTTTAATAACTAGCGGGCTAGTAAGATAATATACGCCGATGAACTATTTGTCGCCGTATAAAAAACTTCTAATAAATTCACGTAATGTTCTAAAATTGTCCAATCGGACTCGGTTAATTCACGTTGACCTAACAAAATAAAAAATTCCATTATTAGCGTTTTTTGCGAATCGCTCGTTTTAACATTATATACGTAGAGTTCCATCTAATTGACATGTCAAATAGAGGTTTCAAAATTTTTTGACCTTGTCCGGTTACGAATTTTTTAAAATCTTGACGTCGTTGTTTAGAACTATAAATAAATTGTAACATTAAACGTATTTTATTAGTGTATGATTTCATATACGACAAAATATCTTGTACTACTAAATTTAAAACGTGACACGCGCAACGAGTATGAAAAAAAAGCGCTGTTTAACATAGGTTTCAAATCACGTTTTAACCACTCAATTGAGGTGGTATTATTTGTGCATGACGTTATTGAAAGAAATACTCATAATTTTATGTTTTATTTTAAATTCGCGCACACATTTTGAAATTATTTGATAAATTGCCTCACCGGTGTGCGAGACTCCGAAACTTTCAAAACAAATTATTCGCTTATTTAGATTCCAGGAAACGAGATCGACCCAGTGACACGTTATAGACATATACGATAATCCTAATTTTATACTACTTGTCCAAACGTCGCTCGTTAAATTCACCAGACCCTTAAATTTTTCAAAAAAATTAATTAAAGTTTGTTTTGCTTCTAAATAATATTTAAGTGCGTCGCGCCTAATTGATGATCGACTTACTTGGTGATATTTGAGTTGTATCCCTTGGTGGATGTACTGAGTTTCTTCTTCGTTGTCATAGTGGCTGAACGACAACCCACGTCTGATGATGTTTTTCAGCTGCACCTCCCGCTGCTGACTTTGATCGTACGTCCAGATTTGTTCGGATGCCGATAATTGCGCCTGAGTCGACTCGGGAGAAGCTTGTTTGGCTGCGCAAGACTTAACGTGTCTTGCGAGCGTCGAGTTGCCAACGATCGAAAGTAATTTCGAGCACTATTTGCACCTCGCCTTTTGCTCCGCGCCGACTTGCACTCGGTCGAAATATTCCCAAACCGGCGCCGTACGCTTGTGCTCCACCACTTCGTGAGCGACGGATGATGAAGAAGACACATGCGTTGACGACATATTCGAGAGAATAGATATTATAGAGAGAGAGGGTGAGGGATGAGGGTGTAAAACTGGTAGAAGAGGGAAAGAAGGAGGGGGGTTATAGTTTTTTTTTTAAAAATTAAAAAAATATTTTTTTAATGGACTGCAAATAGCATATAGACTGCTATTTGCAGCCCATGTGACAGCCAACGACACTAAGAGATAGCCCGGGCTTAGCCCAGGCTTTTCCAGTCCCGGGCTTTGCCCGGCCCGGGCACCGAGCCGGACATTTGACCGACAATGGGGCCCGAAAGGGCCCCATGGCCCGGCCTGGGCCCGAAGCGGGCTTGGCCTGGGACCGGGCCAGTCGGGCTTTTCACCGGGCCGGGCCGGTCCGGTCCGGTGGGTCCGATTTTTTAGGACACCCCTACTCGTGACCAACAATCTGACCTGCACATAGCACTTTTGCGCAGGGTCTACTCAATTGCGTTTTCTCATTGGTCCGGAGCCAAGAAAAAGCTAGTCCCCCTGGGTTTGTTCTTAGCTATCGTCTCCCGTTTGCCGTCCGACCAGCCCGTCCTCGTCACCGGTATCTGCACCACCGCTTCTCCTCCTTACTACCGATCGCCGGAGCTTATCGCCGTCCAGGTATCACTCTCGACCCCATCCCACCTCGCGTCTCGTTTCCGGCCACCGATTCCCATCAAGCCGGGTCCGCGATACCCCTTCGTTCCCGTGATGTTTTTTCTTCTTTCGATAAGCTTCATGATCTCCTGTCACTCCTTTTAGATCAGAGAGAGATCGCCAAAAGGCGTTGATAACAATGGCGAAATCGAGTTCCACTGATGCTGTTACACTTATACGCTCTTTGCGTTCCGCGTACGCAGCAACACCTACCAATCTCAAGGTATATACTGTACATAATACATCGGCCCCATAATTTTTGTTTACTTTAACCCAGATCTGAACTGCACCTTTGATTCTCACATGTAAACATGTTTTTCTTCAGATCATTGACCTCTACGTGGTTTTTGCAATTGCCACAGCTTTGATTCAGGTATGTCAACTAATTGTTGGATAATTAATATATGTTCTGCTTGTCGAGACTGACTCGGTAGTGTCTAATGCGTTGCGTATCTACCTAGGGCATGGTCCACGTTGGAGGTAGTATAAATAGTCATTCAAAACTTGATGGTCTATTGTAGAATACCTTAAGAATGTTAGGGTAGAATACCTTGAGCCGAGGCCCTACCCTAACACTAATTTCCTTTTATCATGTTGAGCATAGTTCACTTGCAAGTGGTTTTACTTGGAACTTACAGGTCAGGGAAGTCACAAACAAGAAATTAAATGAGTTTTACATATAATTTGATGCAACTCTTGGAGTGAATTTCATCTCATTTACTAGATTACCAAGGTCCAATCTTTCAGCTATTTTCTTTTGATAGATACCAATACCTTATCTTTCAAAAGTTCTATTTTTTGATGTACTATAGTTACATGGTATACAATAAGGTTAAAACATCATTAGTAAGATAACTAACATATAATATATTTAATTAGTTGTCCAAGCTATTGTCAGAGCTATGTGTCCTTAAAAGCTCGAGCCAATTTTCCCCATTTCGACATTGAGTTGTGGCTAACTTGACTTAGTCCAAGATTGAATTAATCAGAATAGTAGCTCTACACACATATAATTATGCATTATAAATGTTGGAATTATCCCAATGTGGCCATGTGTCATGTTGATGAAGAGTCAATGTGACCCGCGCTTGTTTGTTTATCCTTTTGTTGTGCATGAATTAAATTTATCCCACATTTGGGATCCCAAATTGTCGTGGGTACTTGATTAACTCCTTGGACTTTTCAACTTTTGACAAGTTGGTTTTGAGTCGAATGTCTGGGTTCTAAAATGCTATCGGAGTGAGGCCTGTGCTCTAGTGTACACATGGTCATCCACACGTTTATTTGTTTGTTTGTTTTGTTGTGTGACTTAAATTAATCCCACACCGGATATCCCAATTGGCTTGAGTACTCTATAGATTCTCGTGTCTCCACTCTTCACAAATTGGCTTTGAGTTTAATACCTGTTGGAAAAGCTCAAAGCTTGTATGTATTACTTCTATATCAAAATACAAGGAGAGAATACAAATATATAGGGGAGAAAAGGAGAGAAGAAATCCTATACAATGATGCAGGACTAAAAGGAGAAGAACAAAAGAGGAGAAAACAAGGGCCCAATATGGGCTCATTTACATGGGCTTTTCTAACACTCCCCCGCAAGCTGGAGCGTACAAATCGTATGCACCAAGCTTGGACAAGCACTGATAGAAGAGCGTACTGGGAAGAGCTTTAGTGAGCACATCCGCAACTTGTTCTGTCCCGGGAACATGCTTCAAGTCAATCTTCTTCATTTGAACCTTTTCTCTGATGAAGTGACAGTCAACTTCAATATGTTTAGTTCTCTCGCGGAATACCGGGTTCTTGGCAATATGTATTGCCGCTTGGCTATCACAAAGGAGAAGCGCTGGGGAAGGAAGTCGTACACCAAGATCGGTAAGAAGACTCTCCAGCCATGTTAGTTTAGATACTACAGACGCCATTGCCCGGTATTCAGCCTCAGCAGATGATCGAGCTACAACGGCTTGTTTCTTGCTCCGCCATGTAATCAAATGTCCTCCAAAATATGTGCAAAACCCACTGGTTGACCGTTGGTCATCAAGAGAACCAGCGTAATCAGCATCCGAGTAAGCTATCAATGTAGGAGCTGAAGATGAGGTCTTGTAGACCAATCCTTGACCAGATGCCGTTTTGAGGTATCAGAGAATGCGTTCAACGGCGTGAAGATGAGATTTTCGGGGAGAATGCATATACCGGCTGACAATACCAACGACAAAGGATATGTCCGGTCTAGTTACCGTGAGGTAGATCAAATTTCCAACTACACGGCGATAGTATTCAGGATTCTCAAGTAAGAGATCTGAGTCGGAAGCCTGAGCACATAACTTGTGATTCACATCCATTGAGGTATTAATCGGCTTACACCCCGAATAACCTGCATCATGAAGAAGGTCGAGACAATACTTCCGCTGGGAGAGGACGAGACCATCTTGCCATCTAGCTACCTCAAGGCCCAAAAAATACCGGAGGGGTCCCAGATCCTTTGTTTGAAAAACTGTACCGATATGTCGTTTGACCTCCTGTATTCCCTGTGAGTCATCACCCGTAATGATGATGTCATCAACATAAACTAACAAAAGAACTGTCCCCGCTGTACGGTGGCGAGTGAACATGAAGAAGTCTGCCGTGTTGCGAGAAAAAACCAACCTCCCGAAGAGCTTTGCTGAACCCGTCGAACCAAGCCCGTGGTGATTGTTTGAGGCCATACAGAGCTTTCTGAAGACGGCAAACCTGAGACTCCCCCGTGGTCTTAAACCCGGGAGGTTGTTGCATATAGACAGTCTCTTGCAAGTCGCCATTCAAAAAGGCATTCTTAATATCCAGTTGCAGTAAGAGCCACCAGCGATGGACAACCACCGAGATAAGAACACGAACGGTGTTGAGTTTGGCCACCGGGGAAAAGGTTTCCTCATAGTCTAGCCCGGGTTGTTGAGTGAAGCCGCGGGCGACGAGCCAAGCCTTGAGACGGTCAATCGTCCCATCAACGGCGTGTTTGATAACGAAGACCCACTTACACCCAACCGGTTTCTGACCCGGGGGAAGCGGTGCAAGAGTCCAGGTCTGGTTGGCCCAAAGGGCAGCCATTTCCTCCTCCATGGCAGCCTTCCAGCCGGGATGTTCTAGCGCCTCCTGCACAGTGTTAGGAACCGAAATAGAGGAAAGAGAAGTGACAAAGGTGTGGAGGTGGGGGGAAAGGCGATGCAAGGAGACATAAGTTGCCAGAGGATGAGCGGTGGAGGGAGATACCTGATCAGCAGAGCGCGGGGTAGCCGTGGAAGTGGCCGACGGAAGAGGGGCAACGGAGCAGGGGGGAAGGCGGCGAGAGTAAACCTGGATAACGGGCGGCCTAGAGGGAGCATGTGGAGGGAAAGAAGAGGGAGCAGGTGGAGAGGGAGCAGGTGGAGAGGAAGAAGAACGTGGGGAAACAGACGCAGTAGTAGGGATGACGGGCCGGGGTAGAGGGAGCGGTGGAGATGGCAGCGTGGAGGAAGGAGTAGGGGAGAAGAATGGTTGATCCTCCCAAAAAGTAACATCGGCGGAGACGATGACCTTCCGAGTACCCGAAGAGTAGCATAGGTAACCCTTTTGGGTGCGAGAATAGCCGAAAAAAATGGATTTTGCGGCCCGGGGGTCCAACTTATCGGAGGAGGGACCCAGGAGGTGAACAAAACAGGTGCAGCCAAAGACCCGTGGTGTAAGAGGGAAAGCCGAAGTGGAGGGGAAGAGGAGACTGAATGGGGTGGCAAAGTTGAGAACCGAGGAAGGGAGGCGGTTTATGAGGAAGCAGGCAGTGGAAACCGCAAAGTTCCAGTAATGTTTTGGAATCTGCATTTGGATCATGAGAGAGCAGACAACGTCGAACAGGTGGCGGTTCTTCCGTTCGGCAACCCCATTTTGTTGGGGGGGGGGTATAGGGACAGGAGGTGTGATGAAGAATACCAAACTCGGCACAGAGGGTGGCAAATTCATGGCCGGTGTATTCACGAGCGTTATCGGTGCGCACAGTTTTAATAGTGGTGGAGAATTGCGTGCGAGTTTCTTGGATGAAGGCGCAAAATATGCGAGGGAGCTCAGAGCGGTCCCGAAGGAGGTAAAGTCATGTGGTGCGAGAGTAATCATCAATGAAGGTGAGAAAATAACGGTAAGCAGAGGTACTGGTAACTTTAAAAGGACCCCAGATATCAGAATGAAGTAAATCAAAGGGAGCAGCGCTGCGAGTACAATGAGTAGGAAAGAAGTACGCGGCTGTTTGCCGTAAATACAGGAATCACACTGAAAAACAGGTAAAGAAACATCAGGCAGGGCCTTTCGGAGAACAGGAAGAGGGGCATGTCCAAGTCGACGATGCCAGTCCACAACGGAGACAGAGGAGAGAATAGTCGGAGAGGTATCCAGAAGGTAGAGCCCTTTCTGCAGTCGTCCGCTACCAATGGTAGTCCGTGTCTGCCGATCCTGTATCAAAAAAGAAGAGGGAGTAAATGCGACGGAACAATCCATATCATGAGTGAGGCGGCCAACAAAAAGTAAGTTAAACGGAGAGCTCGGAACATAAAGAGCCGAGCGAAGAGAGAGGGAGGGGGCAAGAGAGAGGTCGACACAGCCGGAGACCGGAGCAGTCGCACCATTAGCGACTGTGATATACTTCGGATGAGGAGCGTCCGAGTACTGGAGAGGACGCAGCGAGGTGATGTGATGAGTAGCGCCGGAGTCTAAGATCCAACTCGGACCGGAGGAAAGACAAGTAATACCTGCAGTAGAGGTGGAGGCAACAGAGGCAGGAGGAGGGCTAAGAAGTCCCTGGAGGTGCTGGAGCTGGAGGCGCACAGACACAAAGTCGGGACCAGTGGAGGAGCCATCAACAGCGGCCGTAGTGGGGCGTGGAGGATAGCTATGTTTCTTGTAGCAAACAACATCCGTGTGGCCATCCCGGCTGCAGTAGGAGCACTTGGAGCGGGCCCGACCCCCACGTCCCCTTCCGCGAGAGCCGGAACGACCACCGCGAGCAGAAGGCGGTTGGGGAAGTAAGAGAGGAGGGGCCTGCTGAAGGAGAGCCGGAGAGGAGGGTGCCGGAGGATCCAGAGGTGGTGACACGCGAAGGAGCATAGAACAAACATCAGAGAGAGAGGGAGTAGAAGCCGAAGCCAATACTTGAGCCCGAATGCTCTGAAGGTGAGGTGAGACCCGAGCCATCATCATGACAATGCTGACGACCTTCTTTTGCGCTCGCTGAGCAGCAAGATCAGTGGTAGAAGGCTGATGTTGGATCCAGGCCTCGGCCAGAGTTTTGGCCCGAGCAACAAAAGAGGTCATGTCAGCCGCCCCACCAACATCAAGGGACTGAAGGTCGGTAATGATGTCATAGAGGTGTTGAAGACTATCCTTTCCAGAGTATAAGGAGTGAAGCTCCTCCCACATGGCTTTGGCGGTCTCAAGGTACATGACCATTTGGTATGGCTCACCCTCTAGAGAATTAAGGAGCCATGTTTGAACTCGACCGTCATTGCGTAGCCACTCCTCCGTATTGGGAACAGGAGGAGCGTTAGTAAGGTGAAGCACAATGTCCTTGGCCTGAAGAACACGCCGAACAGAGTGGACCCATGGAACAAAGTTTTTCTTCCCAGATAAGGATATAGTGGTGATCCGCAACTCATCGCGAAGATCTGGAAGAGAGGCCGGGCGGTCAGCAGGAGGAGTAATCGCCTGTCCGGTAGAGTCAACAGAGGAGCTCATGGAGCCGGGGAAGACCGCTGCGAATAGGAGGGGTAGAGACCGCGCGAGAAGGAGAAAAGAAGAAGAAGTCGCCGCGGTGAGAACAAACCGCGCGACCAGCAGAGGAAAGACTGCGGGGGGGGGGGGGGGGAGCGCGCGCGGCTAGAGAAGAGATACCGCGAGTAGGAACTCGAGCGGCTAGGAGAGAGAGGCCGCGAGTAGGAGCTCGAGCGGCTAGATGAGAGAGGCCGCGAGTAGGAACTCGAGCGGCTAGAGGAGAGAGGCCGCGAGAAGGAACTCGAGCGGCTCGGAGAGAGAGGCCGCGAGTAGGAACTCGAGAGGCTAGAGGAGAGAGGCCGCGAGTAGGAACTCGAGCGGCGAGAGGAGAGAGGCCGTGAGTAGGAACTCGAGCGGCTAGATTAGAGAGGCCACGAGGTGGAATTCGAGCGGCTAGAGTAGAGAGGCCGCAAGGAGGAACTCGAGCGGCTAGAGGCAGACAGACCGCAAGCGGCAGGCAGCAGAGAGAAGTGGGTCCCACGGGAGAGAGAAGAAGATATAAAAGGGGGCAGAGGGGTGGAGCCACGGGAGGAAGAGAGGAAGAGAGGAAGATGAGAGTCAGCGGCTTAAGAGGGAGAAGTCGTTGAGAGAAGAGATGGGTAGGAACAGGCCGCTACCCGGGCGGGTAGAGAAGGAGGCCGCAGAGGGAGAGCGGATAGGCTAAGAAGTAAAGCCGTGCGTTTAGAAAAGGGGAAACCGCGAGGTCGGATAACCTGGCTCTGATACCATGTTGGAAAAGCTCAAAGCTTGTATGTATTACTTCTATATCAAAATACAAGGAGAGAATACAAATATATAGGAGAGAAAAGGAGAGAAGAAATCCTATACAATGATGTGAGACTAAAAGGAGAAGAAGAAAAGAGGAGAAAACAAGGGCCCAATATGGGCCCATTTACATGGGCTTTTCTAACAATACCTACGTTCTAAAATTCCTAATGTGCATGCATACATAACTGGGATGGCTTATGCTCTCACAAACTTCATATATGCGTACATGAATGCAATTAAAACAGATGGCCCTCCAGCAGGGAACTTGGAAGCTACCTACATAAACAGAGTCCTGAGAAACTCTATAGTACCATAGTAGGAGCCGTAACTTTCATTACCAAGCATGGTCAAAGAAAAGCTACCCAAACTACCTGAAATCTATCGACAGCAAATCTATAGCTGTACATGGACGAGCAACAATTTCCTGTTATGATCAGGAACGCAGGGATTACAACCTAAGGGAACAACAGTATCACACTTGACAATTTGACTTAGGGGACAAACTGCATAATCAACTTTGATATTTGAGAGTGCAACAAAATTTCAAGCATAAAGATTAAATCCAATAATGCAGGGCTTTTACAATTCATTGATCTGAAAAAAGTATATAAGGTTATTGGATTTGCCTGCTCATCTCTGATTTAACTGTAGTATTTTGATACCTCATTGTGCATCAGCAAATACTTGATAAACCCAGTTTGTCATCACATATATTTTTTTTACCGAGTTTTGGATATAATTCGATTAGAAAAAAAGGGATTTAACTTCAATTGTCATTCCATATAAGGCACAAGAATCAACAAGAGAGTTTCATTCTCTGTAGATCATGATTATCAAGATCGCGATCTGGATCATGGTTATCAAGATCGCGATCTGGATCATGGTTATCAAGATCGCGATCCGGATCGTAGGATCTTATGATCCTACGATCCAGATTTTGTAAATCAATCCGGATCTTACCTAGGATCTAAATCGGCACGTCTACTACTGGGATCGCTGTTGATGCGCGAAAACGGCACCGGGGCACAGCTAACACGGAGGGGAGTGTTCGACCTCACAAGCTAGGAGAGGAAGAGGATGAAGGTTGCGGGGGAAGAAGGAAGGAAGCTTCTGAGTGCTCGAGAGTGGAGCAAGCGCTTGTCAAAGGGGTTGCAGGGATAGAGGAGAGGATGCTGAGAGCAGCCGAGAAGGATGAAGAGAGGAGGAGGTTGATCATGAGCTGTCGAGCAGACGGTTAATATGACGGTTGTGCTTGCATGTTGCTTGCCGAGAGAGCTGAGCTGAGCTAGCAAGAAGAGAAAGAGAAGGGGCCGCTAGCAGCGACAACAGCAGACTTCGCCCGCCGCGGCTTAAACGCCACTCTTGCGACGGGCTTTCCTTTTATTAATAGCGAGAATTACAAGCTGCTAATACACCTTTACAACAAAGCAATAAAAGGTACAAGCGGGAAGCTGACGGCTAAGGAAGAAGAATGCCAGAGGAGGCCGCGCGGACTGAACGATGGAGGCCGGCAGACCGCGCGGCTAAGCTAAGGAAGCAGACCGCGCAGACTGGAGATCCAGGTCGGCAGGCCGCGCGGTTAGAAGCGCAGAGGCGGATGCGGACTGAGACAGGAAGGCTTGGCTGGTTGACTTCGGGTGTGAGCACCTTGGCGACGATGAGAGTCCTCGAGCGCAAATCTGGAATCATCAAGAACGAGAGGCATGGGGGGCTATTTATAGGCCCGAGGAGGTAACAGCTTGCGGTGTCGTTACCCCCGGTGAGACGGTAACTTGAGCGAGATGGAGACGGAGTCCGTCGAGTCCGCAACAGGCTGCGCGGACTGGGACTTGGTACTGAAGCCGGTGCTGATGTTGGCGAGATGCGAGACTTAGTGGCGGACTGCGATGCGGGTTCGCGGAGTCCGTCACTGCCGAGCTGGGACTATCCGCCCACCGCTGGGGTGGCGGATGCTGGAAGCTATGTGGCGGACTGCGAGGAGAATCCGCGGAGTCCGCCACTGCTGAACTGAGCGAGCTGTAAGGGGTGCGAGCAACAGAGTGCCCGCGGAGTCTGGCGAGTCCGCACGAGGATATGCGGACTGAGACTGCTCTCTGGAGGATTTGTTGAGTGGCGGACTGGAAGGAGTCCGCGACTGCTGACTGAGTCCGCACGAAGGCTGCGGACTGAGGAGGAAGCTGCTACTACTGGCTGAGCCTGCGACAGGCCTGCGGACTGAGGAGGAATTGACCCTGCTGCTGCCGAGAAGCTGATGCTGGCTTAGGGAAGGGCGGACTGCGTAGAGAGTCCGTCGAGTCCGCCGAGTCCGCGGCTGCTGCGAAGTTGAGTCCGCTTACGTTGGAGATGGAGAGCCTGGCTGTTGAGGCTGTTGAGGTTCACCACTGGAGGCGGACTGGAAGTCTTGATCACACTTCGAGTCCGCCCAGCTCGCGAGGGACTTGGAGGTTGCTGGTCTTGGCGGGTAGCCAGAGTTGGAGTCCGCGCCCTGTAGGCGAGCTGGAGGAGTCGGCTGCCCGTGTTGCTGGGTGAAGGGATATGCGACCTGCTGCCGGCCCGAGCGGACAGGAGTCCGAGTCCGGCAAAGGAACATCTGTTGAGACAGCTGCGGTTAAGCTGAAGAGGAATGCGACCTGATGCCGGCCTGGGCGGATAGGAAGTTGAGTCCGGCAGAGAGAGACCTGCGAAAACAACTTTGCGGTTAAGCTGAAAAAGGGGGCGGCCTGCAGAGGCGGACTGCCGAAGCAGTCCGCGGGCCCTGCCGACCAAGGAAAGGCGCGCGACCTGGGGGGTCAGACCGCTGAGACCGCGCAGGCCGCGCGGCCTGAGCGGACAGAAAATTCTGTCCGCCCAACCTAGGGGATCACGGCCTGCAGGAGGAACCCGGGGCAGGCCGTGACGAGCGAGCTGGCTCCCTTGGGAAGGATCGCCGATTTCGGGGTTAACATAATCCCCACACTTTTTTAAGTTCCGAATAAAACTTCGAAAAAGTTGGAGATCCACGAAAATCGTGATCCACCCCAACGGAAAGAGAAAGGGGCAAGGAGAGATAGAACCTGAAGTCTCTCCTTAGGAGTTTGGTGCTGCCTGTCTATTTTCCTGCAAGAGGAAAGTTAAGGTAGACATGTATGGGTGGTACATCGAGTGTGTACCTGAGTTTGCCTTTGCAAAAAGAAGAAGGTGTGTCTTCTACTAAGTTCTGCAAAATGAAAGTGGGAGGAAAACATAAAAGAATAATAACTTGCAAGTACCTGATGGAGGCTTGCAAACACCTGTTATTCTCTGCAAAAAAGGAAGGATGAAGAGTACGAGAAGGAAAAAATGAATTGCAAGTAGCTGGAAGGAACTTGCAAGTCTTTGCTGGTTTATGCAAAAGAAGAGTTAAAGGCGTGCACAGTATATGAAAGTAACTTGCAAGTACCTATGAAGAAACTTGCAAGCGTCTGCTGATCTCTGCAGAAAGAGAGTTAGGAGCAGATATTGTATACAAAAATAAGCTGCAAGTACCTGGATATGACTTGCAGGTGCCTGCTAACCACTGCTAAGAAAAGGGTGAGTAGTAGACATAGAACAATGAATTAAACTGCAAGTACCTTTATGAGGCTTGCAGGTTTTGCTAATCTCTGCAAGGAGAAGAGTTAGAAGCAAACACATATATGAAAAAAGCTTGCAAGTACCTGAGAGAAGGCTTGCAAGTGTTTGCTAATCTTTGCAAGAAAAAGAGTTAGAAGCAAACACATATATATGAGAGAAGCTTGCAAGTACCTGTGAAGAAGGTTTGCAAGTGTTTGCTAATCTCTGCAAGGAGAAGAGTTAGAAGCAAACACATATATGAAAGAGGCTTGCAAGTACCTGGGAGAAGGCTTGCAAGTGTCAACTGTTGATTAGATAAGACCGATGTGACCAAATAGTAAGGAAAATGGCTGATGGACTCTTTATCATGAAGCCTAGATCAATCAATCGAGCATTAACTGTTGATTTGGCTGATGGACATGATCAGATTAGCAGAGAAAGAACTTGACGAATTCTGCCAATCTTAACTAGATTGCAATAGCATAGCTTGATGATCGAGGAGAGTAAGATTCTTTGATCAATATTTGATGCCATTAACATTTGGTGAGAGTAGTGAATAGCTCTGTAAATTTTCATCTGATAAGGCTTAAGCAGACAGTGAATAAAAGATGAAAGCAATAGAGCTTGTAAGTCATCATCCGATGGAGCTTTGAGCAAGCAATGCACATAAGATGAGCGTACGCAAAATGAATGCTGGAGATCTTTTTGGTAGGTCGGATTAACCTGTTCACCTGTGAAAGAAGGCAATTGACAAAAAATAGGTCTATACTCGGAGGTGACTAAAGAAGGCTAAATGCTGCCACAGGTGTTCCCCGTGGGCCTTATGCATCGCTTGCCTGAGGAGATCATCCCGAGTATAGTCCTACTCAAAGCGGGCTGGCCGCGCATCCTATAGGAGGGCACAAAAGAGAAAAGCAAGGAGAAGATCCTGAGAAGGATCGCTAGAAGCACTGCTCTCTTGCCTCGGGCACAAGCATCACTGATCAATGAGACTAGTTGCGTCAAGTGGCTTATTGCTTGTCTGTGGATTGATCAGTGGAGTTGTGGGAACCCGCGAAGGCACGGATCGAGAGTACCATAGAGTGTTCGGCCATCACAGTTAGTTGATGATCGAAGAGACAAGGCTACACTTGATCGCCATTGCTTGTCAAGCAAAGATCATCATAACTGTAATGTATCCTTTGCGAAACACAACAGAGCTAACACATGGGGCTCCCCTAGCACACACTCTGTGTCAGATGCCCGCTGGGATCCTATGTCTGAAGCCCAGCATCGTAGATTGAACGACTCCCACTACACATATGGGTATACTCCCGCCATATGTGGTCGAAGCGGTTGTGCCAGAGAACAAACTACAGAGGGAGCATTCCAGACTTGGCGATATCTCATTGGCGTACTGATCTCTTTGGCAAAGAGAGAAAAAAAGAGGAGGAAGCATCACAAGAGGGGAACTATGTCAGTATGAGATCTCTGATAAAAGCTTTGTTGAAAAGCAAGAATTGAACACTGAGAAGTGTTTGGTAATGAAAATGTCAGAAAAGAGAAAAGCTTGAAAAAGGGTATGAGTAGAGATAACCCATCAAAGTTGTGAGGAGCTTTGGAGGACTGTGAAGTCCATTGCTTGCTTAGAATAACCTTCCAAGCACACCCTCGTCGTCGGCATCGAAGCATTCGACAGCTTGGTTAACAACGAGGAGAGGAGGCTCTTTGACTAGATTCACTCCTTTTGAGGAACAAGGAACATCTGCGACTTCTTTGCCCTTTGGGGTTGATGAATCAGGGCGATCTTCTTTCGGAAGCAGGTCACTCATCTTACCCTTCCGGAGCATCCGTTGCACAAGCTGGCGGAGTGCTCGGCAGTCCTCTGTTAGGTGACCTGACTCTTTGTGAAATTCACAATATGGTTCGGAGTCTCTAGATCTTTGATCGGTTGGGCGATAAGGCTTCTTGTAGTTTTCCCTGTCCTTCATGATTTGACTTACTTCTTGCATGACCTCGTCGTGGTCAGACTCTTGCAAGTCATTGTCTTGCTGCTGATGAACTGCATCTGTTTGAGAAGATGGAACTGGTGGTAGCAATGAATCTTGAGCATGTTCACGGCTCGGGAAGGAGTATCGAAGGCGTTGAAACATTTTCTCCTTTCTTGAGTGAGATGGGAAATGATTGTGAGGAGACCTTGGAGGATGCCTGTGAACAAGATCTTTCTCTGATAAGAGCTTGGAGACGAAGCCTGGGTTGCTCTTTTCGCCTCGGATGTACGAGTTGGCTAGAGCGATCAACTCTTGATATGTCCTTGGAGCACAGACATTTGCTTCGAATTTGAGTGGCCCTTCACGAAGACCGTGAATGAGAGCTACTCTGTACATTTCTTGATCGACAATCTCGATGTCCAAGATTTCTCTTTGTAATCGATCGACGAATTCAGACCAAGTTTCATTTCCATGCTGCTTGATCTCAAAGAGGGCTTCAGGACCGCCCTTTCTCTTGGTGGAGGTAGAGAATCTGAGAAGAAACTCTCTTCGTAGATCAACGAAGGAAGTGATGGAGTGAGGACGAAGGCCATAGAACCAGTCCCTCACTTGCCCATCAAAAGTGGTTACAAGGAGCTTGCACTTGGTTGCATCTGTAAGGGTCTTGAGAGCAACTGCTGACTCAAAAACTTGCAGATGCTTTACTGGATCAGTCTCTCCGGTATAGATTGGTAACCGGGGTTCTCTGAATTTAGCTGGAGTTGGCTCATGACGAACATTCTCTGTGAATGGTGAAGGTTCTTCTTGATCTCCTACAGCATAAGGAAAGAAGGGGGCATAAGCTGCAGCTGCAAAAGAAGCAGGATGATAAAAAAGAAAAGTTGCTGCAGGAGGAGCAAATGCATGAGCTGCGGGGTAGGGATGACTTCCCTGAAAATTGAGAAATCTAGCAGGACTTCCCCGGGCTGCTTCCCGGAAGAAATTTTGGCGAGCAGCAAATTCTTCATCTTGAGGTTGCAGAGGAGCTGCAGGACCTTGCGGGAAGGTTGCTGTAAAAGGAGGAGGATAGACCGGCGGGCAAGCTGGAGGATAAGCTTGCTGATGCTCCAACGTTGGGGTTGGGTTGATTGGAGCAGCTAAAGTAACTGGAGCTGTTGCTGGTTGAGTGTCTAGTCGCTGCGTGATTGCAGCAAGAATCTGGTTAATGGCTTGGAACTGCTGTGCATTCTCACGGCGTGATTGCTCGAAGGCCTCCCAGAGAGGATCATCTCTAGGACTTGGAGCAAAGTTCTTGGCTGGTTGGTGATCTGACATGGGAAACTGTCGCTGTTCACCGTCTGTTCGGATCTGAAGGCCGCGTGTTAACTGTTGATGCACGAAAACGGCACCGGGGCACAGTTAACACAGAGGGGAGTGTCGACCTCACAAACTAGGAGAGGATGAAGGTTGCAGGGGAAGAAGGGAGGAAGCTTCTGAGTGCTCGAGAGTGGAGCAAGCGCTTGTCAAAGGGGTTGCGGGGATAGAGGAGAGGGTGCTGAGAGCAGCCGAGAAGGCTGAAGAGAGGAGGAGGTTGATCAAGAGCTGTCGAGCAGACGGTTAATATGACGGTTGTGCTTGCAGGTTGCTTGCCGAGAGAGCTGAGCTGAGCTAGCAAGAAGAGAAAGAGAAGGGGCCGCTAGCAGCGACAACAGCAGACTTCGCCCGCCGCGGCTTAAACGCGACTCTTGCGACGGGCTTTCCTTTTATTAATAGCGAGAGTTACAAGCTGCTAATACACCTTTACAACAAAGCAATAAAGGGTACAAGCGGGAAGCTGACGGCTAAGGAAGAAGAATGCCAGAGGAGGCCGCGCAGACTGAACGATGGAGGCCGGCAGACCGCGCGGCTAAGCTAAGGAAGCAGACCGCGCGGACTGGAGATCCAGGTCGGCAGGCCGCACGGTTAGAAGCGCAGAGGCGGATGCGGACTGAGAAACGGAGTCCGCAGGAAGGCTTGGCTGGTTGACTTCGGGCGTGAGCACCTTGGCGACGATGAGAGTCCTCGAGCGCAGATCTGGAATCCTCCAGAACGAGAGGCATGGGGGCTATTTATAGGCCCGAGGAGGTAACGGCTTGCGGTGTCGTTACCCCCGGTGAGACGGTAACTTGAGCGAGATGGAGACGGAGTCCGCCGAGTCTGCAACAGGCCGCGCGGACTGGGACTTGGTACTGAAGCCGGTGCTGATGTTGGCGAGATGCGAGACTTAGTGGCGGACTGCATTGCGGGTTCGCGGAGTCCGTCACTGCCGAGCTGGGACTATCCGCTCACCGCTGGGGTGGCGGATGCTGGAAGCTATGTGGCGGACTGCGAGGAGAATCCGCGGAGTCCGCCACTGCTGAACTGAGCGAGCTGCAAGGGGTGCGGGCAGCAGAGTGCCCGCGGAGTCTGGCGAGTCCGCACGAGGATATGCGGATTGGGACTGCTCTCTGGAGGATTTGCTGAGTGGCGGACTGGAAGGAGTCCGCGACTGCTGACTGAGTCCACACGAAGGCTGCGGACTGAGGAGGAAGCTGCTACTACTGGATGAGCCTGCGACAGGCCTGCGGACTGAGGAGTAATTGACCCTGCTGCTGCCGAGAAGCTGGTGCTGGCTTAGGGAAGGGCGGACTCCGTAGAGAGTCCGCCGAGTCCGCGGCTGCTGCGAAGTTGAGTCCGTTTATGTTGGAGATGGAGAGCCTGACTGTTGAGGCTGTTGAGGTTCACCACTGGAGGCGTACGGAAGTCTTGATCACACTTCGAGTCCGCCCAGCTCGCGAGGGACTTGGAGATTGCTGGTCTTGGCGGGTAGCCAAAGTTGGAGTCCGCGCCCTGTAGGCGAGCTGGAGGAGTCGGCTGCCCGTGTTGCTGGGTGAAGGGATATGCGACCTGCTGCCGGCCCGAGCGGACAGGAGTCCGAGTCCGGCAAAGGAACATCTGTTGAGACAGCTGCAGTTAAGCTGAAGAGGAATGCGACCTGATGCCGGCCTGGGCGGATAGGAAGTTGAGCCCGGCAGAGAGAGACCTGCGGAAACAACTTTGCGGTTAAGCTGAAAAAGGGGGCGGCCTGCAGAGGCGGACTGCGGAAGCAGTCCGCGGGCTCTGCCGACCAAGGAAAGGCGCGCGGCCTGGGGGGTCAGACCGCTGAGACCGCGCAGGCCGCGCGGCCTGAGCGGACAGAAAATTCTGTCCGCCCAACCTAGGGGATTACGGCCTCCAGGAGGAACCCGGGGCAGGCCGTGACGAGCGAGCTGGCTCCCTTGGGAAGGATCGCCGATTTCGGGGTTAACAATCGCGATCCAGATCTTAGGATCTTTAGGATCGCGATCCTGACCCGATTCTACCGATCTGGCCAAAGGTAACTAGAAACATGCCCAACCCTATCCCGACCCCATTCAATAAGACCAACGCCCATAACCATTGTTTAACTTTATCCCAATCCCACCCTCATACCACCATCACAGAATCATATCATACTGCTTTACCATATCTCAAGTGTCGATTGCCGACTGGAAACGGAGGCCAAGAGTGGCTAATTCGGCCGCTTCCATTTCAGATTTTTTTTATTATTAGTAAACATTGAGTGTCTTACCTGAAACTGAAATTGAACTTAGTATGATATTATCTTTTTGATTTAACCATTCAAAAAAATTTAATATAGTTATTCGCATACTACTCAATTTATTAATTTTTTTAATTGAGCATGCAATTTAATGATACAAGATTCAATTTTTTTTTTTAGTTTTAATTTTTGAATGTTGAAGGACCTTGCGTTCTTCAATCCGATCCTACGATCCGATCTGATCCGATCCAGCCTCAAAACGATCCCAACTAGGATCTCGATCCTGACAACCTTGCTACAGATATGAGATATGCTCTATTCCATAGTATCAAGAATGTGGTAGATCTTATCCCATGAATTTTTTGTTTCCAATAATGTTTAGATTTGTGAAGGAGTAGAGAGAAAATTTAGAATAGTCAGATTGAACAGAAACAGAGGAGAGATTTAAATCCTTGCATAAGATATGACCATATTAAGAGTTTAAATTTCAACATCACGAGAACTCCCAAGTCCCAATACAAAAAAAGTTAGAGAAATCTACTAGAAAGTATCTTTTTTATCCCTAATGCAACAATCTCGGCTAATGTTTATTACTTTCATGCCATCGTCAATGTTCATGGTAAGATCAAAGGATGAGCTAGGTTTCCAGACACTTAGTTTTATAGTGTCTAGGATGAATTGTATTTGATATTATACCACTACATAATAATATTGAGAATATTCTTGGCTTTAGGATCTGTCATAATTGAGAGACATAAGTCCTTAATGATCAAGTTAATAACCATTGAGAACCTGACAATATGTTAGATATTTGCCTCATTTTTCTATTATTTCTTTCCATACACCCCACATATAATAATGGGCAACATGAGAAAATTTGTTCGTGTCGCGGCCAAAAATACTTGATTTTCCCCTAAACTTTGACTACTTGAATGTGAGTTGAGAGGGCAGGTTAACACATTTGAGTTTCAAAAGCCTCCATATTAAGGTAGCAAGGTGTCCTAAGTAAAACGAGAATATAAGGAGAGGTGCAACAACAACATTTTGAAGCCATGGAAATGTTCACTAATTGAAAATTTTAATCTATAGGGATTCTCAATTGAGTTGCTTTACAATGAAAAAAATACTTACCTTGGGATGAATGTGCTGGCTCCAAATCCAATAAAAGAAGTCACTGCTAGCATCATTATGAAACATTACTTTCCGGCAAGATTTAGTTGAAAACCTTTCATTGGGGTACAATTACCCACTAGACTTGGAGACCCACTAGGGTTGGAGGTATTTGGAGGGAGCAGGAGAAGGGAGGAGCAGGAGGTGAAAGAAATCCCAAGACAGAATCCCTTGAGCCAGCCCCTGGCCAGAATGTTCATTAACCAAGTGTAAGTTCTCACAAATCAAGTACACACCTATATGTCCATCCAGAATGTCCCATAAAGCTAATAGTTTAATATATTTGTAAAAGTAGTGTGTAATGACCCATCTATTGGCCCATTGTAAAGCCAATTAGGTGATGAGGTTTTTCTACCACACCATAGGATAGAGTTATGTCATCCTCCTCTCTATATATGTTGTACAATGTCATGATGTAAACAATGTTTTTACTTGAAATCAATAAATATATTATTTTCTCTCTTCCTTCATGTTTTTTCTACATGGTATCAGGGCCAGTTTGTTCCTTCCGACTTTATACGATTGAGCATTTGCTCTTGTTGGTGTTTGGAATTTTTCTTTCTCGATTGCCCTACTTGATTGGGCTCGTTCCCGTTTTGGACCAGAGCTCGCCTCCGCTCAAACTCGAATCCAGAGCCCGCTTTTGCTCCTGAGACCGCATCCAGAACTCACCCTACTTGCTCCCTGCTCGTTTGTTTGCCGCGGATACTCACCACATTCGCAATACTCGCGATTTTCCGCTCGCTCCCTTCCCCCTCTTCTTGGTATCTGCTCGCTCGTGCTCAGTTATTGTTCGCCATTGCTGGTTGATCGCACGTGAGTCATTTGCTCACCTCCAGAGCTCGCATCCAGTGCTTGTACCTGGCTACTGAACTCACATCTAGCGTTCGCTCATCTCGCCCAGCTTGCATCCGTTTTTTGTTGCTCGCGCGTCTGCCTGCTCGTCCACGGATACTCGCGATTGCTCGCCGTAGCTGGCCATTACTCCTTTTGCTTCTCGTAACTTCTCGCCGCAGCTGGCCAATTTTCTCTGTGCTTGCCGTAGCTATCAATTATTTTCCTTTGCTT
Organism: Platanthera guangdongensis; assembly: GCA_039583875.1. Classification (NCBI taxonomy): domain Eukaryota; kingdom Viridiplantae; phylum Streptophyta; class Magnoliopsida; order Asparagales; family Orchidaceae; genus Platanthera; species Platanthera guangdongensis. Next base: position 5,031,732 of record CM077156.1, read on the forward strand.
CTCGCACCTACTCGCTTGTTCATATGCTGCTGCAATCTCGTCAGGCCTGTTGTGTCTGATCGTTGGGTTGCATTCCTTGCCGTTTCGAAGCCTCAATTCATCTCTGATTCAGCCTTCCGCTGGTTTGTCTCCTGCTGCGGCCGATGAAGACTACTTTCCGCGTGACCCCCCAACGTTGTTGCTTGCCCTCCCTCAAGTATGTCTTGCGGCTGCACTAATAGGCCATGTTGTAGCAATGAAATTGCCATCATGTGGGATGAGCTCAAACACTTGTAGGAGCTAATTGCTCGCATCTTTGTCCCGACGATTTCCTCCTCCCATGCCAGTTTACCTTACTTTCCTTTTGGATCTTTCTGGATTGTGAACTCCGAGGCTACAAGTCACATTTTTCCATAAAATCCCTCTCGATACACAAATGTTGCTACTCCCAAGTCTATCACAATTGTAAATGGCGATACCACCCTTGTTTGCTGCGGAGACGATCTCGTGACTCCTATGTCTCTTCGTTTCGTCCTCTGTCCCCGACTTTAAATTTAACCTTCTTTTTGTCAATCATCTTACTCAAGACCATGATTGTTTTATCACCTTTACCTCATCTTTCTTTGTAGTGCAGGATCGATGGATGCAACGCATCATTTGTACCGGTCTACTGTCCAATGGACCTATCTATTGCACCTTCCAACCTCTGCGTTGTCCTCAGTTTCCTCTATTGACTGGCATCTTCGCCTTACCCATACTCCTCTTCCCATCCTCCGCAAGGCCCTTCCTGATGTTTGGTTTACTGAATTTCAATGTGAATGTTGTATTTATGACAAGAAACCTCGCACTACCCTCCCTCCATGTTCCAGTTGTTCTCGAAGCTCTGTTCCCTTTGATTTGGTTCACCCAGATATTTGAGGCCCGTATAAAACTGCAGGTTTATCTGGTTATCGTTATTTTTTAACCTTTATTGATGATCACTTTCCTGTCACGTCACGTGACTATATTTACTTCGTGATCGCTTTGATGTCCTACATTGCTTTCGCTCCTCTATTGCTGAAACTCGCACTCAAGTTTTGAAAGCCATTAAAATTATTCACATTGATAATGCTTGTGAATATACTAATCATGATTTCCAGGACACCTGCACTCTCTCAGGCATTCTCCACCAGACATCGTGTGCATATACCTCTCAACAAAATGGTGTTGCCAAGCGAAAAAACCATCACCTCTTGAAAGTTGCACACTCCCTTATGTTTCAAATACAGGTTCTCACACATTATTGACATTTTATGTGTCCATTGCGTGTTATTAAATTAATCGCATGTCGTCGACCGTCCTCGACTTTTCCACTCCCTTCTTCATTTTGTTTCCCTCCGTACCTCCTTTCTCCATATCACCTTGTGTTTTTGGATTCTTCCTTTGCAGAAAGGCTCACCCTTGCAACTCCCAAATAAAAAGCCCAGATCCAAATACTAAAATAGTGCTTAATCTAATAAGGTAATAAAGATGTCTCTGTCAACTTTACATCTACACTCATGGTGCAACTTCAAAATCTTTTGCCAAAATCAAAATATAAAAGAAACAATTCCATAGAAAAATCACAAGAATGAAGGGAAGAGGGAGCTGGTGGCGGAATCTCCAGGCGCGAGAGAGGCGGTGATCTCTGGCATTGAATCCCGACGGTCGACTGCGAAGGAGGCAAGCAGTTGCGAGAACGATGGGGGGCGAGGGACGGGCTGGTTTGCACTTAAAGGAGAGGAGTGTTTGGATAGGTAAGGGCTTTAGAGTTTCGTTGTTGTTTAATGGTGTGCGAATAACCATTATTGGTGTGCTTTTAGCACCACTCTAATAATAAACTATCTGTTTATACAACCTTATAAGAATATGGTTATATGTTTCGTATCCCTCTATATTTCGTGTGCGACTGCTATAATATCAGACCGCCGCTCGAGCGAGCTGATTCAAAACGCCTGGATTCGACGCTTTCCCCCGAAGCATTGCATAGACCTCTTCTCTCCGTCTGGAGATCTGAGTAGTCAGTTGTGCATTAAAGATCCGATTGGGGGTCGATTGTTGAAGACGGATTCGTTGGAATCTTAGTGGGGGTTAGAACTAGCGGTTTCCCGTGATAGCTATGGCGCTAGTTTCTTTTTGAAGAAAACCAATCGCTAGTTTCTTTTCTAGAAAACAAATATCTAGTTTCTTTTCCTTTTGAAAGAAAATAGTCTTTTCATTTTCATTTTTCCTTCAAAAAAGGGCTTGTCGTTTGTTACAATTGTAACATGGATCACTGCTCAGAGGAATGACACAGGCGGCCGGAGATGGGGAAGAAGACAGGAGGGTGGGTAAACAGAGGAAGAAACAATCTTATTAACATAATCCTTAATTATTACAAGCTAATCCAGGTATTTAAAACATCCAGACACTAATACAACGACTATATTTCAACGGTACTATTTTCAATGTCAAAGCTAATTGCCAGCTGTCGGTTCCAATTAGAGCGCCCAACTGTCGGTTTGCTGGCACCAGCATTTAATGTGTTCTACTGCAGCCACTTGATCTTATTGATTTCTCCTCCTCCGCCGTTGGATGAGGCCGAGAACCAGCTGTAACAATACTCCTCTCCTTTTTAAAAGCTGTCCTCAGCTTCCTTCTTACGCCTTGTCCTGGTAGATGTTCCCTTCGCTGGTTTTGCTTTCAACTCTTGCGTCGTCCCCATTTGCTTCTGATTTTTTTTGTCAACCATGTTGTTGGTGCCGACATTTGTTGGATGTTGGTGAACTCCTGAAGATATGCAAGATCTTCCCATGTACTCTCAGCGGGAGGTAAGCCTTCCCATTGCACGAGTCCTTGTTGTGTTGCTTGTCCCTGTCGGAGGATTTGACGATAGTCGATGACGGCTAAGGGTTTATACAGTGGGTTATTCTTTCATTGTAGCTCTGGTAGTTCGATGATCTGTTGAACTATCGTTCCTGCGTATGGCTTTAATAAGGAGATATGAAATACGTTATGTATTTTGGATTCCAGAGGGAGGTCCAGGCGGTAGGCTGCTGTTCCGATGATCTCCATGATTTTGTAAGGGCCATAGTATTTCAGATTGAGTTTCCTGTTGGCGGTTCTGGAGATAGATAATTGCCGGTAGGGATGCAACTTTAATAATACCCATTCCCCTACCTTGAACTGCTTCTCCATTCTTTTTTTTTCTGCATTTGATTTCATCCGCTGTTGGGCTTTGAGTAGGTTGTCCTATAGCTGTTGTAAGACTTTGTCCCTCTTTAATAATGTCGTCTCTACTGCTTCATTCGTGGATGTACCTGTGCAGTAGGAAAGTAACCTAGGTGGAGGTCGACCGAACATGATATCATACGACGTCATGCCTGTCGTTGAATTAAAAGTCGTATTATAATGGTATTTTGCTACACTTAGATATGTTGTCCATTTTTTGGGGTTTCTATAGGTAAATAGCCTCAAATATTGTTCCAGGGATCTATTTACCCGTTCGGTAAGCCCGTCTGTCTGCGGGTGCTATGCGGAACTATATTTGAGGGTAGTCCCCTGATGTTTAAATAAGTCAGTCCAAAAATTACTGAGGAAGACAATATCTCTGTCCTTAATTATTGATTCTGGAATTCCATGGATCTTCCCTATGTTTTCCCAGAAAAGGTTTGCTGCCCTAGGCCCCGTAAGGGGACTTTGAATTGCCACAAAGTGGGCTGCTTTTGATAATCTATCAACTACCACCATTATATTAGTAAATGAGTTAGATGTTGGCAATTTGGTTATGAAATTCGTAGTTAGGTCAGCCCATATTTTAGTTGGTGCTTGAAGGGGTTGTAATAACCCATAGGGTAGGTGATTTACGAGTTTTGCTCTTTGGCAAAGATCACAACTTTGTATATAAGAAGTTACATCAGATTTCATATTAGGCCAGTAAAATTGTTGTTGTAAACGGTGTGTTGACCCTTTAATTCCAGAATGACCACCCCAAAAACTATCGTGTGCTGTGGTTATTAAGTTTGTGCGCAGTGTAGAGGTCGCTGGTATATATATTCGGTGCTTGTAGTATATGTATTTTCCCTTATGAGTCCAGTCTGGAGTTAATGATGGTGTAACATCAATTTCTTGTATTTTATTCTGGGTGAAGGGGTCCGCTAAATAATCCTCTTCCAGCGTTCCCAATAGTGGTGAAACCTGAATGACCATAGTGCAAAGATGTTTCTGGGTTGGGCATTCTGGAATGGAAGAGGCTCTGGAGAGAGCATCGACAATCACGTTTTGTTTGCTGGCCTTGTATTTAATAGTGTAGTCGTATCCTAGTAACTTGGAAAAGAATAACTGTTGCTCGGGAGTGTGCAGTTCCTGAGTTAGAAGGTGATGCAGGCTCTGATGGTCTGTGAAAATAGTGAACGGGTGTCCTAGGAGGTACTGTCTCCATTTAGCAATAGCGGTTACGATCGCGTACATTTCTCTTATATAGGTGGATTTTTTTTTGCATTATGGGCTGGAGTTTTTTGCTAAAATAAGCGATCGATTTGTGTTGTTGAAGTAGAACTGCTCCAATTCCTATACCTGATGCATCAGTTTCGATTTCAAATGGTATTTTAAAATTCGGTAATGTCAAAATGGGAGGGCTAATTAAATGTTTTTTTAAGGTGTTGAAGGACATTTGAGCTTGGAGTGTCCATTCAAAAGGTATATTTCTTAATAATTCGGTTAAGGGGTAAACTATCGTAGCATAATTCTTAATGATTTTGCGATAATACCCGGTTAACCCGAGGAATGCTCTGATACCTTTCTGATTAGTAGGGGTAGGAAAGGCTTGGATAGCTTGTAGGTTTGACTTTGTTGGTCCAACCTTCCCTTTACAGATCTGGTGGCCTAGGAATTCAATAGTTTGTGTGAGAAAGACACATTTGGATTTTTTAACAAATAAAAAATTGTCAGTCAAGGTTTGTAAGGTTATATCCAAGTGGTGCAGATGATCTGTTAGTGAGGGGCTATAAACAAGAATGTCATCGAAAAAGACAACAATAAATTTTCTCAAATACGGTTGAAATATAGTGTTCATGAGTGCTTGGAATGTGGAAGGCGCATTTGATAGACCAAACAGCATTACCGTGAATTCGTAATGGCCTTGGTGTGTCCGAAAAGCTGTCTTATGCGTGTCCCCTGATGCCATCCTTATCTGATGGTATCCTGAACGTAAATCTAATTTTGAAAATATGCGTGCCTCAAACAATTTGTCCAGTAATTCGTCTACGGTTGGGATTGGAAATCTGTTTTTAATGGTGATCTTGTTTAATGCGCTGTAATCGTCACAAAAGCGACATGTTCTGTCCTTTTTTTTTACTAAAATAACTGAGGCTGAAAAACCTGAGGTACTGGGCTTAATGTAGTCTTTTTCCAACATATCTGCTATTAGGCGTTCAATCTCATTTTTCTGTGAGTACAGATAACGGTATGGTTTAAGATTGGGTGGTTGAGCATCTAACTGTAATATGATTTGATGGTCAATGGGTCGCTGAGGTGGTAAGGTTTGAGGTTCCTGGAACAGGAAATTGTATTTGTGTAACAGTTCTTGGACCTCTGGCGGTTCTGTCATTGGCAAATTATGGTCCTTATTTTCTGTTATCTGGGTGGTGGACTCTGTTGTCAATAAAAAATAAGTAGTGGCTGGGGCTAAAGATAGTAATCGGGCTAACTGCGATGATGAAATCAGGCTATTGGATTGCGTCGGATGACCACGTAAGATAATTGGGCCGTGAGTCCGCAGTAAGACAATGTAAGAGTTGAGTAATCAGTTGTTACAGGGCCTAAAGTCTGTAACCATTGTACTTCCTAATACTATGTCAGCTCCTTGAATATCTAAAATATATAACTGAACAGTAAACCAGGAATCCTGAATGAGCAGTTTTAACCGTATTGCAACGCCCCTTACAGGTAATGGATGCTCCATTCCCCAGATATACAGGAAATTCGGGTATAATATGTATAGGTAGTTGTAAATAGTTGGCTAGTTTAGGTGAGATGAAATTATGGGAACTGCCGCTGTCGATTAAGATTTCCACCAAATGGTTGTTTATTTGCTCGGAGAGTCGAATGGAATGTGCCGGAATGGAGCCTATTAAGGCGTGAAAGGTGACCGTGGGGTTAGTCATGGTATCTTCCGTGGCATCTTCCGTCATAGGTGTCAGGTCGGGAGGGTCATCGAGGTCGTCCGCGAGGCCCTGGAAGTAGCATAGAACGCTCTTACCTTTGCATTTGTGACCAGGGTTGTATTTTTCGTCGCAATTGTAGCAAAGACCCTTCTCACGTCGACTTTGGAGTTCGGCTGGAGTCAAGCGCTTGATCACGGGTTTGGGTTGACCAAAGTGACTAGGTTGTTTAGGGGCGAATGGTGGCCAGGACGGTGGTTTATGGGATGGCCATGGGTAGTGTGTTTGTAGGGGAGGCTTAAAACGTGCATCGGCGTCCAATTGATCTTCAAACATTCTGGCTAGAGCAAAGGCCATGTGTAATTCGGTGGGTTGCTGAATCAGGACCTTGGATTCAATTTCTGGTTTAAGGCCTGAAATAAACATTTTAGTTACAAATTGTGGACCAAGTCCTGGGACCGTGTCATTTATTCTTCAAAATTGGACTTGTAATCCCGTACGGTGGTAATTTGGTGTAATTTAGTTAGTGCGCCGGCGGGGTTTGCGTAAGCCGACACGCCAAAGCGTTTAAAAAGCGCCTCAGTGAAGAGTGGAAATGTGAGTGCGGGGTGATCACGTAACGTGGCCTGATACCAGTGGGATGCTGATTTGTCTAAATGGAGGGCAGCGTAAATCAGATATTCATGTGGGGAAATTTCATTGTATTCAAAAAAATTCTTTAAGTCATACATCCAATCAGTAGGGTCACCATCGACAAAACGTGGACAAGAAATTGCTAAGAACTTAGGTTGAGAAGAAACAACCTGGATTCTTGATGCAGGTGGCTGGGCGCCAAGGATTCCCTGGGATGATTGTGTTGTTGCTTCCTCATGGGCCTGCTGCGGTGGCCTTCGAACATCGGAATCCTTCGAGAGGCGGAATTCCGCGAGTAAGAGTCGGATTTCTTGGCGTAAGCCCGCAATCTGTTGGGATGCCTCCTCCCTGGTGGCCAAGATCTGCTGGGTGAGTAAGTTTTCCTTGGACTGCATTTCCGAGCGGAGAGTGGCGAGGACCTGCACGAAATCGGCCAGTGGCGGCATGGCGTCGGACTGGCGGCCAAGATCTTCATGTGAACGAGTTCCTACCATTGAAAAATGGAAAAGACGAGAGCACCAATTGTTACAATTGTTACAGGGATCACTGCTCAGAGGAATGACACAGGCGGCCGGAGATGGGGAAGAAGACAGGAGGGTGGGTAAACAGAGGAAGAAACAATCTTATTAACATAATCCTTAATTATTACAAGCTAATCCAGGTATTTAAAACATCCAGACACTAATACATCGGCTATATTTCAACGGTACTATTTTCAATGTCAAAGCTGATTGACAGCTGTCGGTTCCAATTAGAGCGCCCAACTGTCGGTTCCAATTAGAGCGCCCAACTGTCGGTTTGCTGGCACCAGCATTTAATGTGTTCTACTGCAGCCACTTGATCTTATTGATTTCTCCTCCTCCGCCGTTGGATGAGGCGGAGAACCAGCTGTAACATCCTTTCAATGAAAAAACCACATCAATTATTTTGCCAGTAAGTTCCTTGTGAATCATGATTACTTCACGTAGTTGGATATTATTCAAAAGCTTGGCCAAGGGATAGACTTCAGATAAATGAAGAACAAAAAAGCCTAAAAATGAAAAAAAAACACCCTCTCTCACTCAGTCCCCCCTCTTTACAGTCCCCAGCTATTTGAGTAGGTTAAGAGTTCTAGGAAAAACTTTTCCACTCTCACTCTGTCTCCCCTCCTCTCTGATGTCAAGATCGGACGGCCCATATGCTTTTGATGCTTTTATATTTATGATTATCCTCCCAAGAGGAAAAGAATCAATCATTATACTGACCTTAGGTGAAATAACTTTGGATAGTAGTCATGCAAATGTCATGGGCGAGCAGTTGGTTGAGCTGTGTTTCCTGACGGCGCCTCGCATTTTGGCGGAACACCGCGGACATTTGGCTGAGCGGTAGTTCCCGGTGTGTTCCAAGCCCAAAGACACTGCCAGAACCTCGTTTTAGATGGCACCCGCTTTTTGGCTGAGCGTAGCGAGCATTGTGCCAAGCGGTGTTTTTGGGGCATGTTCCAGGCCCAAGAGTGCCGTAAGAATACCGTTTTGGGCCGCACCGCAGCATTGGTCGGAGCTGCGCTCTCCAGGTGCGTTCCAGGCCCAAGGATGCCGCTGGAATGCCGTTTTAGACGGCGCCGCGAGCTTTGTCTGTGTGCGGCGAGCATTGGACGGAGCGGTGTTTTCTGGGTCCCTTCAAGTCCCTTCAGAACGCCACTTTTAAACTCACCCTCAGGCTGCGATTTGAAATGAGTAGCCCAGACTGTCCAAACATGACCTAATTCACCTCCTACCGCTTCGCCTAGGAGTTCTTAACCCCTTTGCTGCTATTCTGCAGGTGGATTTACATGGGAATAGTTGGATCTTTTCCTTTCAACTCTTTCCTCTCAGGCTTACTTTCTTGTGTAGGAACTGCAGTTCTTGCAGGTATACCTGTTAATTTCTCTTCCTTTCTTCCATAAAATCTTCCAAAAATTTAAATTTTTTCGACCGTTTGATGATTTTTTGTGCGCGCCAAATTCTAGTTTGCCTCCGAATTCAGGTCAACAAAGAGAACAAGGAGTTTAAGGTATGCATCTGATCAGCTCTTACACTTCCCAGCTTAATTTTTAATGTTATTATGTTATATAGTGCAAAGTTTAAAAAGATACGAGTTTTACACGATATAAAGGGCTCGTTTGGTGGGGCCACAGTCATGCGACGGGATCCGCCCCTCCCCACAAATTTCCGCGGATTTCATCCGCGCCGGGAATGAGCCCCGCCAAACAAGCCCAAAATTGATTAGCTCTGTCTTCTTATTTTAAATACATATAAAAAAACTCCCTTGTAAGTTTAACATTTCATAAATTGTACCAAAATATACCTTCTTGGAGGGGTGCCCTAGACTCCAAGGGGGTATTTTTGTCAGATGGGTGCAACTTGTAATTAAGCCAAATCCCAGCAGTAGTTTGAGTAATTAATAATATAAATAATAATAAAAATAATAAATTTGCAGAAACTATTCAATAGATTTTCAATAGAACAGGATCAGCATAGTGGTTATTGTCTCTTGTTTTTGATTGAAAAGTTAGAAGTTTGATTTTTTATGACATCATAAATTTGCAGAAATTGTGCAAAAAATTATTAAAAATATAGTTATTTTTCTAAATATTACACAAAAAAATAAATATTTTTTCTATATTTAGACATTGCACAAAAAATTTATTAAAAATATGGTTATACAACAGCAACAACACTCGAGCCTCTATCCCACTATAGTGGGGTCAGCTATATGGATCTTTTGTCGTCATTGTGCCCTATCTTTTGTCATAATTTCATTAATGCCTCAGTACATCGCGTCTTTCGTTATAGTTTCATTCCAAGTGTCGGGCAGTGAATTGTGAACATGAGCAAAAAATGAGAGTTGCGTCTACACATGAGACTGGATAAAATTAGGAATAAATATGATTATAATGTAAAAAAATATGACATTAGTATAACATGGAAGGATCCTTAGAGTTCTCGAGATTTCTTCGTGTTTTTTTAGCCCTAATCCAATCTGCGGCCGATGGATTGCAGGATCTTGCGCCGGAGCGAGCTTTTGCCGATTTCGTTCTCTGCAACCTCGTTCTCCATCTCGTGATCATGAACTTCCTCGGCTAAAAGCGTTACTTTTATATCGTGTTCATCGCATTTCGATCGATGAAAACTTTTTCGAGGATTTTTCGTGGAAGTTAGGCTTCTTTTCTTTCTTTTGGTTTAGTTGCTTGGCTGCTTATGGAGAGTTTTATGGTTATTGCTGGGAAAAATCAATAAATATTAATCAGAGCTTTATCATTTATGGTTATTTTTCTAATTTTTCTGTATTTTTAGAAAATATTTAAAGGATATATATACTAAGTATTGTAGTATAGTTGTTGAATATTATATTAATATAAAAGATTTAATGGCATGAATATAAATTTAGGGTGATGTTATATATAAATTGCTTTTTACTATATATAAATCATTACTATATACAAATTAGTGTCAAATATAAATTTGTTATACACAAATATAATGGTTATGTACAAACCAGCACAAAATAAAAAGAAAATTTTTAAAAAATCACTTAATAACACAGACTCATGAAATATTAATTTTTTTCTTACAAAAATCAATAGCTCGTATAAATACTTTAAATCTTGCTATAATTGTGAACAGTGCTCGTGAGGTATTAATTTTTTTCTTACAAAAATTAATAGCTCGTATAAATACTTTAAATCTTGCTATAATTGTGAACAGTGCTCGAGTAGGAAGAAACATTCCGGCTGCAGGTAAGCACTAGATTGTTAAATTTGGAGAATCTCCATTACAATTCGGCGAGGCGATATCTAGGGGTGGCGAAAGTTGTCGTGAGGAACCAAATAAGAGTGATCGGGAGGTGTATTCGGATGGGTATCGGGAGCGGGCGAACCGAATATGAGAGATCACCAACCTGGGGGCTGCTTCCGCCGCCAAGGCTCCATTGCGTGACAGAGACTTTAGCATGATCGTTGCAAGAGAGATCGGGAGGTGTATGCGGCGGGGTATCGGGAGCGGGCAAACATCTTGTGAGACTTAGGCTTCGTTTGTTTTAGTGGTGGCGGGTCCATCCAGCGGGTGGAAACGCAGAGTTCGAATCGGAGGGGGGAGGTGGCTGCTCCAAACGGAGCTTTTTGGGGCGTTTCTTAAGACGAGCGGGTGAAACCGGAGCAAACGCCGCCGGAAGTTCATTTGTTTACTCTCCTTCCGGCGGCATTTGTCAAAAACGGAGTTGCGAAACGCCCAAACAAATAGAGCCTAAAATTGAAAGGTCACACACATGTTTGAGTCCTGGAAGCAGTCTGTTCTTGCAAACTGCAGAATAAAATTTGCCTACATTTCACCCTTGTGATGAAACTCTTCCTCGAACCCTCACTGTGCAAGGATGCTTTGTCCACCGAGATGCTCTTTCATGTGTTATATTATTAACACCCAAAGAAATGAAAGCCATACATACTAGGGAAGAAAATTTTACTTTTATTGAGTAAAAATTTTCATAAAGCAAAAAACTATTTAACATTGCTTTTATTGATAAATTTAGGATGATGTTATATATAAATCACTTTTTGATATGTACAAATCATTTTTTAGAATTTTTTGGGTCCTTTAAAAACACTATATACAAAACAACTTAAATACTCAAAAAATCAATTTTTCTCATTTCTAGCCTAAGGCTCTATTTGGTTCGGCGTTTTGCCGCTCCGTTTGGGGCAAACGCCGCCGGAAGGCGGGTAAACAAATGAACCTCCGGCGGCGTTTGCTCCGTTTCCACCTGCCCGCCTTGAGAAACGCCCAAAAACATCAGTTTGGAGAAGCCACCTCCCCCCTCCGGTTCAAACACTCCGTTTCCACCCGCCGGATCGACCCCCCACCGCCGAACCAAATGAAGCCTAAGGCTCTGTTTGGCGCGGTGGTGGCAGTCATAAACACATGAGTTAAATTGTCATTTGTTAACGCCCCCCTAAAAAACTTCATCAATTTTTATGTTCAAACGGATGATGTTTGTTAAGTGATTCTTAACGAATGATGTTTTAACCCATGCGTTTACGACCGCCGTCACCGTGCCGAACGGAGCCTAAGGCTGCTTTTGACGTGGCATATTTGCTCCCTAAAAACGCCATCTTCATAGAATGTATGTTTGGCAATACAGTGGTATAACCCCATCAAAAAGAAAACCGGGCCCAATACAGTGCTAGAAGTTCCTTTGGTGGGGTGAGGTGTTCAAAAATGACGGTTCATAACCGTCGCATTCATGACCGTCATCGTCATGCCGAATAGAGTGTAAGAGCCTACGTCTAGGGGTGTCCTAAAAAACCGGGCCCACCGGGCCGGACCGGCCTGGCCCGGTCTCGGGCCAAGCCGCCTCGGGCCCAGGCCGGGCCATGGGGCCCTTTCGGCCCCCTTGTCGGTCAAATGCCCGGCCCGGTGGCCGGCCCGGGCCGGGCCGGCAAAGCCCGATTACCGGGCTTAGCCCGGGACTGGAAAAGCCCGGGCTGGCTCTTAGAGCCGTTGGAAACCAACAGCTCTTAGAGCCGTTGGTTAGAGCCGTTGGTTTCCAACGGCTCTAAGAGCCGTTGGCTGCCACATGGGCTGCAAATAGCAGCCTAGCTGCTATTTGCAGCCCATTAAAAAAAATTTTACTTAAAAAAAAAAACTATAACCCCCCTCCTTCTTTCCCTATTCTACAAGTTCTACCCCCTCATCCCCCACCCTCTCTCTCTCTAATCTTTATTCTCTCGAATATGTCGTCAATGCAAGCGTCTTCTTCATCATCTGTCGCTCACGAAGTGGTGGAGCACAAGCGTACGACGCCAGTTTGAGAATATTTCGACTTAGTGCAAGTCGGCGCGGAGCAAAAGGTGAGGTGCAAACAGTGCTCGAAATTACTTTCGATCGTTGGCAACTCGACACTCGCAAGACACGTTTAAGTCTTGCGCAGCCAAACAAGCTCCTCCTGAGTCAACGCAGGAGCAATTATCGGCATCCAGACAAATCTGTACGTACGATCAAGGTCGGCAGCGGGAGCTGCAGGTGAAGAACATCATCAGACGTGAGTTGCCGTTCTACCACTACGACAACGAAGAAGAAACCGAGTACATCCACCAAAGGCTACAACCCAAATATCACCAAGTAAGTCGATCTTCAATTAGGCGTGACACACTTAAATATTATTTAGAAGTAAAACAAACTTTAATTAATTTTTTTGAAAAATTTGAGCGTCGAGTGTGTTTAACGAGCGACGTTTGTACAAGTAGTATAAAATTACGATTATCGTATATGTCTATAACGTGTCACTGGGTCGATCCCGTTTCCTGAGATCTAAATAAGCGAATAATTTGTTTTGAAAGTTTCGAAGTCCCGCACACCGGTGAGGTGATTTATCAAATAATTTCAAAATGTGTGCCCGAATTTAAAATAAAAGATAAAATTATGAGTATTTCTTTCAATAACGCCACACATAATACCACCTCAATTGAGTGGTTAAAACGTGATTTGAAACCTATGTTAAACGACGCTTTTTTTCATACTCGTTGCGCGTGTCACGTTTTAAATTTAGTAACCCTAAACCCTAAACCCTAGTAACCCTAACCCTAAACCCTAAACCCTAAACCCTAAACCCTAAACCCTAAACCCTAAACCCTAAACCCTAAACCCTAAACCCTAAACCCTAAACCCTAAACCCTAAACCCTAAAACCCTAAACCCTAAACCCTAAACCCTAAACCCTAAACCCTAAAAGTTTATCACCGTTATTTGACCAAACTGTTTCTTCATTCAAAACAGCTCCATTCTCACAGCTCCATTCCCACAACTCTATTCCCACAGTTCTTTTTACTACTGCCACCCTGAAACAAACTGACCCACAAACTCCCCAGCAACGTTGTTTTTTCTTTCCCCCGCCGCTGGTGCGTCTCTCATCTCAGTTCCATGAGGGCAATTTGCAAAATGCACCCTGGTAATATAGAGTTTTGGCAAAATGCACCCCAAAAGTTTAAAATTGACAAAATGCACCCCCAAAGTGGGTTTTCTTGGCAATATGCACCCTCACTAGGCAAAAAAATGAAATGGCCAAAATGTACACTCTAGGGTGTACATTGCCAAGAAAACCCACTTTGGGGGTGCATTTTGCCAATTTTAAATTTTTGATGTGCATTTTGCCAAAAATCTATATTTATATGGTGCATTTTGTCAATTGCCCGTTCCATGACCAGAGAGAATTGGAGTCCTATCCTTTCTCCTTCCATTTCTCTTCAGTTCTCACCTAAGCTTTGAATCGATCGATTAGGTTTAGTTCAGATAGTTGGCACAGGCCACTTCTCTAGCATCCATGGCGGCGGATTCTCAAATTCTTCGCTCCGTGGATTCCGGCAAGGTCAGAAACAACACCCCTCTTTCTTACTGTGTGCTCACTAATGCTGTGGATTACGCACTTCCCGATTCGCCCGCACTCTGATTAGTCAGGTTCACAGCACACCGGCGGCCGGCGGGGAGCCGAGATTGGCTCCTGATCCGAGCAGACGATACGACTTGAAACGGTGGTTCTAGGTTTCTTCTTTCAAGCCCCATCGTCTTCCTAATCTTCTTCACCCATGCTTGTCGCAGAATCTCCATCCTCTTCCACTCATCATCGCCAAACCACTTCCGTCGTGGTTTCTTCTTTCAATCCCCATACGAATTGAAACACCGTTTCAGGGAGTCGAGTTTCGCTCAGATCGGAGAAGACGATACGGATTGAAACAGCGGTTCTAGGTTTCTTCTTTCAATCCTCATCGTCTTCCATCTTCTAATCTTCTTCACTCATGCTCTTTTCGTAAGCTTGTCGCAGAATCTCCACCCCTTTCAACTCATCTTCGCCAACTCACTTCCCTCGTCGTCGTTTCTTCTTTCAATCCCCATACAAATTGAGAGATTCGCTCCAGATCCGAGAAGACGATACGAATTGAAACGGTGGTTCTAGTCTTCTACATCGTCTTCCATGTTCTAATCTTCCTCACCCATGCGCTTTTCGTAAGCTTGTCGCAGAATCTCCACCTCCTTCCACTTCCGTCGTCGTTTCTGTTTCATCCCTTGTTTTGTATATATGGCTCGATCGGCAAAAGCCGTTTCTAATTTCCTTCCATATCTTGAGCAGATCCCAATAATCTTTCGCCGGAGGATCGCCGGCGTTTCATGCGCGCAGCATAGTTTGATGTTTCATATTGGGTTTCACAACTCCATATCCTTCCTAGAAAAAACCCAATTCCTCGTGCAGCCAACAACCAGTGAAACCCTAGCTTCCGGCAACAACAACATAAGCTCAAACGACGCTGATAAAATCTGCAGATTGCTCTCCACCCAACCCATTTCAAACATCAGAACCTCTTTAAACGACGCCGGAATCAAAATTTCATCCCCCATTGCCGCCGAGGTCTTGAAGAGTCTCAGCAATGCCGGAATGGCGGCTCTCTCGTTTTTCCGATGGGCCGAGAAGCAGGACGGCTTTGTGCACACGACGGAGATCTTCCACCACCTCATCGACGCGCTCGGAAAAATCAAGCAATTCAGGCTGATCTGGAGCTTGATCGAAACGATGAACCAGCGAGGCTTGCTCCGGAAAGAAACCTTCCTGTTGATCTGTCGGAGATACGCGAGAGCTCGAAAGATCCGAGAGGCCGCCGAAAGCTTTCGAAAGATGGAGCTCTTCGGATTCATGCCCGATTCGTCTGATTACAATGCGTTGATCGACACCATCTCCAAATCCAAGAATGTGGCTCGAGCCGAAGAGATTCTTCGCGACCTGATGAGGAGGATGAAGTTCTCCCCCGATCTGAAGACCTACACGATCCTCATCGAGGGCTGGGGCCGCGAAAAAAACCTGACGAAGATGAAAGAGATACGCGATGAAATGGCCGAAGAACAGCTCCAGCCTGATGTGGTCACCTACAGCATACTTCTCAATGCCTTCTTCAAATCAGGAGACTGTGATGAGGCTCTCAAAATCTTCCAAGACATGAAGGAGAAAAGGTGCAAGCCAACCCCCCACGTCTACTGCACCCTCATCAACGGGCTGGGCTCCGGCAAGAGGCTCGAGGAAGCCCTAAAGTTCTTCGAACTGTCGAAATCCGACGGCCTCCCCGTCGAAGCCCCGACCTACAACGCTGTCGTCGGGTCATACTGCCGCTCCTCGAGGTTCGAGGACGCCTTCCGAGCCGTCGATGAGATGAGGAGGCTCCGCGTCGGCCCGAACGCGCGGACCTTCGACGTAATCCTCCACTATCTTGTGAGATCGGGACGGGCCGAGGAGGCGTACGCGGTGTTTCGGAGTATGTCGGGGGACTGCGAGCCGCAGCTCAACACATACACGATGATGGTGGGCATGCTGTGCGCCGAGGAAAGGCTCGATCTTGCGGTTAGGGTGTGGAGGGAGATGAAGGAGAAGGGGGTTCTGCCGTGCATGCACATGTTTTCCGCTCTGATAAACGGGCTGTGCTGCGAGAATAGGGTGGACGAGGCCTGCGAGTACTTTCAGGAGATGCTCGATAAGGGGATCAGGCCGCCGGGGCAGCTGTTTTCGAAGCTGAAGGAGACGCTGATCGAGGGCGGGAAGAAGGATTTGGCCTACACGATGTCTGTGAAATTGGATGTTTTGAGGAAGGTGCCATTGAAGGGTTGATGCTTCATGATAAGAAGGGTTCATGGGAGAGTTTGATTGTGATTCTTTGCATATTGGATGGAGGATTTGTGTGCTGTGGATGCTGAAGATGGCTAAGTTCAGATCGCATTTTTGGCGCCGGCAACGGTATTTATAGAGAGGTATGACACCAAAATATAGAAATTTACTCCGTTGTTGCCCGGATCTTAGCGCCCGTTTGACACGCTATCACGTGTTTTGATCGCACCGGTGCGCGTTGTGCCGTGTGCGTGTGCGGTTGCAATGCCGGCATGATTGCATGGAAGAGTTGTTGGGATGTCTTGATTCCCTATCTGTTTGAAGTTTGTTCCTCAGTTAGGGTTCGTTTGGCACGGCCGTGATCTCACATTAGGAATTCTATCCATTTTTAGGCTCCGTTTGGTGGGACTTATTCATGAATCGGACCTTAATTAAGGTCCGATTTACCGCTTGACCGGTGAAAATAAGTCTTCCCAAACGGAGCCTTTATACTTAAAACTAGTTTATTTTTCTTGGTTGCGGTCATAACCATTGTCATGCCAAGTGCATATTTATGGATATGAGAAACCGTGATGAAGAAATCGCGTCTTGATCGAGAAATTCTCGCACTTGGCACATCAGGGCACCACTTCGCACGCGTGTTTCTTTTGCAACTCTTTTTAATTCAGTGGCGTCATTGTGGAACAATGGATTTTAGCCTGCTCTAATATCGTGTTAAATCTCAGGCATCTAACCTTAAACCAATCGATTTTAGGTGGAGGAGCCCAACATTTATATTAAGTGCATAAGGCTGTATACTATGTATTCTCGAGAATTCCTATAAGTTTACATTTCATATTAGAAGTTTACAAGCAAAATGATCTTTGCTGGGAGCTGGATTGAAAGAATGAATTCAATGGAAATATTGATCAAAGACCCGTTATTTAGGTTTCGTTTGGCACGGTGGTGACGATCGTAAACGCATGAGTTAAAACTGAGCCTTAGGCTCCGTTTGGGGGGACTTATTTTCACCGGTCAAGCGGTTACGACAAAACTTTAATCATGTGCTGCAAAAAAAGGTGAAACAAAGTTGAAACCAACCCAAACCGAACCGCTTGCACCCCTACCTGAGTCGGAGATACTTCAAAGATGTCGTGTTTACTGCGACAGGATAGCACTGGTCCGCGGATGTTGGCGACGGTGGAGATTTTGGAGCTGTCTCCGGCGAGCTTTACATCGTCGACCCCTGCGGAAGCAATGAGGATGATAGTAATCCGAGCGATGAAAGATTCAACAATGCGGTGCGGCTATGTGCGTGCGGTACTAATAAAATTTTTAAAAATCTAAAAAAACAATTAATTTTTTTAGTGTGGATGGTCAAAAGTGCGTGCTAATATCAACTCCCTGTATTAAAACGCGACGAAAATCTGTAATTGCTGAATTCGTTGACAGCGGAGACTACAATTCTGTAAGAACTGATGCTGTACTTCAACCCTACATAATCTCTTCTTGAAGTTTGCATAATTACAGCTTGCATCTCTTGAACTCTCAAAATTACAATGATTTTCCTCAATTTTTACCTTTCATAACATTGGTGCGCGAAAATTTACATCAAGAGGGCACTTTTATGCACGAGTGTTATGAAATGTAAACATTGAAGGGAGGTTATTGTAATCTCAAAAATTAGAGGGTGCAAGCTGTAATTATGCAAATTTCGAGGAAAAATCCTCGTAAATTCGCCATCATAGAATTCAATAGTTACTCCTACTTATTCAAATGGCAAACAATTGTTTACATATTTGGGCTTAACTCCATTGAGTCGCTAACCACCCAACAACTATTCCATCCTCGCTATCCATTGAGCCTACACTGAATAATACCCGTTTCGCCGGATTATTAACAGTGCAATCGTAAAATGCTAATTTTTTATTTGGAAATTTTAAATTAAGGCTTCGTTTGGTTCGGCGTTTCGCCGCCTCCGTTTGGAGCAAATGCCGCCGGATGGCGGGTAAACAAACGGCCGTCGGTGACGTTTGCTCCGTTTGCACCTGCAGCAAGGATGAAACGGCCCCGATCCGCTCCATTTCGACCCCCACCTCTCCCCCTCCGGTTCCAAAGTGCGTTTCAACCCAAAGGATGCACCCTCCGCCGCCGAACCAAATATAGCATAGCAGCTTCTCATAAACTCATTTTTTGCTAGTCTGACACCAACTCTTGCATATATTTCTTACTGCAAGTATAAGGCTTCATTTGGTTCGGCGGTGACGGGTCGATCCAGCGGGTGGAAACAAAGTGTTCGAATCGGAGGGGGGGAGGTGACTACTCCAAACGGAGCTTTTTGGGGGCATTTCTCAAGGCGGGGGGGACGGAGTAAACGCCGTCGGATATTCATTTGTTTACCCTCCTTCCGACGGCGTTTCCCCAAAACGGATTAGCGAAACGCCCAAACAAATAGAGTTTAACTCTGATTCGACCGTGGGACAAAAATGGAGAAATGAAAAAAAAAGGACAAACGAAAAAATGGAAACACAATCATATGAAAAAAATAATTATCATTCATATTAATTAATGTATATGATTTAATATTTTTCAAGAGTGGTAGGAACAGTGGATCCCAAAAAAGTTATCCACTGCACCAGCTTGTTTAATATTTTTCAAGAGTGGTAGGAACAGTATAATTTAGACAATATAATATCATTCATATTAATTAATATAATAATATTTTTTTTTTCAAATAATGTAATTAACTTATAAACCTGTGTGTAAATATATACCATAATTTTTTTATAAAAATACAATAATATACCATATTATATATGTATATGATTTTTAATTTTAGTTCAAATTTAATTTTGACTAAATTGTTGATAACCCCCTAAAGTTTTATGTTATTGTCAATAACCCCTCTAAACGTTAGAAATAGGTAAATAACCTCTCTTAATTTTATTTAAATTGTTGATAACCCCCCTAAAATTTTATGTTATTGTCAATAACCCCCATAAACTTTAGAAATAGGTAAATAACCCCCCTTAACTTTATTTAAATCGTTGATAACCCCCCTAAAATTTTATGTTATTTTCAATAACCTCACTATACTTCAAAAATAGGTGGATAACCCCCCTTAACTTTATTTTTTCATCCTACTCATTCCAAATATGTTAAAAATATGTGATTGTTAACCACAATCTGTTATTGGCTAGTCGCACCCCAAAATCTCCTAACTTCTCTCGTCTTTTCGAAATACATTTTGTCGATGCAATTTCAGGAAAAATGCTCCTCACAAAAGTTATAGATCTCAACGAGATCTACAACTTTCGTGTTGAGTACTTTTCCTAAAATTGCATGTACAAGACTTATTTCAAAAAGGCGAGAAAAATTAAGAGATTTTGGGGTGCGACTAGCCAATAACGGGTTGCGGTTTACAATCACCTAAAAATAAAGGTTTAAGTTAATTATGAGGTTAAACTAATTTTCTAATTAAATATCTAAAATAAGAATTGTTATGTATTGCTTAAATAAAATGTTTAAATACGTAAGTATAATTAAAGTTAAAATAAAATTTTTGTATTCCATTAATTAAAGGTAAAAAATGTAAGAGTTTTAAATAGACGATTGTTATCCGCACTACAATTTTGATTATTCGCACATTATTTTTAGTGTTTTCCCATTTCAAAAGATGATAACCGTACTACAGTTTTTATTATCCGCACTACAATTTTGGCTATGTTAGTTCCAATAAATTGTCGAAAAATAATACAAAACTTTAAGGTCTTTTTTTGCAAAGCTTGACTTTTCTTTGTCGGAAGAGATAGACGGTTAGACCGTTAGAGTTGGCAGAATCTTTACAATGTACAGAAACTTTCGCTCTGTTTACCAAATGGATGACACTACCGGATATGAGCAAATAAGTTGTATGATGAGTATAGTGAAAAATAAATTTAAGGGGGGTTATTTACCTATTTCTAAAGTTTAGGAGGGTTATTGGCAATAACATAAAACTTTAGGGGGGTTATCAACAATTTAAATAAAGTTAATGGGAGTTATTTACCTATTTCTAAAGTTTAGGGTGGTTATTTGTACAACCCCGTATTCGCCCCTGTATAGTTTTAAGCTTTTTGGAGATTTTGCACTCTCGGTGGGCAATTTTGGCTCTGGCTTGGAAATATACTAGTAGAGGGAGGAAAAATCTACCTCCCCCCTAGTGGCCCTCTTTAGGGGGGCGGGTGTGACAGGTTGGCTGACACCCGCCCCCTCCCGATAGGAGCCTGGCGGCCTGGCGGCCTGGCGGGGCGAAACGGCCGGGGGCCGGGGTCTCGCCCCTGCCCCTTCTAGCCTGGCGGGCTGGCGGGGCGAGACCGGCCGGGGGCCGGGGTCTCGCCCCTGCCCCTTCTAGCCTGGCGGGGCGAGACCGGCCGGGGGCCGGGGTCTCGCCCCTGCCCCTTCTAGCCTGGCGGCCTGGCGGGGCGAGACCGGCCGGGGGTCGGGGTCTCGCCCCCGCCTCTTCCTGCTTAGCGGCCTGGCGGGGCGAGACCGGCCGGGGGCCGGGGTCTCGCCCCCGCCTCTTCCTGCTTGGCGGCCTGGCGGGGCGAGACCGGCCAGAGGCCGCGGTCTCGCCCTTGCCCCCTGCTTTTACCGATCTGCCCCCCGGCGTGGCGGTTTTCTATTGGCCCAAGGTATATTAGGCGTAAGGGTGTTTCGGTCATTTTGGCTCATGAGATTTGGAAAACTATAAATAGACCCCCTTGGGTGTCTTTGGAGGGGGACTTTTCCTTGCTTCCTCCTCCCTTAGCTTCTTTTTGGTAGAGTAGAGAGAGCTCCTCCAAGGCACCCTAGCTCGAGCATTGGCTAGGGAGGGGAAGTGCTCAGGTAGCCTTCCGGGTGTGAGGTGGAACCTCCGCGCTAGAGCCGAGGGTCAGTTCATAGTTTTCTAAGCCTTTGATCCGTGACGTTCACCCGAGTGTAGTAGGTGTGAGGTCACCCCTTTCTAGGGACCCCGAACTCCACAGAGGTCATTTTTGGCTTCAACACTTTGGTGCGGTGAGCGTGGAGAGTGACCAGCACAGAAGATCTCTGAAGAGAGTCATGACTGGAGGTCAGGGAGGTAGTGATGATCTCGGCAAGCTCCCCAGCTCAGGACCCTTTGTGGGGAGGCAAGAGTTCATGACCTCCATCCAGGGTATCATGGAGATGCTGCGAAGCATTGCTCCTCAGGGTGGCAGCTCCACCCCGACCCCCCAGGAGCTAGCTCCCCCCCTCGACGAGTCGACTCCCAGGGGTCTAGGCGAGATGACCCCAGCGGGGGGAGAAGGAAGCGCACCAGGAAGAAGGCCGGGGAAGGAGAGGATGGGAGATGGGGTCGTGCCAACCTCCCAGGCGAGCAGGTTACGCGAGTGGAGGTGGCGAGACCACCCCTTAGGGGGTCACCCTTCAGCGAGCTGATCATCTTAGCTCCCGTTCCCGAGGGGTTCAGAGAGCCAGACATGGCTTACTATACGGGGAAGGATGACCCCGTCCAGCATCTGCAGTGGTTCGAGGATGCCGTCTCCATCAGGCCGATGACGGATGCCTTCAAGTGTCGCCTCTTTGCGATCACGCTGAAGGAGAAGGCGAGAGACTGGTTCCATCAACTCCCTCCGAGGTCGATCTATGGGTTCGAGGACTTGAGCCGGAGCTTCCAGCTTCGCTTCTCCACCTCCAAGAAGCGGAAGAGGAGTCCCGAGTCCATCTTCCTGATAAGGCAGGGGGCCGAGGAGTCGCTGGCCCGTTACGTAGACAGGTTCCAAGAGGAGATCCTGGAGGTCCAGGAGATGCCAGGGTATGCTCTCCAGATGGCCTTCACCGTTGGGCTGAAGGAGGGCTTCTTCAAGATGAGCTTGACCCGGAAGGCCCCCCTTTCCTTCGAGGAGCTAATGGAAAGGGCGGCGGAGGAGATTGCCATGGAGGCGGCCAACCCGACATTCATCAAGAAGTTGGCAAAGCTAACAGAGATGGAGTCGAAGGAGCAAGGTGGCTCGAGACCTCAGGAAGGAAGGAGAGAGGAGCGGAGAGCTCAGGAGGGTTCGGAACCAGGTTGGAGGCAGCACGGAGGACCCGTTCAGGGCCCGGGAAGAGGTTACGCCCAAGATGGGGGAAACTTCCATGGGGGCCAAGAGAGGTTCAACTTCCAGAGGCAAGCCCCAAGACAGCTCCTCCCCCCGCCGCAGCAAGCCTTGGCGATAGGTGGAGGGGGAAGAGGAAACAGGAGAGAACACCCAGCCCGCCGAAGGAGGGGAGGAGTGCTACCGTACTGTGACTTCCACCAGGTGGAGGGGCACACCACGGCTACCTGCCCCGAGTTTCTGGAAGTGAGGGGGGCGAGAGGCCCTGCCCAGCCGCAGCCGCCGGTGCAGGTTGTGGGGGTTCTACCCAGAGAAGGGGGGGATGACGTGTGCGAGGACCGGGTCGATGTCGGACCCCGAGGTGGAATAGTTGTGATCCATGGTGGGGTGGGGATCGAGGCCACTCGGAAGGCAAGCCTCCATGTGATGTACCGACGGAGCGTCGCCTCCACGTCCCAGACCCCGCCCTAGGAGGAGAAGATCACCTTCTCGGTGAAGGAACTGCCGGATCATGAGGATCCGTTCTGCGATGCGCTGGTCATCCAGACGGCCATCGAGGGCTACACCGTTTCCCGGATCTTGGTTGACAACGGGAGCTTCGTCAACGTCATTTTCAAGAAGGCGTTTGACGAGATGAAGGTAGAGTCAAGGAGAGTGTTGGCCTCAGACGGACCCCTATTCAGATTTTCAGGGGAGAGGAAGGAGGTTGAAGGTGGAGTGGGACTCCAAGTTAAATTGGGGGGAGTCTCAATGAACTGCCGGTTCGTCATTGTTGACGCTCCAAGCAGCTACAACGCCATCTTCGGAAGGCCGCTCATCAGCGCCTTCCGTTGCGTGCCGTCTTCCTTCCACCAATGTCTCAAGTTCAGCTCAGGAGGGATCCAGGTCAGAGTCAAGGGAGACTCCAGGATGGCAAGGCAGTGTTATGTCACGGCCGTCAACACCATCTCTTGGTTGGCCAAGGCAGAGGAGATGAAGAAGATCATGGAGAGCCTAAGCAGGATGGAAGTGTCCGGCGAGCAGGAAGCAGATGGCGACCACCAGACCCCCTGAGGAAGCCTCGCCCCAGCGGAGTCCTGTATGTTTTTTATGTTGTAATGAGTCCAGCCCCCGACCAGCTGAGTCGGGGGGGGGGGGGGGGGTCATGTAACCCATCTTTTTCCCCGTTTGAGGATGTTGGATTTGGTAGAGTTCAAGTGACACGCCTGGTTCCCCACCCTCGAGAGGATCTCCTCAGCCAGGCTCCCACTAGCTGGTTGGGTCGAATGTGCCTCGGGGAGATCAAGCCCCACCCCCGAGAGGATCTCCTCAGCCAGGCTCCCACTAGCTGGTTGGGTCGAATGTGCCTCGGGGAGATCAAGCCCCACCCCGAGAGGATCTCCTCAGCCAGGCTCCCACTAGCTGGTTGGGTCGAATGTGCCTCGGGGAGATCAAGCCCCACCCCCGAGAGGATCTCCTCAGCCAGGCTCCCACTAGCTGGTTGGGTCGAATGTGCCTCGGGGAGATCAAGCCCCACCCCCGAGAGGATCTCCTCAGCCAGGCTCCCACTAGCTGGTTGGGTCGAATGTGCCCCTGAGAGATCAAGTCCCACCCCCGAGAGGATCTCCTCAGCCATGCTCCCACTAGCTGGTTGGGTCGAATGTGCCTCGGGGAGATCAAGCCCCACCCCCGAGAGGATCTCCTCAGCCAGGCTCCCACTAGCTGGTTGGGTCGAATGTGCCTCGGGGAGATCAAGTCCCAACCCCCGAGAGGATCTCCTCAGCCAGGCTCCCACTAGCTGGTTGGGTCGAATGTGCCTCGGGGGGAGTAAAAGTCCCTTTGCTCCGATGAGAATCCCGCTGTCAGGCTCTCACTAGCTGGCAGGGCCGGTGGTACCTCTCGTGGAGGCTGAGTGTTTTTTACCCGGAGGGGGTCTCGCCACCCAGGCTCCCATACCTGGCATGGCAGGTTGACCCCTCCGGGGGGCCAAGTGTTTTTTACCCGGAGGGGGTCTCGCCACCCAGGCTCCCATAGCTGGCATGGCAGGTTGACCCCTCCGGGGGGCCAAGTGTTTTGACCCGGAGGGGGTCTCGCCACCCAGGCTCCCATAGCTGGCATGGCAGGTTGACCCCTCCGGGGGGCCAAGTGTTTTGACCCGGAGGGGGTCTCGCCACCCAGGCTCCCATAGCTGGCATGGCAGGTTGACCCCTCCGGGGGGCCAAGTGTTTTTACCCGGAGGGGGTCTCGCCACCCAGGCTCCCATAGCTGGCATGGCAGGTTGACTCCCCGGAGAGGCGCGCAAGGAAATTGCACTCAGCGAATACGTTGGGTTGGACGTTTTTTTCTGAGCTTGTGCCAACCTCGAAAAGAGCGGAGATTGTGTACAATTCCGTATTCGCCCCTGTATAGTTTTAAACTTTTTGGAGATTTTGCACTCCCGGTGGCCAATTTTGGCTCTGGCTTGGAAACACACTAGTAGGGGGAGGAAAAATCTACCTCCCCCCTAGTGGCCCTCTTTAGGGGGGCGGGTGCGACATGTTGGCTCACACTCGCCCCCTCCCGATAGGAGCCTGGCGGCCTGGCGGGGCGAGATCGGCCGGGGGCCGGGGTCTCGCCCCTGCCCCTTCTAGCCTGGCGGCCTGGCGGGGCGAGACCGGCCGGGGGCCGGGGTCTCGCCCCTGCCCCTTCTAGCCTGGCGGCCTGGCGGGGCGAGACCGGCCGGGGACCGGGGTCTCGCCCCTGCCCCTTCTAGCCTGGCGGCCTGGCGGGGCGAGACCGGCCGGGGTCTCGCCCCTGCCCCTTCTAGCCTGGCGGCCTGGCGGCCTGGCGGGGCGAGACCGGCCGGGGGGCCGGGGTCTCGCCCCTGCCCCTTCTTGCCTGGCGGCCTGGCGGGGCGAGACCTGCCGGGGGTCGGGGTCTCGCCCCCGCCTCTTCCTGCTTGGCGGGCTGGCGGGGCGAGACCGGCCGGGGGCCGGGGTCTTGCCCCCGCCTCTTCCTGCTTGGCGGCCTGGCGGGACGAGACCGGCCAGAGGCCGCGGTCTCGCCCTTGCCCCCCTGCTTTTACCGATCTGCCCCCTCGGCGTGGCGGTTTTCTATTGGCCCAAGGTATATTGGGCGTAAGGGTGTTTCGGTCATTTTGGCCCATGAGATTTGGAAAACTATAAATAGACCCCCTTTGGTGTCTTTGGAGGGGGACTTTTCCTTGCTTCCTCCTCCCTTAGCTTCTTCTTGGTAGAGTAGAGAGAGCTCCTCCAAGACACCCTAGCTCGAGCATTGGCTAGGGAGGGGAAGTGCTCAGGTAGCCTTCCGGGTGTGAGGTGGGACCTCCGCGCTAGAGCCGAGGGTCAGTTCATAGTTTTCTAAGCCTCTGGTCCGTGACGTTCACCCGAGTGTAGTAGGTGTGAGGTCACCCCTTTCTAAGGACCCCGAACTCCACAGAGGTCATTTTTGACTTCAACATTATTGACAATAACATAAAACATTAGGGGGGTTATCAACAATTTAGTCTTTAATTTTTTATATTTATAAAACTTTGTTTATTATACTATTGTTGCGGCAACCTCAACTCTTCTGAAAAGTTGGACTAAACTAGGTCGCCTTAGCCCGCAGAACGGTTGAGTCCGCACACAGTTACAGAGTAAATAATGAATGACAAAAGATGATTTTGACGTGAAAAAACCCCTCAACTGGATAAAAAAATCACGTGAACGGTTCGATGCCAGTCAAACTTCACTATCATTGATTGTTTACAGATTGTCGGTGAAATCGAGGTCAACAGTCTGTTTCTCATTACAAATTGGAGATGAGAGAGAGTATAGATGCGCTTGATGGGAGACATACCGCCTCACACGAAGCTCTATTTCTACTGTTTTCTGGCGATGGACTTTCTTGGATGCGATCGGGCTGCTTAATACTGCTGCGGGATTCAATATGGAGCGTTGGCGGAGACTTGCTAGATCTCGTGCACATATGAGGCTTCTTGGAGTGATGGCGAAACGCCTTCTTCCTTGGAGTATTATGGACTTCAACGAATTTTTTGGTGGTTTTATGAGAGAAGGTTGCTCTTAGGAGGATTTCAGCAGAACCCTGACTTGAAGAAGAAAAAAGCTGGGAGGAGAAAATTTTAGAAATGGGAGAAGTCTGAGTGCCTTTTTATATGCTCCAGGTGATGGTTACGATAGTTAGACTCCTATCCGCACACCGTAACCACTCAAATTACTGAGTGCATATCATATTTAACATAGTTTTAAACACGTATTATTTATATAATATTTTTTTTACGTGCAGACCGTAATCAAACAAATGAATCCCTCATTAACGATGGTGGTTACGGGGGTGGTTACCCACGTAACGGACTGCGGTGATCGTGATGAAACGATTGAACGGTGCGGGGGCGCCGTCGCTCCGTGCAATGCAGTGGTCGGAGTATTATCGCTCTTGCACTGGGACCCCCTATGCATTGTCGCGATTAAGATCCTGTCACGATTGGTCGTAGGGGCGAGCCCCGTATCTATCACTCGTATATATATAATTAAATATCTAATTGCTTTAGTAGTCAACACGGCCCAACCCTAATTGAACCTCGAACCTTTCCCTCCACTGATACTTTATCGGATTTTTAAAACCATGTGTAAAACTATTAAGAATAAGCTTAATATTGAAGCACCCCAAAAAGTAAAGAAGCAGTATTTGCTGCAGTGTAAATTATGAAAATCATACTCTTGTATGGTTATGGAGGTAACCATGAGAGCCACTGAAGAATGCTGAAAAACTATAGAGGTTGCCAGAACTTCATCCATAGTTACTGGGGACGGGCTACAGTTCGGACGGGCTACAGTTTGGCAGAAGATTCATATGATATTGAATCCCGTTCCGTTAGCATCCAATGATCAGTCAGTTCGCGCACATCCTACGTCCCTTGAAATCCCCCAAGATAAGCATTCAGCCATGTCGGACTACTCGGCGCCTTCATCGGTTGCCTTTCAGTTAAAACTGTGTTACCAACATATAGGCCATGTTTATGGGCAGCGTCGTTCAAGCTCCAGTTCAGCAGGAAATGAAGCTTAGTTCCAAAGGGAGTGGCGGGGAATGGAACGTTCGACTGCTAGTTCTCAAACACCGCCTAAATCTCCGATGACAAACGGAGCGCGGTCACACAGAACGCGCTCACAATCAAAATCACAACTTTCTTATTCTATGAAGCATAACTGGCCTCTATAGCAGGGATTGCCTGAAAACACCCATCAACTGAACTATAGGGAGCATTGTTTTTAGGCACCCAACCTTTATCAACCATAATCTTCAGAAGCTGCTTTGCTTCATTCATGAAACCCTTTGTGCAGAGACCGTGAAATAGCATAGGGCTGTCCGATTCGTCGGGGTCGATTACGCTCTTTTTCATCTCATTAACCAAGTCCCGCACTTTGTATGATTCTTCCCCCACATTTTGCACAAGAGAATCATCGTGCGACCTTATGGACTCGGCCGCATTCGTTTCTTCACCGTATGCATGGATCATTACTTCATAAGTCACCTCATCAGGCACAACTCCCTTCGAAATCATCTCCTTGAATAAAAAAGAAACCATTCTCAAGTTCCTTGACCTGCCGTACCCGTAGATAAGTGAAGTATATGTTAGAGCGTTCGGGGTTATGTTTCTTTCCTCCATCTCCGAGAACAACCGGCGTGCCTCTTCCAATTTCCCCGCTCGGCAGTGCCCGTCGATCAAGGTCGTGTAGGTCACATTATTCGGCACGATCTTTCTCTCCGACATTAGTTGAAGCAACTCCCTTGCTTCTTGCTGCTTCTCCTGCTTGCAGAAACCATCAATCAAGGTGTTAAAAGTGAGTTCAGTAGCGAATTTCTTCGCCAACATCTCATTAAACAATTCCATGGCCTTCTCCATTCGGCCTGCTCTGCAGCATCCATGGAGAAGAGCATTATAAACAAAAATATCGGGCGGAATTCCCCGTGACACCATTTCATCGAACAGCCCAAAAGCCTCGAGCAAGTTTCCGAATTTGCAGAATCCGCTGATCATCGTGGTGTAAGTGACGCCGGTGGGTTCCAAACCATTCTCCTGAATGCACTTGAAAAACTTTCTCACACTCTCGAAATCTCCCACCTTGCCAAATCCGTCGATTAAAGCGTTATATGTAACAACGCTCGGTTCCACTTCATTTTTGCGCATTTCGTCGTAAAAGCTCAGAGCTTTTTCCATGTAACCAACTCTACAGAAACCAAAGATTATGGAACTGTAAGTATAAACATCAGGATTCAAACCTTTTCCTTGAAGCTCTTCAAAGACCTGCAAAGCTTCATTCATCTTCCCGGCCTTAGAAAGACTGTGGATGAACACGCTGTACATTCGAAGATCCGGCAGAATCCCGCCTCCCAGAATGCGCCGAAACGCCGACAAATCCATGGGAATGTCGCCGGCTTTTTGATGGCCGTCGATGAGCGTGGTGAAGATGACATCGTTCGGCTTCAGCCCTCGAACAATCATCTCCTTCAAGCACAAATCTGCCTCCTTCATTTCCCCACCATTACAATGCCCATGGATGAGAGAAGCATATGTAAACACATTTGGTGAAATCACTCTCTCCTTCATTTGTGCAAAATAGTGCTTGGCCTCTTCCATCTTCCCAACCTTGCACAGGCCATTTATAAGAGAATTATAACAGTGGGAATCAGGAAGAACATTTCTTTCATTCATACTATTGAACAACATGCAAGCCTCTTCAATCCTGCCTTCTCGGCAGTGACCCAAAATAAGCGGAGAATAGACGATCGTGTTCGGCTCCAGCCCTCTTCCGATCATCTCTTCCAACAAACCGACCGCTTTCTTCAACTCTCCGGAGCGACTCAGCCCGCTTATCATCAAACTGTAAGTATACACATTAGGGTTCAAATTACCAATCTTTATTTCATCAAACACTTGAAGGGCACATTGTGTTTTCCCCTCATGAAAATGCCCCTCAATGATGAAGTTTAAAGTAATCACATCTGGACTCCAACCAGCTCCAATCATCTCCTGCAAGAGCTCGCGCGCCTTATCCATCTTCCCGACTTTGCTTAACCTGCGTACGAGATTGTTATACGTGATCATGTTGGGCTGGACGCCCGAAGCCGCCATATCGTCTCTGATTTTGAAGGCCGCCTCCATGTCTCCTTCTCTCATGAACCCATCAATCAAAGAGGTGTACACAAAAATGTCTGGTTTCAACCCTAGTGATGACATCTCATGCAAAAGAGATCTCCCTTCAATGGAGTTTCCAGACTTGCAGAGCCCTCCAATGAGAGTGTTGTAGATGACAGAATTAGGTTTACAGCCTTTCTCCATCATCTCTTTGGGCACTCTTTTTGCTGAATTTGCATCCCCAATCTTAAAGAAAGCAGTAATTAAGATAGAAAATGTGTAGACATCTTGACCTAATTGAGATTTGAGCATGAAATCATGAATCTCCCAGAACAAATTCATGAGGCTGGTTCTTAGGAGCTCTTTCAGAAGCCCATTGCAGCACTTTATGCTAGGCTTAAAGCTGCTGCTTCCACTCATCAATAAAACCACTTCTGAGGCTTCTTTAAGCAACCCATTCCTCTTATAAGTATCGATCAATACATCAAAAACCCTAAGGTTTGATCCTTGGTTGAGGACGACGCTGTCTTTTAGGGAATCGAGGACGGAGGAAGGGGACGGGTGAGCGCTTATCATTCGCTCGAGGAGGCCGTTGGCAGGGCCGAAGAGGCCGGAGTTGCAGAGATGGACGGCGAGGGCTGCGAAGGAGTCGAGATTCGGAGGGCGGCGCATTTGGGAATGGGCCCAGGAGAAGAAATCGAGGAGGCGGCCGGCGTCTACTGCCGGAGAACGGCGGAGGAGGACGGCGGAGAGGGCTTCGGGAGTGATTCGGGCGGGGATGTCGGAGGAGGCAATGACGAGCTTCCAGTCGCCCGCGCCGGCTAGAATGCCGGTGATCTCCCGAGCGAGGGCTCCGGCTTCGGTTCTAGAGCCGTCGGCGAGTTCGTCGGTGGAGTAAGAGAGCGGGGGAAGGACGGGAGGAGCGCCGCCGCGGGCTCCGACTGGCCGCCGGAAGATGGAGAGACATGGAGATAATCCCCCGCGTGACATTTCTTCAGCGCCTCTCCACTTTGCAGGGATTTTGGCACTTAAAACCCATCTATTGGGGGGAATGGGATCCTCTCCAGTTCTAGTGAACTGGATCCTCTCCAGTTCTAGTGAACTGGATACTATCCAGTTCATGATTCAATGGTCCTGATTTTATCTCGCAAAAGTCAGCTCGTCAACTCAGCAACTGCACTCGCCAACTCAGCAAGTGCTCGTCGTCAGATTTGCAAGATGAAATCGTGACCGTGAACTGGATACTATCCAGTTCGCTCGAACTGGAGAGGATCCCTGTCCTCCATTGGGGTTGTTTGATATTTTGTTTGACACATTATATCTCGAGTTTTAAATTTTGACACTTTGCATTCTATAAATTAATTTTGAGAACACATTTCACTCTCATGCCATTTTCTGTTTTATTCATATTTATTTATATTATATTGATAATTTAAACGGGAGAGGAGTATTTTAGGGATTGTGATTTGATTCTAACCTAAAACCCTATACAGAAAGCCTCCAAGTCTTTATTCGATCGCCGCGATTCCATCTCCTGCGTGCTTATACCCGACATGCTCTCTCCGGACGGCAACGTGCTGTGAAAGGCGCTCGAAACATCCGGAGGAAAGTCTAAGTGGAACTTGCTCTCTGTTGCCCCCAGATAGGTATATATATGGCTAAACTTAGGGTTTAATACGCGCAAAGCCCCAAAGCCCGTTATTCGTCCGAATATACACTTACAATCTCCTACTATATTCGTGACAAATAACAGTGACGTTTCGGGGGGCTGGAGTGTAGACAAAATAATAATCCAAACTAAGCAAAACACTTAGGACAGATCATACTAATAAAACAAAATAAAGGTTTTGCCTAAACGGCAAACCATCACACAGATGCTGTCCAAAACATAGTCTGAATAATTATTACAAAACAAAGACATGAATTAAACGTTTGATGATTCTACTCATCTAGTAGATCATCGTCATCTATATACAGGTCTACAGCTTCTCCATAATCTCCATCGTAGCCTGTAAGAAATTTCATGATCAGACTCTATGAATTCATAAACATATGCAGTAACATTTAAAGTAAACTAGCTCTTACTAAATGAGCTTAGCACTTCTAGTAACGGTGAAGTAACTCTGTCAGCATCTCATCCAGTCTAACTAAAACTAGTCATGTTACCTTACTCATTACGGATCACTATGTGTCTCACTAACACATTGGACACACATCACGTGCAATATTATCAAATGTGTAATAATGTGTTGTGACCAATAATGTTTAGATTAACATTTACAACGACTTTCAATTCCCAGTTGAATAACTCTTGAATCAACTTACAATGGAATGACGTTAGGTTATCAAGTGTGGAATAACCATCATCCAACCATCTTGAGTTTTCATCAAGAAATTATTTGGGGTTTTCAGTCTGTTACTATTTAGATGCTTGAATGTTGACAGATATAGGCTCGTACGTATCAAAACATAAACGTTGGAGGAAAGTTTCATATTGCTATGAACTTTAATTTCATTTTCCCCGATGTTTTGATTGTGAGAGCTATATTTAATCCTTTAGTAAGGGCGTCTGCAACATTATCTTTTGACCTCACATCAACGAGGTTCACAATCCCTTGACTCGTAAGGGAGGTCAAACAGGCTTGTTTCATCCGTAGTTGCCTTCTTTTGCTATTGAACAACGTGTTCGTAGCAAAAGTAGAGGAAACATCGATGATGGGGAAGATGAAGAGCGTCCCCCACCGGAGTGCCACCATTGTAGAAGGATTAGTCATATTAGAAGCAAGCGCCCAAAGTATCTGAAAGAGTAAAAAAAGAAGTGGCACGACAAAAAGAATAAGAAGTAGGTTTTGAAGGCAGAAACTTGGGATGATTCGTCATCTGAAGGTTCAAGTGATTCAGCTTCAGAAGATACCGAGGAAGCTAACATGTGTTTGACAGGAAAGAGCGTTTTTCTATCCGAAGATGAATGCAGTATCCAGAGCGATACCAAGGTAACTCCTCATACTTATAAAAATTATATGTTGAATTTTTACAAACATGCCAATTTTTTGATAAAAGTCTTAAAGATATTGATTTATTAAAATTTGAAAATAAAATTTTATTAATAGAAAATAAAAAATTAACTAGTGAATTGAAAGTGCTTGGGAAGGAGAAGGTCACTTGTCAAGAGTGCAATCACTCTTTGACAATGGTAAAAGAGTTAGAAGAAGCTCTTGCTAAGTCCCATTCCAAAGTAGATTCTCTTACCAAAGAAAAAAGAGATTTAGAGATATCTTTAAAAACTTCTCAATCTCAAGTAGAAAGTGGCAAAAAGGCATTTGCAAATCCGTGTGTTATATTAATCACCAAAAACACGGTTTTGAAAGCCCGGATCCATGATCTAAATATGGCTATTAAGAAATTTAGAATTGGCCGAAAATCATTGAATATGATTTAAGCCAACTAGTGTTATGGATCTGCAAAGTACGGACTCGAATATGTCGTTGGAAGTTATCGCCCCGCAATAGGTACTACCGTTGGCGATAGCTCACAGTCTAGAAAATTGATTTTTAAATTTAAAAATAATTTCTCGAATGATCATCCATATTCTAGTAAGAGTCCGAATTCCGTTGTGAAAAAGACGTCATCACCTTTTATTACTTGTGCCAAATGTAATATGTTTGGACACACTACTGACTCTTGCTAGAAGATATTCCATAGTTTAGTTAAACAAGTCTGGGTACATAAGGCGTCCACCTATTCAATGTGAGGCACCACTTGGGTAACCAGATCTTTACTCTCATGTCCTTTTTATGTGTGTTGACAGGCTAAGGACAAAAAGACGTGTGGTACTTGGACTCAAGATGTTCAAAACACATGACGGGCAACAAATTCAAGTTCCTTAGCCTTGAAATAAAGAAATGAGGAATATGACGTGTGACAACAACGATAAAGAAAGAATCATGTGCATCAGTATAATTGGTAACAATTTTTTTATTATTTCAAATGTTTTATTTGTAGATGGTTTGAAGCATAATTTAATTTCTATAGGTCAACTATGTGATAGGGGCTTAAATATTTTATTTGAATCGTCTTCAAACCTTTGTAAAGTCAGTGATTCAAAAACATAAGAAATTGTTTTTATAGCACCGAGAATTCACTATGTTTATATGATTACTTTTCATGATCTTTCTCAATCTTTACTTAAATGTTTTACTTCAAAAAATAATGAATTAGAATTGTAGCATATGCGACTTGGTTATTCTAGAACAAAACTTGTTTGTTGGGTACTGTATCCACAATTACCTGGATTTGAGGAAGCCACCTGTCAAGCTAAGATGAATTCACAATGTATTTGATGAATCCTCTTAAGTTGTGCTTGCAGTTCCTCCACGCTAAGTGCACACCAATGTCAGGGTGCAGTAGGTCAATATACACGGGTCTGCACGACGTAATCCCTCGTTGAGCAGATCAGTGTGTTGGCCTACGTGTACTCTCTCTATTGGAGTGCACTTACTTTCAAGTGCAGGGCCGTTCATATGCAAGAGAAGACAAGGAGCATGGATGGGTCAAGGAGCAGCTCCTGGGTGGAAGACGAAAATTCGTCCAAGGAAAATTCGACGAGAATCACCAAGTGATTCTCGCCGAATCGACGAGAATCATTAGTGATTCTCGTCGATCCCTTCAGGCTACCTCAAAACGGTGCCAAGTAAGATTCGGCGAGAATCACTAGTGATTCTCGCCGAACCAGTGGTTAAGCAGCTCATGAATACCAAGTGAAAATCGTTGAGAATCAATAAGTGATTCGGCGAGAATCACTAGCGATTCTCGACGAATCGTCGAGAATCACTTGGTGATTCTCGCCGATTCGTCGAGAATCACCTGCGATTCTCGCCGATTTTCACTTAGCGATTTCTCGGGATGCTGCTGGACCGGATTCTGCCGCTGGACTAGTTTGAACCAGATTTCGGGGTTATACGTGTGGGACCCACAACGGTCATATTGTATGGTCTACAGTGTATAAATACATGGGTATTTGGAACAGTAAAAGAGATAATCAGAAACCGAGCCGCGACGTAACCCTAAAATCGCGATTCCTCTCCGCCGTCGCCGTCGCGCTCGGGCAAGTTGGTCGCCGCTGCTGATCGATTTTCTTCCCGATCTCCGGCGACAGAAGCCTAGCCAGGCTCAGAGTCTCACGCGTCTATCAAGAGATCTCTTGTCTCTCGATTTGTTGATCGGAAAAAACTTCCCCATCCGAATCGATCGAGACGACCGATCCTCGTGTGACCGTTGGTAGACCTAGCTTGCTTCGCTACGAAGATTGGATCTCTATTTTCAGCAGCCGCTCATCATCATAGCCGCCGATCCCGAAGCTAGCCGCCGCTCGTGTTGCCGCCGCCGGTTCCGGGGAGATCCTCTCCAAGAGAGACCAAGGTTGTAGACTCTTCGTTGACTTCACGAACACGTCGTCGAACGAAGAGGAACACCGTAGTCTCCAAACGAAGTTTGTATCTCGTGTACATTCTATATTTACTTTTGTTGTAAAGGAACGTTTGTTCCGTATTGTAAGGGTTGGGTGCAACCCGTTTTGTGGGAGTGTTGACTCTCACGTGTGGAAGGGTTCCTTCCTATAGTGCAGGGATTGGATTTCAATCCTGTTGGAGAAGAGACCGAGTCGTCCCTTATTGGGAGATAGGTCGAAGGGGGAAAGTGGATGTACCCAAGTCGGGGAACCACTATAAATTGCATGTGTATTCTGTGTGCTGTGCTTTTTATTTTTATTGTGCAGGTACATTCGTAAATTCCGCAAAAGCGCTACTCGTCACCTATTCCCCCCCCCCATAGGTGCACATAGTTGACACTAGGTGGACTTTCAAGTTGTATCAGAGGGAGGTTACTCATCAAAAATGTTAACACCTTGAGTAGAATCCTGCCACCAGTGTCAGAAGCATGGAGCTGGATTATGAGATACCGCCACTCAAACTCCCCGCATGCACAAAGGATTATTATCCCATCTGGAGAATGAGAGTGTCATTTCACCTTGATGCTATCGATCCTCGAGCATCCTTCATCCTGGAAGAGGGTCCGTTTATTCCCATGAAGACCTCCGACTCTGGGATCCAAGTGCCCATGAGCATTGCTGAGATGTCAGAGACGGAACTATCACTATTTCACTTAGACGAGAGGATTCGTCAAATTATTATGGATATCTGGTCTGGAGCCTCTCGCTCTAGATTGGAAAAATGTAGGACGGCTAAATCCATGTGGGTGATGATATCAGAGTTGATGGGGGAGTCAGAGAAAGCTGGAATATGTTGTCAACCAGACGAGGAAGCCTATGTGGGGGTCCTCACCTCTGAAGATGAAGGCAAGCATCACTCGGACAACATCAGAGCTCCAGTGTCCGTATCAGAGACTGACGAGACTAGTGAGGAAAGCAGCTCTGACGAGGATAAAATAATGGTCACTGACTCTAATGACAATAACACAGATGAGCAGATAACATCTTCATCCTGCCCCATATCTTTTGACCTTTCTGAAGACAGAAACTGCTCTCCTCCAGAAAATTCTGATTCCCTGAAGAGAGGCCTTCAGGAAAGCAACCTACTTGCTGAGGAGCAAGCTCGAGAGATTGCTCGACTGAAGATCTTGTTGGTTCTCCAATTGGCGTCCAACAAGGTCAAGGACTCTAAGATCTCAGCTCTAGAGAGTAGTCTAGATAATGAGAAACGTATAGTATCAAACTTTTCAAAAGTTGATGCTATAAAGAGAAAGCAAGAAACCGGGTGGATCTCCCGGATTATCAAGGCATGGAGAAATGGGGAAACGGTATTCCGACCCCCCACTCCAAGCAGGAAGGCAACTCATCATGCCTTCAGGTATGACCACATGAATAGTCGTGGTCACTGCAAGGGTGATCTGTCCCCATGTGGAAACGTCCATAGTACAAGGGCCGTCATGGCCACCCATGAGGAAATACCTAAGGCTCATTCTGAGCCCTTTGTATTCACTGCCACTGCCTCAACACAGTGTGGATCTGCATGTCACAGCTCATAGAAGACTTCTCACCACTCGAGGACACGGGATAGAGAAGATAGAAGTCATGATGTCAGGTTCCATGGAGCCTCTGTAAGGGAGATGCCTGAAAGAATGGCACCACCTTCCCGGCCTCATAACGCTCACAACATGCATTCTTTCCACCCTTCCACGTGTCACGATGGAAGAGGAATTTTTGTGACAAGATCATGCCCTATCCCGTTTAGACCTAGGACCGTGACTACATCAGTCACGAGATCAGGTCGGAAACGGCGATACAACATTCACCCATGTTGGTGCTGCGGCAAAGTGGGGCACTTTGACATCGACTGTTGGCACAACCCCTCTGTGCCCACGGCAAGGGCTTATCCACATTCTCGGGACAAAGGTAGTCTTCCAGATAGGTTTTCTGAAGGAAGGCAGTTGCGTGCTTATGCTAACAGGAACCTAGGACCCAATATGATTTGAGTTCCTAAGGTAAAGTAATTCTTTCTTGCAGGATAGTCTAGGTTCCCGTGAATATGATGGGAACTAGACAGTAGGTGGCTCAAGACTAAATTGGAACAAGCGTCTGCAATAACAGATGTGATATCTACTTGAGCATACTCACATTGAGCGTCTAATATGTTCTACCTGTGGGACTTAAACGATGACTCTCAAAATCCCAGGTACTCATGATAAGTTCCAAGACTTGAGTCATTTTCAATTGACAATTACATATATATATATATATATCCTTATATACAGATACATCTTTGTATATTAGTGTATGTATGCACATCTAAGGATAGGTTAACTCGACACATGCAAACCTTTATACATCAATAAAGAGTTAACGAAGATATGTCACTGTGAATCTCGACACCTCACAATGGACATCAAGAAGTGTTTGGAAAAGCCTCGTTCAAACCCAAATAGATTGACTTTAAAATATATATGTATTTATCATTTTTATATTGACTTGACATCAGAAGAATTCGAAAATGTTGAAATGCTTCTTAACGTGAAAATTCCTAGTAAAGAAAACCATTCAATTTCATTTTTATACTTGAAATCTCGCCGACCCTTCACCTTCCTTAAGAATCCCGCCGAAGAATCCCGCCGAATCCCGCCGAAAGGGCTCGTCGACCATTCACCTTCCTTAAGAACCCCGCCAAAGAAGCAAGGTCTCTTCCGCAAGGTCTCTTCCGCAAGGTCTCATCGCTACACGAATCCCGCCGACCTTCGCAGAAAACACGCCGAATCGCAAGGTCTCTTCCGCCGACCCGCAGGAAGCTCGTCGCACCGCCTTCGCAAACTCCCGTCGATTCCCGCCGAACCTTGCAGGAAGCTCATCGCTACGCGTATCCTGCTCTCCATCTTCTTCCCGTAAGTTCTTGCAAGGTTCTCGTCGAATCGCGACGTGTCTCTGTGACCGCCAGGTTCTCGCAAGGTCCATCGTCAAATCGAGGAGGTTCTCGCAAGGTTCTCGCAAGGCCGAACCCCGTAGGACACTCTCCTATCCTCCGAAGGTCTTCCCAAAGGACGCTCAAGGAAGAGTTCTCGATTCGTAGGAAGGTCTTCCCGATTCGTAGGAAGCTCACCTACTCACTTCCGTGTACGCCCTTCGGTAACCTCTTCCTCACCCGTACTTGGACGCTCTCACTAGTGACGCTTCCCTTCTTAATGTTCATTAACGCTTAGAGTAGGGCTTCTCTCTCTAGATCTACAATGGCTCCAAGGACAACTGCTGGGTTGGTCACTGGTTGCGAGCTTGTTCGGACTGGGTTCTCTCACGCCTCAGACGAATTCCGCAACATTATTCTGATGCTGGAAGAGGCTGGGCTAACATTCGTCCTGGAGCACCCTTGCAAAATCTTGGACAAAGAGGTGCTGGAGTTCTTCGCCACCGCAAGACTCCGAAATGGCGACTCACTAATCAAAAGCAAGGTGGCTGGGGCAAAGGTCAAGCTGTCTGCCAGCAAGCTGACTCGCTTCCTACAGCTTTCTAGCTCAGAGCATGAGGATTATCTGGAGGACGATGATAAAACCAGAACTCTCTTATTCTGCGGTCTCCCACGGGGAACTCGGTCAATAAAGAGAAAAGATATGAATGAAGAAGGGAAACTCCTGTCTGACATTATTGGAAATGTGCTCATCTGCAAGCCAGGCTCTCATGACCATATCTCAGGGGATATGTTCAAGATCCTGATAGCTGTCGTCTGCCGTAAGAGGTTTAACTGGGGGGAGTTGCTGTTCGAGAAGATCAAGGACACCTTGGGCACTCCGAGTTTTGGCCGCATCATAAGTCTATATCTAAACCAGCTAAATGGAGACAAGTTTGACATGAGTAAAGGTGTCCCTCTCCACTACTTGAAGAAGATGGACGCAAGTGTGTTTGATCGCTGGGAGAGGCGTGTTGGGCAGCCTGCAGTAGAAGAGCAACAGGGAGTATCTTCAGCAGTCACCCCCAATGAAGTTCCTGATACCTTGACTGCAGGAATCGAGGGGGAGCCTCTACCCCCTCATACTTAGGTAGTATCTGACATCTCCCAGGTGGCCAGGGATGCGGTGGCCGAAATTCAAGAAGAAAGTGACACTGTATTGGAGACTGCTGACAAAGAATTGGAAGAGACTGCTGCCAAAGAATTGGAAGAGGCTGCTGATGAAGATGAGTTCATGGATGATGACAAAGAGGATGAAGGGCATGAGGGACATGAAGTATTTGAGGCTCCGGCTCCTGTTGAACCTCCATCTGACAAGCATGCACCAATGGAGGGGGAGTCAGATAAATCTCCAGAGGCCGCCAGCATTCCTCCATTAGAGACTGTGCTTGTATCCAGCTCTACAGATGCGTCTGCTGAAGGGCAAGGCCCACAAGTACCTCCGGCTATTCCGTTACGAGATGAGCTAGCCACTCACACTGTCAATGTCATTCAGGGCATTGTGAATGAACTTAAAGCCTCTTTTAATAAAGCTCAGAAAACACTGCTGAAAAGAATCAAGACATCTGAAAATCTCATGCTTAAGAATATGGTGGAGATCAACCATAAATTGGACATGATGGAGAAGAAATTCGAAGAAAAGTACACCGCGGCCGGCGAAGCTGTCACACTTCTTATGGCCGGCTTGAAGAAGAACACTGACACTCTTGCTGTAGTCAATCAGAACGCTCATGTTGTAGCCAACAACATTCAAAAGTTTGACGGTAACATGGTCACTCTCAACGGCAATCAGCAGACCTTGGTCACTGAGTTCTCCCGGACCACCAAGCATATTGATGACTCCCTGCACTCCTATGCAAACTGCATCGCTGTCGAAGCCAAAAGGGGGGAGAAGGACTACATAGCTAAGATGGCTGAGCTCCGAGAAGTCATGATCAAAAACTTCGAATAGTCCAACAAATACGTTTATGACAGCTGCTGGTGGATGCTCCACCAGGCGTTAGGCGTCGCCTTGCCTGAAAAGCCTGCGGATATTCATGCTCCTGCGACATCTACGGCCGCTGAGAGAGTAAGTGCTGCTGAGGGAATAAGTGCAAGTGTTGCAGATGTTCCCATAAGTGAAGCTGATGCTAGGGCTCTCTCCAAAGCTAAACTGAGGAGCATGTTTGATCAAGAGGCCCTAGCAAAAGCCAAGGCCAAGAAAAAAGCTCAGGAAGGGACCTCCAAGGAGACACTAGCTGAAAAGAGGATCAGAATGAGTGAGGAGGACGTACGAAACGAAAAATGGAGTCCAGTTTCAAGGAACATCATCTTAGACACTTTCTGGCTGCAAGAAAGAGGAGAGATCAATCGAAACGAAGTATATAGCCAGTATGAGTGGGAAATGCACAAAACGTTTGAAGCGAAACACAACATCTTTTTCAGAAACAACACGGATGCAGATAAAGTTCCTCCTCCTAGGTATTACCCGAAGCCCAAAGAATACATGGAGAGGCAAAGCAAGAAGTACTTGGCTCGAAATCTTAAGGGTGACTTAGCTAAGGAAAAATAGTCAATAATTTATAGCTTGTCACTTTGTCTTAAGAACATTTAATGATTATTGTTATCATATGAACAATTCTGAGATTATATGTGTATATATATATATATATATTGGTATATATATTTGAATTTGTGAATGACTCAAGTCCTGATCTGGTTGCTCATACTCTCTTGTGCTGTATGTTTAGATTCTGAATGCTATTTTTATTATTTGATTGGTGTTATTCATCTTAGCTAGTAGGGTTTTGGCTTCGTCAAATAGGGGGAGATTGTTGGGTACTGTATCCACAATTACCTGGATTTGAGGAAGCCACCTGTCAAGCTAAGATGAATTCACAATGTATTTGATGAATCCTCTTAAGTTGTGCTTGCAGTTCCTCCATGCTAAGTGCACACCAATGTCATGGTGCAGTATGTCAATATACACGGGTCTGCACGACGTAATCCCTCGTTGAGCAGATCAGTATGTTGGCCTACGTGTACTCTCTCTATTGGAGTGCACTTACTTTCAAGTACAGGGCCGTTCATATGCAAGAGAAGACAAGGAGCATGGATGGGTCAAGAAGCAGCTCCTGGGTGGAAGACGAAAATTCGTCCAAGGAAAATTCGACGAGAATCACTAGTGATTCTCGCCGAATCGACGAGAATCATTAGTGATTCTCGTCGATCCCTTCAGGCTACCTCAAAACGGTGCCAAGTAAGATTCGGCGAGAATCACTAGTGATTCTCGCCGAACCAGTGGTTAAGCAGCTCATGAATACCAAGTGAAAATCGTTGAGAATCAATAAGTGATTCGGCGAGAATCACTAGCGATTCTCGATTATTTGTCGAGAATCACTTGGTGATTCTCGCCGATTCGTCGAGAATCACCTGCGATTCTCGTCGATTTTCACTTAGCGATTTCTCGGGATGCTGCTGGACCGGATTCTGCCGCTGGACTAGTTTGAACCGGATTTCGGGGTTATACGTGTGAGACCCACAACGGTCATATTGTATGGTCTACAGTGTATAAATACATGAGTATTTGGAACAGTAAAAGAGATAATCAGAAACCGAGCCGCGACGTAACCCTAAAATCGTGATTCCTCTCCGCCGCCGCCGTCGCGCTCGGGCAAGTTGGTCGCCGCTGCTGATCGATTTTCTTCCCGATCTCCGGCGAAAGAAGCTTAGCCAGGCTCAGAGTCTCACGCGTCTATCAAGAGATCTCTTGTCTCTCGATTTGTTGATCGGGAAAAACTTCCCCATCCGAATCGATCGAGATGACCGATCCTCGTGTGACCGTTGGTAGACCTAGCTTGCTTCGCTACGAAGATTGGATCTCTATTTTCAGCAGCCGCTCATCATCATAGCCGCCGATCGCGAAGCTAGCCGCCGCTCG
Organism: Platanthera guangdongensis; assembly: GCA_039583875.1. Classification (NCBI taxonomy): domain Eukaryota; kingdom Viridiplantae; phylum Streptophyta; class Magnoliopsida; order Asparagales; family Orchidaceae; genus Platanthera; species Platanthera guangdongensis. Next base: position 5,073,712 of record CM077156.1, read on the forward strand.
TGTTGCCGCCGCCGGTTCCGGGGAGATCCTCTCCAAGAGAGACCAAGGTTGTAGACTCTTCGTTGACTTCACGAACACGTCGTCGAACGAAGAGGAACACCGTAGTCTCCAAACGAAGTTTATATCTCGTGTACATTCTATATTTACTTTTGTTGTAAAGGAACGTTTGTTCCGTATTGTAAGGGTTGGGTGCAACCCGTTTTGTGGGAGTGTTGACTCTCACGTGTGGAATGGTTCCTTCCTATAGTGCAGGGATTGGATTTCAATCCTGTTGGAGAAGAGACCGAGTCGTCCCTTGTTGGGAGATAGGTCGAAGGGGGAAAGTGGATGTACCCAAGTCGGGAAACCACTATAAATTGCCTGTGTATTCTGTGTGCTGTGTTTTTTATTTTTATTGTGCAGGTACATTCGTAAATTCTGCAAAAGCGCTACTCGTCACCTATTCCCCCCCCATAGGTGCACATAGTTGACACTAGGTGGACTTTCATTGTTGTTAAATTTTCCAAAAATAAATTGATTACCCTTGTTAGATGGAAAGCTTTCGTCTTTATGTACACCATGTCAAACATGAAAATTCGATCTCATAATCATCTTTTAAAAGCAAAACTATTATTTCTACAACTAGACCTTTAAAATTAATTCACATGGATTTATTTGGTCCTGTTACTACTCAAATTTTATGTAATAGAAAATATACTTTTGTTTTGATAGATGATTATTCACGTTTTTGTTGGACAATATTTTTAGTTTCCAAATTCGATGCATATTTTGAATTTACATAATTATGTATTCGTATTGAAAATGAACTTAATTTAAAAATTAAATGCACACGATCGGCTCATGGAGGTAAGTTTTAGAATGATAGATTTTTTTTGTACTGAATTAGGGATTAGACAGGAATTTTCCGCTTCTCGCACACTACATCAAAAATGATGTAGCTGATAGGAAAAATAGAACTCTTAAAGAACTAGCACGTACTATGTTATCTGAATATAAATTATCTAAATCTTTTTTGGTTGAAGCTGTTAATGCTGCTTATTATGTGATAAATCGTGTCATGCTACGTCCATTTTTAAAGCTTATACCATATGAGCTATATTTTTAAAAGAAGTCTAATGTATCTTATTTTAGAGTTTTTGGATGTAAATGTTTTATTTTAAATACAAAAGATGCTTTAGGTAAATTTGATGAGAAATATGATGAAAGTATTTTTATTGGTTATTCCTCAACTAGGTAAATTACCTAGATCTTTTCTTAAATGAAATACATAATCAGGAAAAGTTGGATTGACAAAACCTGATGGTTGCTCAACATAGACCTCCTCTTTTAGGTCATCATTTAGGAAAGCTGACTTAACATCCCTCTGGTAAACCTTAAATCCCTCGTATGCATGTAAGGAATAACCTTATGGCTTCAAGTCTAGCAACTGGTGCAAATGTTTGATCAAAATCAATACATTCTTCTTACTTGTATCCTTTGGTAACAAGTCTAGCTTTGTTCTTAATGACAACAACATTTTCACCAAGCTTGTTTCTATAGATCTATTGTGTTCCTATGATGTTATGTCCATGAGGTATGGGAACCAGCTTTCAGACTTTACATCTTTTGAACTGGTTCAATTCCTATTGCATAGCCACAATTTAGAATGGATCTATGTTGGCTTCTTCAAACTTCTTGGGTTCAATCTGAGACAGAAAGCTTAAATACATTGCAATGTTATGGATTTTGCTCCTTGTTGTTACACTCTCCCCCAATGATTATATTTTTAGGATGATCTCTCAAGTGCCTGACAGTTGTTGGCATCCTTTCTTCAGCATCTTGAACATCTACTTCAGGGGCATGAAGATCATCTTCTATTTCCAATCCACCTAAACCTTCTTCTGGAATGATCACACCCTCATCCTTTTCATGTTCAACAGGAGATGTGTCATTAATGCTCAGCTTATCGATTCTCAAATCTACACCTGCAGTTCAATAAGAGCTTGACAGCTCACTGTGAATTATAGAAGTTTCATCAAACACTACATTAATGGGCTATTCTACAACCTAATTTTCAAGTTATATATCATATAGGCTTTACCATGGTTGTTATACCCAACAAAAATTCTCTCATAAGATTTGCAGCAAACTTTGTCTGGTAGGACTTCCCATTATTTAGCACAGAGCACTTGCTTCCAAAGATTCTAAAATAGGCTAGATTTGGTTTTCTGCCTTTCATAATCTCATAGGAAGTCTTCATGTGGTACTTGTTAATAGAGGCGTTATTCAGGACATGACAAGCAGTGTTCACTGCCTCAGCCTAGAAGTATTCTGGGAGAGAAGTGTGACTAAGCAAAGTCCTCCCAGCCTCTACGAGAGTCCTATTTTCCTCTCAGCAATGCCATTTTATTGGGGTGTTCTTGGAGAAGAAAACTCCTTGAAGATCCCTTGATCTTTGTAGAACTTTGTCATGCTTTCAGACTGAAACTCTATGTCATGGTTACTTCTGATTTCGACCACAATACAACCTTTTTCATTCTAAATTTGCTTGATAAATGTCACAAAGCTATCAAAGGTTTCTGACTTTTTCTTAAGAAAGAACACTCATGCAAATCTGGAAAAGTCATCAACTATCACAAAAGAATAGACTTTCCTACCTAGGTTACGAATTGACATAGGACCAAAAAAGTCCACATGCAGGAGGTAGAGACACCTCTTAGAATATTTGGACTCAATGCCTTTGGAGGAGGCATTTGCATGTTTGCCCTTTTAGCATGCAGAGAAAATGCCATCTTTAATGTATTTCAAATTGGTTCCATTTCTGACCAACTCTTCATTGAAGAGCTTGATGATAGTCTTATAGTTTAAGTGAGCAAGCCTCTTGTACCATTGTACACAATAAGAGTCTTTCTCATTTGCTACTAGCTATTGGAGCATGTGTTCCATGCTTTTTCAGCACAACCTAAGTAGACACATGTATTGGTCCTAGGTCCAACCTTAGACCGTCTAGGGTCAGGAACCCTGACATAGGCTATACAGCCTCAGGTCTTAAGTCTAGTTAAATACGGGGGTCGCTTAAACCAAAGCTCGTAGGGTGTAACCTCTAACTTAACATGAGGAACTTTATTCAGAATGTGATTCGCAGTCAAGACTGCTTCTCCCCAATAAGCGGAAGGCATGCCTGCAGTGAGCAGCATAGAGTTCAATATCTCTGTTAACGTTCTATTCTTGCGTTCGACTATGCCGTTAGATTGGGGGGGAGTAAGGATCAGTGGTTTCTGATATGATGCCCTGTGAAGCAAGGAAGCATCTGAACTCACTGGACATATATTCTCCTCCTCTATCACTCATAAAGCTCTTTATTTTCATGCTTAATTGGTTTTCTACCCTGGTTTTGAAAAGGCAAAATTTTTCAAACGCTTCGTCTTTAATTTTAAGTAACGAAATATGACAAAATCTTGTACAGTCATCGATGAACGTGATCATATACTTCCTTCCACCTCTAGTGACAAAACTCTTAAAGTCACAAATATCGGAATGTATAAGCTCAAGAGGTGTTGTGCTCCTAGTAAACGTGCCAAAAGGTTTCTTAGTGATCTTAGTCTGAGCACACACTTCACATTTTCCAAGAGGAGACTTAGTGTCTAATGTGATCTTGTGAGTTCTAGCGACTTGGAACATTTTCTTGTAGTTTACGTGTCCTAGTCTCTCATGTGGAGTCCTAGGGCTAACTAAATTCAATTGAACTTATTGCACTACCTCATTTGCCAGACTCAGACGGTACATCCTCTTTTGGATGTAAGCGCATCCAAAGTAGTGAGAGTTAACTGACAGAGTCACTCTACCGCTACAGAAGTTAATTGACATACCAGCATCACACAATAAACTAATAGACACTAAGTTAACAAATAAAGAGGGAATAAATTTTATGTTCTTTAAAAGTAAAGACTTACCTGAGGAGAGCATCAAAGTTGCGTTCCCCACCTTCAATACGTCAGTTGTTAATCCATCTGCTACAGTCACTGATTCCTTTGCATTCTTTAGCCCTATCAAGATATTAGCATTGTTGCAAACATGACACGTTGCTCTAGAATCTAGGAACCACTCTGTGTTGGCCTGCTTGTGTCCGACCATGACAACAAAGTCAGATGGCTCAGCTTGGCTAACCAGATGGGCCTGGTTGCCCTCTTGTGGTGCCTTACTTCTTTCCTTCCTCGGTAACTTGCAGTCAGATGCACAGTGTCCCCACTTGTTGCAGTTAAACATTTACCCTTAAATTTCTTAGAGGGTCTACTCGGTCCTGTAACCTGAGGGCTACTACGAGACGTTTTGGTCTTGTGAGGGGGAGAAGCACGCTTAGAGCTTGAAAATATGTTGGCAGCAGCCTTCTGCTTGCCAATAGCTTCCAAGGCGTGCTTCATCCTGTTCTCATCCTCAATGCGTATGAAACGCTTGAGGTCGTTCAGATCAACCTGCATCTTCTTGCGGTACATCTTTGTTTTGAAATTGTACCACGAGGAGGGCAACTTATACACAATTGTGCCCGCAACAAAACTATCTGGCAGACTAATAGACTCACTATGCAGGGAATCAACCAAATTTTCAAATTCGGATACCTGAGGGAGAATGACTTTCTCCTCGTCGAAACTGAAGGAGTGGAACTTGTCTACTAGATGAGCCTTGGAGAGGTCCTCCTCCTGCTTGAAGTGCTCCTCCAGTGCTTCACAGATCTCCTTAGCAGACTGCATCTTGATGTAGTTCTTTGCCAGACTGGAGGAGAGGCATTTCAGCAGGTAATCCCTGCAGAAGTCCTCATCTTCGACCCAATGGGCCTCATCTTCAGTCCCAGCAACGTCAGCACGAGTAGACTTGAGGGTGTAGAAGACGTTCAGGTATTTCATCCCGAACTGGGTGTTCAACTTCCAATCATTGAACTCTGTGGCCGTGAACTTCTCCAATTTGTTCATGGGCACTGGAGAGGAGAAGCTGGAGTTCCTCATCTTGACTTGCTTTGCAATCCCTAACTGGATCCAAGAAACCCAGCACACAAGAGAGAGCGGAATGGAGACGGCTACACGAGCTCATCAGCCTTGGATCGGCTCCACTGGAGGGCTCTGGAACTAAACAGGTCGCAGCTCTTCCTCCCAGATCTGAATGCTGGCGGCCAAAAGATGGCAGAGGCGACGAGCGTAGAAGGCGGCTGCGCGAACTGGAGCGGCGATCGTCGACTGAAAAGAGGCGATCGTCGACCGGGAATCGTCGACCGGCGATCGTCGACCGGGAATCGTCGACCGGGAATCATCGACCGGGAATCGTCGGCCGGGAATCGTCGGCCGGGAATCGTCGGCCGGGAATCGTCGGCCGGGAATCGTCGGCCGGGAATCGTCGACCGGGAATCGTCGACCGGGAATCGTCGATCGGGAATCGTCGATCGGCGATCTGCTAAGCGATCGTCGAAATGGGAAAAGCGATCGACGAACGACGACTGTCGACCGAAAGCCCTAGTGTCGTGACTGGGAAGAAGCGACGATGAGCCCTTGCAGGCGGTGGATCTGGCACCGGGACCAGGCGGATCGTGAAAAACCAGCGGCGGCCTCCTTTGAGAGCCGCGAAACAAAGAGAGCAGGCGGCGTCCTCCTTATCCGAGACCAGACGGTTGCGGTGGCGTCGAGGAAGACGCGAATCGATGTCGGGGAAGACTCGATCGACGCCGGCAAGCTTTTATCCCACGAACAAGCGAGCGCGACGCGACGGCGAGCGCAACCGCGATGATCGGGAACGATGGCGAACCCTAAAATCGCGAACGAGCGCCAGATGGGAGCTGTTTCGAGAATGTGAAAGGCGCTCGAAACATCCGGAGGAAAGTCTAAGTGGAACTTGTTCTCCGTTGCCCCCAGCTAGGTATATATATGGCTAAACCTATGGTTTAATACGCGCAAAGCCCCCAAGCCCGTTATTCGTCTGAATATACACTTACACGTGCCTCCTCAGGCGAGCTATCTCCCGATGACATCTCTCCCATGCATACTCTCTCTCTGACGTTCTCCATCTTGACTCCTGTGTCTTGCGAGTTCTCGCATTTTTTTGTTCGATCTGTCGATTTAACCTACAGATCAGGTAAATCTCTACACGAAGAGCAAGAGTAGTGCATTTTTTGTTCGATTTGTCGGTTTTTGCTGTATTTTATTGTTGTTCGATCTGTCAGTTTTTTTACCGTTGTTTGCTTGTCGGTTTTTAGTTTAGGTTTGTGAGCTTGATCTGTGCAATTTTTTGTTGTTGTTGATTGATCTGTGCAAGTTTTCATCAAAGATAGCTTGATCTGTGTTTTGTGCAATTTTTCATCAAACATAATGAACTTGATCTATGCAATTTTTCATCAAATATAGCTTTATCTGTGCTTTGTTCCCTTTTTAGGTTCATCAAAGATAATCGTTAGGGTAATATGTATTTTTACGGAAAGCCTTTAAATTTTGTTGTAGTGGCTTGACAAGAGAGATTACTAATCTTGGGAATTCAGGAAGTAGGCGAGCCAAGGAGTTTTCACAATCTCCAATGATGTATCCGAAAAGAATACGGTTTATCCTCAAACATGCGTCGGTTGAGTCTCCTTCCAAGATAGCACCATTGCATCCAACAGCTAATTGTGTAGCAAGATTGAGAGCAGTTTTTGCTGCAAGAAATTCATTCATGCCGACCGGCCTAGTTCGGTGTGGAACACCAATGATAGCAAGCAGGTTTCCCCTATGGCCCCGGATAGCCCATCCCAAGTCGACAACGTTGTTCTCAACAACTGAGCCATCAAAATTTATTTTAATCCATCTGACGGGCAGGGGCGTCCAAGTAGATTGTAGGTTACAAGGAGACGACCAATGTCCACGCGATGCATCATGTAAGGCATTGCTGACAATTGTAGCTGGCTGCATATATGGTTCACCATGGATGAAACAGTTTCTTGCTCTCCAAATGCATTTCCTTTCCTTGAAGATCGGTTGCAGGCTAGTTGTAGGTCTAGATGAAACTCATCTTAAGACATCAAATGGAGGAGTTTTACTTTGCACAGTTGGTATTGATGACAATAATGGTATGTATCATGTTGCCAATGCAATAGTTTTAAAAAGAAAATATGAAATCTTGGGAATGGTTTATTGATCTACTCATACAAGACTTGAAAATTGATAACAGTTTTAGTTGGACAATTATTTCTGATAAGCAAAAAGGACTTACCTATGGCAAGAAGGAGCGTTGAGTTGGCCGCAATAGTTTGATGTCGCCCGTGGGAAACGAACTCCCCCCCCCCCCCCAAGCTTGAAAAAGGTCCTGAAGATAGTATCCTCCACTCAGCGATACCTCAACGATACCTGAGACTATGATAAGAAGGAAGACTGGCGCCATCCGGGAATCTACAAGAAAAGGTCCAAAGAGCATCGACCCCCCCCCCCCCCTTGCATTGACATGGCCTGCCGCAAGAAAACCGTTGGCATGCTTGAAAGCACGCTTAACAATCGCAGTGCCCATATAAACCTGCTATAGACCCGGATTTTGTCCCTCTACCAAGAAGTAGGACAGACTTCTGTAGCAATATTCAAACCAAGCGACCTGCCACAGCTAGGGATGCTTTCTGCCTCAACCAAACATTCCTCGCACAAGACCTACGACATAACGAAAGAATTCTCTAATATGAGTAGTTCACCAACTCCCGAAGGATCAATCCCAGAACCAGAAGTTGACCATCTTCGTTATCCACAAAATGATGAAAATACCTTAAGCAACGAGCGCAGATGCGAGGAAGTTTACGACCTACCTATTAATGAGCAATGATATGACGAACATCACACCTTGATGATTTCTAATCCTCTCTACGCTCGCAATTTACCCCAACCATCTTCGCACACCCTATCCCAAGCGGCTTCGAGTTCCCATACATTGAGAAGTTCGACGGAACAGGTGATTCATTAATGCATGTCAGACATTACGTGACTATTATGCACATTTGTAGTGCCTCAGAAGAGCTCATGTGTCAGGTGTTTCCCGTCACGCTAAAAGGACAAGCTAAAACTTGGTTTCACTCCCTAGATGAAGGAAGGATTAACAGTTTCAAGGAATTAGCACATCTCTTTGTCAATCAATTCGCTACCAATAGCAGTAAAAAGATCGCATTTAAAGAGTCAAACAAGCTGCATGCTAGAAAAAAGAGGGAGGAGAATAATCCTCTCCCAGAACCCAAGAAGAGTTGTGGACATCACGCAATTGTTTGTCGAACGAGAGAACATCGCTGACATCAAAATTTCACGTCACTCAATGCTCCTCAAGACAAGATTTTTCAAATTATTCGTAATCATTCTGCCTTGTGGAGGCCCAGGCTGCTCGCCCCAAATCGGGAAGATCTCTCGATGTATTGTGAATATCACCAAGGACCTGTACATGATACTGCAGAATGCACTCCTAAGCGAAGAAATTCAACGATTTGCTTGCATGAGGGTGATTGATCAATTTCTATAGAAAAAGAAAGAACAATCCCACCATCAAGGCATACAGAACGTTACCATAACCATCGGGGAGCCTTCAACCAAAATAAACCAAGTCTTAGTAAACAAGGGGATCACAATAAACGTATTGTACTTATCAACATTACTTCAACTAAAGCTAACAGGCGGAAACCTCGAGCTCTGGTCAACTCGCACACGCATCCCTGGAAGCGCTCCAGTTCCGGTCTTTGACACTGTCACAACCTGTATTTTCTCTGCATTTAACGATATATCAGAGTAATAAAAAACGCTCGTCGTGATGCCACGTCAGTAGGGGACAACTGCAGACGCTCAAGTAAAACTCTATCTTAACACTTTTATGAAAGATTCGTAAGTTATTAAGAGGAAAATCCAGTTAAAGTTTAAGCAGTTAGTCGTATCCCTCGGCTCAGTGGCTGATGCATCCGTGGACACATCCAGATGAGCTGTGTGTGTGTGTGTGTGTGTGTGTGTTTTCCTTTTAAGAGTACCTTTATCATATGTTTGTATTTGTCATCAGTGTTTGTATCGTTGTATCACATTTTTTATCGTGCTTTTTATTTCAATGTTGCGGCTTGTTGGATTGACCGGCCAACTCGACCTTAAATGAATAAGTCCGCTAGTTTATGGCGTTAGGAGTCAAGCGCGATATTATTTTAATTGCATGAGAGAAGTTTCATTTCCTGATTTAATATTATATAATTAAATCAGTTTTAATTAAGGAGTTTCAAAAATTAAACCCCACCTTGATGGCCCATAAAATGTAACGCCCCGTATTTTTCGTTGAATGATTGCATACGCTTGATGGGCGTTACGTTGGATTTGACCGTTGTTCGAGCATGGTTTTCACGCGGGCTTTCGAGTGGCTGTTTTGGTAGCCTAGTTGCACGATTCCCCAGCAAGCCGGAGTCCAATTTGGGGACTCGGTGAGGCCTCTTAGGGAATGCTTGCACTTTTTCGAGCCCGGGTAAGGTTGCTCAAAACGGATTGATTGTATGGAAGATGTGGTGTAAAGAAAACAAAAAGGGGTAAAAAGTCCTTAAGGAAGAAATGGTTTAGGACGAAACAGAAACATTTTTCAAAACAGTGAAAAAAATGGTCATTTTTTTTGTAACACGGCCTGAGACACGGGTGTGTCCCAGGACGTATCTAGCTCGGGATGCGGTTTGGCTTTGTGGTCGTCGAACTTCGTTCGACGAAGTTGCGGGAGGAACACGCCCCCCGACACGGGCGTGTCGGGGCATGACCCAGGGCGTGACCTGGGGCGTGACCTCCTTGACTCGACGAATTTTCTTGCGGCGAGTTAAGCTCGACGAATGGGGTACACGCCCCATGACACGGGCCGTGTCCCGCTATGTCGAGTGTCGAGTGTCGAGTGTCGGGTGTCGAGAGAGGGGACACAGCCTGTGACACGGGCGTGTCACAGGGCGTGTCCAGTTTTGTCGAAGTGTCGACACTTTTGGTCGACGAGATGTCGAGACACGGGTTACACGCCCTAGGTCACGGGCGTGACCGACCCGTCACGGGCGTGTACCCGGTCGTGTACCTTGTGGATAAACTGGAAATTGTCGGAGTCTGCGCCGCTTAAGGTACACGCCCGTTGACACGGGCGTGTCACAGGGCGTGACAGGGCCGAAAATCGTCTTTTTCAGTTTTTTTGTGCCTTTCGTTTCTCTGATTCTGGATCAAGCGGTCCAGCTCTGTCCTGGAAGTACAGCCGAGAAGAGAGTTTATTTTCTCCTCACTTCATCTTTCTCCACCCTCTTCATCATCTTCTTCCTCATTCCAAAGGGCACTCAAGGGAGCAAAGCTAAGACAAGGGAAAGAAAGAGAGGAGCAGCCGTCGCGGTGTTGTATCGGTTCAGGCAAGTGGTGTTCTCCACCCTTGCCAATCTTGTTTTTGTTCTTTGATTCTTGCAAGTGTAGCTAGTTTTCTTGCCACTCTTGTTTTTTTGTTCCTTTTCTTGATTAAATTGCACTTTGTCTAAGATGATGACTTTGTTCATCTTGTCTTGACTCTCACCTATTAGACACTCATGAATAATCTTGTCTTTCAAGAATTTCCCAATCTTTGTGCTTACCTCTTGTTCATCTAATTTTGCCATGTTTTACCTTGTATTCCTCCATTATTTACCTTTCGTGTTCATACAATTAGAGATCTTGTTGTGTTTAACCGGCGTTGTTACTTGTGGGGTTCACTTATGGGGAAGTAGAGACCCAAATTCTATCAAGTTTGACATAACTTGGGCAATTTGTAGTCATGAGTGAGGACGATGAAATGAAACAGGTTTAGCTTGGATTATGGTGAGTTTGGCGAGACGAATTGTGAACCATGGCAGGAGCGTTGGTGTGAGGATTCGGTAAGGGGTGGTGTGGTTTCAGCCTTGGTGGCCACCGGGTTTTGATTTGTGGTGTAGAGCACCGTTTTGGCCCCGATTTGGGCTGGCTTTTATTGGTGTGTTCCACTTTAGGGCCGCCACCAAAAGACCCTTGCGGAATCGAACTTAACTGCTGCTTATGTTTCACTAGTATAGTTGTTTCTTGTTCTAAAGATGATGGAATGAGCACGTGTATTGCCATTTTGCTCCTGCGGGTTGAGCAGGACTTGATGAGAATGTCATGTACTTGAAGCGTTACATGTTGGGTTGGCAGTGTTTAACACTTATTTTCCACCCTGTTCTTTTCACTCGTTTACATGAAATTTCTACGGGGTCGGTAAGCCCCTTCGTTATATTTTATGAACGTAATGCTCTATTTTTGTAGCTTTGATGATTGCTGAGGTGTTCTTTCTTGAATGCCTCAGGTGCAGGTTGTAGCCGGTTGAGCGGCTAGTGCTTGGGTAGAGTCTCTTTGGAGCTAGCCGAGCGTACCTAGCGAGGTAGTTCTTTACTTTGTTGTACAGACATACATTCGCCCCAATGGGTTCGTGTCAGTTTGTTGGCGCCCATTGGTGGTTTTTCTTTACTTGCTACATATGAATGCTAGACTGCTACTATGAATCATTTGAATGAGATGATGTCTACTTGCTCTTGAGAAGGGTTTATGGTAGGTTGCATTAGGTATTTTTAAGCTACACAAAACCTAGTATTGTATAACATTCATAACATGTTTTGGTCACCTAACAAGTATTTTTCAAACAACGTAAAAATGATGATTTCTTATATTATTATAAATCTAGAATGCATATAGGAGATCGTCATAAGTAAACTAAAGTATTTTCCGTCGCGTACAAACACACGTTTTGATCCCTAAGGCCGAGAGATACGGCCATCAAACTAAACGGTTTTTCTTGCATATAACTGATGATTTTCAACTACTAAGTAAGCGTCGAGATTTTGCCTGAGCGTGTGCAGTTATCCCCTGCACGACGTGGCATCATAACACGTAGTTCCTCTTACTCTGATACGATATACTCGTTGAGGAAATGCGGGTTGTGACATAAAACCACTTGGGGTTTCTTAACTCTTCCTCTCTCCCCTTAATTATTCATAAACATTGCAACTCCCTCATCCTATTAAAACCTACTGTTGAAACTGAAGCCTATCCTCCTATTAAAACTGCCTATCGGTATTATCTCAGCAGGTGGCGTTAAGGATTGGGAGAGACGACTCCGTCTTCTCCCTACTTCCCTCCAGCAAATAATCCTGCCCGCAGTTGTTTCCCGTTACTTCCCAGCTTGCATCGCAGCCCCTCCACCTCCTTCCCTGACGAAGACGAGCCCACGGAAGAACGGTCGACGGCGACTCGAGCTCCCAATCTCCCTCCGGCTCAACCCTGCCACGCCTCTTCCTCATCAGGCAAGGTCGCGCGCCTCCTGAAGATTAGTTGACATCGACCCGGCTTTCCCGATCTTCCTCCGGCCAGCCCTACTGCAACTCCTCCTTCCCCGAGAATGCCACTGCCCGGAAATTCCAACATCTCGTGCCGCTCAACTCCTCCGTCTCCTCCACCCATCTCTTGTTAGCCTCACCCACATCCTTACCTCCTCCAGCACCCTCCGTCGTTCCTCCACGCCTATTCCCCTGTAGCCCCTCAAGTCCAGCCAACCTTCACTGCCTTTCTCTTGTACCCCCAAAACCGCCTGCCTTTCTCCTGTAACCCCAAAACCGCCCACCACTGCTACAGTCGCCTTCTTTCTTCGTAGCAAATTCCGGCCAGCCAGCGACCCCAATACCCGGGAAATCCCACTACAAGGAAATCCCCCGCAGGTATACCTGACTGCTCCTTACTGTTAAATTCTACTCATGCAATTAATTTTTTTTAATCAAATTGTTAGCGCTTGCAAACTCTTAACGGCTCCTACTATCGTTATTTTCCCGCAAACATAGAGCGTCTTTTTTTTGGATCTTTGAGTTGACTGCTTCCGTGGTTACTAAACGTGCGCTTGAGGCCAACGCTAGGCAATCAAACATAATCACAGTGAGTATAGATTTTGCTAACGAAGTCCCTACTTTCTCGGGAAAGTCGCTGCTAAGTAACTTATCACTAAACCTGGTTGCATCAATTTGGTATCAGAGGAGGTTCGATTCACTCCCATTATGAATCGAACGATCCAGTGTTCCCTAAATTGTTTTCCTTTGTTTAAAAAAAGAAAAAAGTTGTTTCAAAAAATATATATCATCACATCTTTTACAAAAAAAAAGTGAACTTATTTTCTCTTTTTAAAAAATATATAATATATCTTTATTATTAATATTTAAACAAAAAAACAAAGAATTTTTTTATTTTTTTTAAAAAAATCTCTTACAAAAAAATTATTTTGAGCCCTCTTTCTCAAAAAATTATTATTGAGTGTTTTTTTTTTAAAAAATGGAGAGTAGAACAGACAAACTCGAATCGAGCGTCGATGACTTAAACCATCGCATGGACAACCTCATGCAAATGATGTAAACACTCACACTCCAAGTGGGAGATATTACCCGAGTCGTTAATGGGTTACGAACCTCTATCAATAACCTAGAAGCCGCTCAACACCTAGGACTAAATCATGCACAACCACCAAATCCTAGGGAGGATGAACCATTGCTACCACCACTTGATCCCCAAAATCCCCCACGATGGGATGCGGGCATCAAGTTGGATGGAGGAGATTTTGAGGGCCGAGTAGAACCCGAGGGATGCTTAGATTGATGCGAGCGTATGGAGCGATTTATGGCTTGGAAACGAATGTCGTTGAATTGCCAAGTCGAGTGTACAACCCCGTAACCGGGCGAGTGAGACCCTCCCCAAATATCAGCCTAGGGGCGTGTTATGGGCGACGAGTTGGTGCGACCCCGTTCGGAGGCGTGCGGGTTCTCGTGCGTGCGTGCGGAGGTTTCATGCGCATAGATTTGGAATTATATATATATATATATATATATATATATATATATATATATATATATATATATATATATATATATTATATAATGTATATAAGATATTATATGTATGTGAGATGAGGGGGAGAGAATAAAAGGGGGGAGCAGGAGAAAAGGGGGGCAAGGCATCAGGTTGCAACAAAAAAAGAAAAGAAGAAATAAAAAAAGGGGACAGCAGGTGAGAGAAGAAAAGAAAAAAGAGGGAATCGGGCATTTCTTCCCCCCAGCTAGGGTTCGGCTGGAAGAGCAGCAGCACCCCGCGCCTCCCGTCCCTCTCTCTCGCCGGCCGCCGCCGCAGCAAGGAGCACAACCCGCCCCTCTCTCTCCCCCTCCAGCCGCCTGGAGCAGCTAGGGCGCGGCCTCCTTTCCCCCTCTCTCCCGTCGCCAGCAAAGCAGGAGCACCACGGCCGCCTCCTTTCCCCCTCTCTCTCGCCGCCGCCTCTGCAAGGAGCACAACCCCGCCGCCTTTCTCTCTCTCTCTCTCTCGTCGGCTGGAGCATGACTACCCGACCCACGTCGCCCCTCTCTCTCCCTCCGGCCACTTGGAGCCGGGATCGGCCTCGTACAGCAAGGCCGGCCACTTGGAGCCGGGATCGGCCTCGTACAGCAAGGCCGACCACTTGGAGCCGGGATCAGCCTCGTGTAGCAAGGCCGGCCACTTGGAGCCGGGATCGGCGTCGTACAGCATGGCTCCGCCGCCCGGAGCTCGAATCGGCCACCGTTAGTGAGATCGGGATTTTCTCTCCCACCACCGGCAGCAAGCTCGGCCTGGAGCAAGGCTCGGCCTGGAGCAAGGCTCGGCCTGGAGCAAGGCTCGGCCTGGAGCAAGGCTCGGCCTGGAGCAAGGCTCAACCTAGAGTGGAGATCGACCACCGACGCGGCCGCATGCAGTAGGATCGACCCGGAGCTCCTCTCCCGGCCTCGCCGCCAAGCACGCGACAAGGGTAGCGATGTTTCTACTTGGGCAGGTGAAACCCTCAGTTTACATACTTGCATAGAAGCCCCTCTCCACCAACGGGTGGGGAGAAGGGAGCTTTCCGACGGGTTGACGTGTACGTCCCCGCAGTTAATTGCATTAGTACCCGGAAGCGTGAATACGGGTTTAGGCATGCTGTGTGAAGCTCATCCGGACGTGTGAGCCGGATTGGTGATGTACTGGGGTTCCCAGAGAAGACTCCGAGGAAGTTGTTTATTAGCCGCTTGCAGGGAATGCGCACCATAGCCCCAAAGAAGGGGGTGTGCGCAATATGTTTGGCCCGCTTATGTTAGCTGACCGATGCCTAGTTGGCCGCCGCTCATCGAGACGTTGGCGTACAGGTGTTGCAGTACCAAGCGGGGAATAGCGGGCTTAAGCCCGAGCTCGTGCCGGCCCTCGAAGGCATTTTTTGTTTATATTGCCGGCCTGCGTGGTGAGTATGGAATTTATATTCCTGTAATATTTTTTCATATCTGTGATGCTCTGTGAATATGTAGTTTACACTAGTCTTGGGCGAGCGGCGTGTTCGTGAACCGCTCCCCCCGTGTGGGCCCCGAGGAATAGATACCGGGAAGCCCCTGATGGCCTGTTGTCATCCTTTCAGAATAGCGGAGTTCCGCTGTTAGCGGCCCAATTGGGGGTGCGTAGAGTAGGGCTGCTGGGCGGTTTTGCGCAAATAGTAAGGCGGGCAGGGAACATTTTACATAGACCCGAGGTGGCACCTCTAGTTTGGGAGTGGACCTTGAGATCCTCCTTATATGTTCTGGTCGGCCAAGAGAGCCCTCCGAAGGTGCCTTAGCTCAGCCCTTGGCTTGGGAGGGGAAGAGTTTGTTAGTCTTCCGGGTATGCGGCGGGTCCTCCACGCTGAGACCTTGGGTCTGTCCCTTGTGTTCCTAGTCTTGTGCCTAGATCGTTCGCTTGAGGGTAGTAGGTGCGCGATCACCCCTTCCCCAAGGGTCGAACTACACAGGAGACCGATTTTCGGTTTCAACATTTTGGTGCGGTGAGCGTGGAGAGTGACTAGCACAGAAGAACTCTGGCGAGCGTCATGGCTGTAGAAGAGGAACCAAGTGGCGACCAGGGTCATGCGTTGATACTTTGTATGTAAGGTCCTCATACTCAGAGTTGTCCCCTCTTATAGCTGTTGTTTGAATCCCATAACATTTGGAGTAAGATTTGCACCTATTTGAAGCGCTTCTACCTATGAAAACCCATGTGTCCCCACTTATTACATCAACGAGAAACCTGGAGGTTCTTGTCTTCAGGATCAAGTAAGAGAGCAGCTGAGAGGTATTAGGAGCCGAGGTGACCTGAAAGTTTTCCCTCACTAGCGGTAATATGTTATCTCTTCCTTTTAATTCAGTAGCGGTCAAGTTTTCTCTTTACTACCAATTCGCCTCGAGCTTTTGAGGGCTTCAAGGGTTAGCCTCGCAATCGACTCAGGAAGCCAAACGTCCAACCCGTTCCTTTTAAATAGCCTAGTTCGGACGATGGGACGGTGCCGCGGGACTTTAAGCGCTATTGTAAGACCGAGCCTCTGCACTGACGGCCGAGATCAGCTCCCCCCTTGCACCCCGACATATGTCCTCCCGATCGCACCTCTCCTCCGACTAGAGGAATTATCAGGAACGAGCCTAGACGCTAACCTCCCAGATTTGATAAAGGGCCGATCTATCCAAGCAATCGCAAGTGACATGACGGAAAGCGGTCTTTGTCATTAGATCAGGATACGAGTCGTCGACCTGTTCCTTCTAAATAGCCCAGTTCGGATGATGGGACGATGCCTCGGGACTCTAAGCGCTATTGTAAGACCAAGCCTTTGCACTGACGGCCGAGATCAGCTCCCCCCTTGCACGTCGGCCTATGTCCCCCCGATTGCATCTCTCTTCCGATTGGAGGAATTATTAGGAACAGGCTCGGACGCCAGCTTCCCGATTTGACGACTTCCAGATCGTCTCTCTTATGAAAATTATGCGTCCTCCATTTGTAAAAGCATCGGTGCAATTAGCTCTCCATCACCTCTTAAGTAAACAGGATGTCTCCACCTCGAGCAAAGTCAAGTCCTCGAGTAGTAGTGGACCCCGAGCAGATCCCGCTGTCAGGCTCTCATCTAGCTGGCAGGGCCGGAAGTCACTCGGTGTCATCCGTGGGCCTCGAGCAGATCCCGCTGTCAGGCTCTCACCTAGCTGACAGGGTCGAAAGTCACTCGATGGAGGTAGTAGTGGACCCCGAGCAGATCCCGCTGTCAGGCTCTCACCTAGCTGGTTCCCAATTCCAGGGCCGGAAGTCACTCGGTGTCATCCGTGGGCCTCGAGCAGATCCCGCTGTCAGGCTCTCACCTAGCTGGCAGGGCCGGAAGTCACTCGATGGCGGTAGTAGTGGACCCCGAGCAGATCCCGCTGTCAGGCTCTCACCTAGCTGGCAGGGCCGGAAGTCATTCGGTGTCATCCGTGGGCCTTGAGCAGATCCCGCTGTCAGGCTCTCACCTAGCCGTCCTAAATAGCAGGGCCGGAAGTCACTCGATGGCGGTAGTTGTGGACCCCGAGCAGATCCCGCTGTCAGGCTCTCACCTAGCTGGCAGGGCCGGAAGTCACTCGATGGCGGTAGTAGTGGACCCCGAGCAGATCCCGCTGTCAGGCTCTCACCTAGCTGGCAGGGCCGGAAGTCACTCGGTGTCATCCGTGGGCCTCGAGCAGATCCCGCTGTCAGGCTCTCACCTAGCTGGCAGGGCCGGAAGTCACTCGATGGCGGTAGTAGTGGACCCCGAGCAGATCCCGCTGTCAGGCTCTCACCTAGCTGGCAGGGCCGGAAGTCACTCGGTGTCATCCGTGGGCCTCGAGCAGATCCCGCTGTCAGGCTCTCACCTAGCTGACAGGGCCAGAAGTCACTCGATGACGGTAGTTATGGACCCCGAGCAGATCCCGCTGTCAGGCTCTCACCTAGCTGGAAGGGCCGGAAGTCACTCGGTGTCATCTGTGTGCCTCGAGCAGATCCCGCTGTCAGGCTCTCACCTAGCTGGCAGGGCCGGAAGTCACTCGATGGCGGTAGTAGTGGACCCCGAGCATATCCCGCTGTCAGGCTCTCACCTAGCTGGCAGAACCGCAAGTCACTCGGTGTCATCCGTGGGCCTCGAGCAGATCCCGCTGTTAGGCTCTGACCTACCTGGCAGGGCCGGAAGTCACTCGATGGCGGTAGTAGTGGACCCCGAGCAGATCCCGCTGTCAGGCTCTCACCTAGCTGGCAGGGCTGGAAGTCACGCGGTGTCATCTGTGGGCCTCGAGCAGATCCCGCTGTCAGGCTCTCACCTAGCTGGCAGGGCCGGACGTCACTCGATGGCGGTAGTTGTGGACCCCGAGCAGATCCCGTTGTCAGGCTCTCACCTAGCTGGCAGACCCGGAAGTCACTCGGTGTCATCCGTGGGCCTCGAGCACTTGAAATCCCAGAAGGAGGTGCGTAGGCATGCCAAATGGGAAGCCTTTCTTCAGGAGTACACCTTCCATTTGAAACATAAGCCAGACGTTTCAAATAGAGTAGCATACACACTTAGTCGTAGGTTGCATGTCTTAGTCACCCTCCAACCGCATATCCTCGACTTAGATATGCAAAAAAGTCTCTACCCTTCAATCCATATTTCGGTAAGATTTGCGACGTGTGTCAATTTAGTGGAACCGACCCCAACACAAAATATATTTTGAGTGAGAGATCTTTATTCAAAGGCACTCGCTTTTGTATTTGTGAAGGGCCACTCAAGGAGCTTATACTGAGAAAGCTTCTTTCTTCTGGATTAGGAGGTCATGTTGGGTAAAACAAACATCTGCACCTCGCTAACTCCCGCTTTTATTGGCCTAAAGTGAAGGAGGATGCTGCCAAATTCGTTAGGACCTGCACGACCTGTCAATTGTAAGGACACACCCAAAATACCGGCATTTATATACCTCACTCCGTTCCTGAGCGGCCTTGGGATGAAGTCTCTATGAATTTTGTCGTGGGATTACCCCGAACCAAACAAAAAGTGGATTCAATTTTTGTCGTGGTTGATCGTTTTTCGAAAATGACCCATTTTATTCCTTGTAGGAAAACGACCGATGCCACATATGTTGCTGATCTTTTTTTCGGGAGATCGTACATTTACACCGGATTCCCCGCACTTTCACTTCCGACCGTGACACTCGATTTTTGAGTTATTCTTGGAAAACTTTATGGGGAAAACTTGGGACTAAGCTCGAATTTAGTAGCGCCTATCACCCGCAGACGGATGAGCAGGATGAGGTACTGAATCGAAGCTTGGGCGATTTTCTGAGATGTCTAGCAGGAGAGTATCTGAAGCAATGAGATTTAGTTATACTGCAAGCGGAATTCGCCTATAACAGCTCAAAGAATCATTCCACCACCAAATCTCCTTTTGAAGTAGTCCATGACTATCCCGTCCCGTTACTACTCGATCGTCATTCTCTTCCTTCTTTTGAACGTACTTCTTTTGATGCGCTAACATATATTGATCATTTAAAATCTTTGCATAAGTTGATTGCTAACAGTTTGCGAGCATCTTCTGAGAAATACAAGGAGGCGGCAGATAAACATCGCCGCAAGTTGTATTCCTCCGAAAGAGATTGGGTTCTTGTCTTTTTCAGGAAGGAGAGGTTTCCCGTGGGCACCTATCACAAGCTACAACAACGGCGTTTTGGACCATTTCAAGTGAAAAAATGTCTTGCCACAAATGCTTACCTTTTAGACTTACCCGCTAAGTTTGGAACCTCTCATATTTTCAATATTGCCGACCTTATTCCATTTTATGGAAAGCCTCCCGACTCTAACCTTGTACCACCCACTTCTGCTCCTTCCACTCCGCAACCAACTTTGGCCCCATCTACACCCACCATTGAGGAGATTAAGCAGGTGTTGGATGTTCGTGAATTTCAGACGTGCACTGGTACTTATCGCGTTATCTCGTTTCATGGAAGGGCAGAGATATATCAAACAGTTCATGAATAAGTGCCTCCGAGCTTCATCGCTTCTGTCTTGATCTTACTGTTGCAGATGTTTTTTCAATTCTCGACGGGGTCGAGTCCATTCAATCCCGGGGGAATTGATGCATCCGTGGACGCATCCGGATGAGCTGTGTGTGTGTGTGTGTGTGTGTGTGTGTGTTTTCCTTTTAAGAGTACTCTTATCATATGTTTGTATTTGTTATCAGTGTTTGTGTCGTTGTATCATATTTATTTATCGCACTTTTTATTTCAATGTCGCGGCTTGTTTGATTGACCGGCCAACTCGACCTTAAATGAATAGGTCCGGTAGTTTAGGGCGTTAGGAGTCATGCGCGATATTATTTTAATTGCATGAGGGAAGTTTCTTATTTTAATATTATATAATTAAATAAGTTTTAATTAAGGAGTTTCAAAAATTAAACCCCACCTTGATGACCGTTAAAACCTCTTGGGGTTTCTTAACTCTTCCCCTCCCCCCTTAATTATTCATAAACATTGCAACTCTCTCATCCTATTAAAACCTACTGTTGAAACTGAAGCCTATCCTCCTATTAAAATCGCCTATCAGGATTATCTCAGCAGCTGGCGTTACAGATTGGGAAATACAAATCCATCTTCTCCCTGCTTCCTTCCAGCAAATAATCTCGGCCCACAGCTGTTTCTCGTTACTTCCCAGCTTGCATCGCAGCCCCTCCACCTCCTTCCCTGACGAAGACGAGCCCACAGAAGAACGGTCGACGGCTACCCGAGCTCCCGATCTCCCCCCGGATCAACCCTACCACGCCTCTTCCTCCTCCGACAAGGTCGCGCACCTCCTGAAGATCGGTCGACATCGACCCGCCTTTACCGATCTTCCTCCGGCCCTCCCTACTGCAACTCCTCCTTCCCCGACAAGGCCACCGCCAGGAAATTCCAGCATCCTGTGCCGCTCAACTCCTCCGTCTCCTCCACCCCTCTCTTGTTAGCCTCACCCGCATCCTTACCTCCTCCAGCCACCTCCTCCGTTCCTCTACGCCTATTCCCCTGTAGCCCCCCAAGTCCAGCCAACCTTCACTACATTTCTCCTGTAACCCCCAACACCGTATGTCTTTCTCTTGTAACCCCCCAAACCGCCCACCACTGCTCCAGTCTCCAGCTTTATTCGTAGCAAATTTCGGCCAGCCAGCGACCCCAATACCCGGGAAATCCCACTCCAAGGAAATCCCCCGCAGGTATACCTGACTGCTCCTTACTGTTGAATTATACTCATGCAATTAATTTTTTTAATCAAATTGTTAGCGCGTACAACAAACTCTTGACAGCTACTACTATCGTTATTTTCCCGCAAACATAGTGCGTCCTTTATCTGGATCTTTGAGCTGACTGCTTGCGTGGTTACTAAACTTGCGCTTGAGGCCAACGTTAGGCAAATCGAACTTAATCACCGTGAGTATAGACTTTGCTAACGAAGTCCCTACTCTCTTGGGAAAGTCGTTGCTAAGTCACTTATCACTAAACCGGGTTGCATAAGTGGCTCATCTAGTCCATGAGAAAAAGATAATTATACGCTGCGAAAAATACTTTTTTTACAATATTAGACGTCCTACATGAGTATAAACATCCCCAAAGAACAACTCATAGTATGCAAGACTCTAGATCACCGTGCACGCGATTAGCGTGCGTGATCCGCGCAAAGATCGTGCACGGGATCCCACTACGCTAACAATCCGCTCGCGGCCGGCCAAAGCGACTGATCATCTCTGCTCGCCGACGGCCGACCCCTTTCGGCTGAGGGCTCCCGGCAGGCCTCTTGCCGGCCGTGACTTTGCATCACAGCCGCAAGGCACGGCCGGCGGGTGCGGCCTCACATGCGATCGCAAGGCCGCTACCGCATGAGGCGGTCGTGCGCCGTGACCGCTCCCCGCTGTTACAACCCAGTGACCGCATGAGGTGTTCGGTGCTGCGGGCCACGGCTGGCCGAGCCCGACCCCCCGGCCGGGCGCATTTGGTTGACCGTCCGCGTCGCGGGCGACCAACGTCGTGGCCTCATAGCGCGGACGACGACAAGGTCGGCTGCCTGCACCACGACCACGCGCCACGACCGGTGCTAGGGTCGGGCTCCCTCCTTGCACCCCCCCCCCCCCCCCCCCCCCCCCCCCGTGCTGCTGCTTCGCCGGACGTGGTTCCTCTTTCTCCCCCAACGGTCGCCCGTTGTCGGGGAGTTGTCGCCCGATGATGGCAATCCATCTTCGCTGTCCGATCATCCAGTTATGATCACCGCCGCCCGTTACATGGGTAACCACCCATGTAACCATCCACAGTAATTTGGGGTGGTTACGATGTGCGGATAGCCGCATTACTACCGTAACCACCACCCAGGGCATATAAAAAGGCCCACCGACCTCTCTCACTTCTAATTTTTTCTCCTCTCAACTTTCTTCTTCATCAGGTCGGAGCTCTGCCGAAATTTTTCTACGAGGCACCTCCTCCTATCGAGCCACCCAAGAATTCGTCTCAGTCCACAATTCTCTAAGGAATAAGACGTCACTCCGATTACTCTGAGAATTCTTCTATGTGCGCAATATCCCGTAAGCCTCCACCAACCCATCATTACAAATCTTGTTGCAGTATTGAACACTCCGACCACGGCCAAGAACGTTCACCACCACCAAAAAATTAGTATGAGTTGAGCTTCGTGTGAGGCGGTCTGTCGCCCATCAAGCACGGCACGATTCTCTCTCATCTCCGAATTGTAACGAGCAGCAGTCTGTCACCCTCGATTTCACTCATGATCTGTAAACCGTCGCCAATAGTGAAGTTTGATAGGCACCGAACTGATCACGTGTTTTTTACCCAGTTGAGGGGGTTTTCCACATTAAAATCGTCTTGTGTATTTCCTTATTTATTTTGTGATCGTTTGCGCGCTCGATCGCTTCACGGGATAATGCGACCTAGTTTAGTCCGGTCTACCAATAGCGTTGTGTTGGCCACAACAAATACATATTGCAATATTCAAACGATAATACGCTTGTGTCTATTGTAATAACATGAGCAATCCAGTATTGGTAATATAATGGATTGGATACAGAGGAAATACAACTGTACAAAACAATTTTACGACCGTATTTGCACTGCATCCATCGCAGCATTACCGCGAGCACGAGTATATAAGTGAAATTTATGAGGTCCTAACCCTAAAACAAGAAGATCTAAATACGACATAAATAACATAAATAACACAAATCTATAGTGACAATAAGTTCAATAAGGAGATTTATAATATAAATCTCACTAATTTCGACGAAAAACAACTCCACAAACCATAAATACGACAATATATATACTGCATCCAGTCCGAATATCATTAATACGCGGATATATGGAAAGAATATGGTTTTAGACAGTATTGCTAATATAATGGATTGAATACAAAGAAAATACGACCGTAGACAACAATTTTACGTCCGTATTTGCACTACATCAATAGTGGCATTACCTTCAATACGGGGATATATAGAGGAAATTATTAGGTCCTAAACCTAAAACAAGAAGACCTAAATACGACAATATTAATGGCATAAATAACATAAATTCATAGTTACAATACGTTCAATACAATGATTTATAACATAAATCTAACAAATTTCGACAAAAAATAGCGCAACAAATCCTAAATACGACAATATTTATACTACGTCCAACCCGAACAACACCAATACACGGATATACATAAAGAATAAAGTTTTATGTGTGGTAGAAGACTATCAAAAGAGTTACTACTATTTTTGGGTAGCGATTATGAAATTCACATAGAACACAATTTCGCTTGATATTCGCGAGCGAAGAATCAGAACAAGGAGCATAAAATGTACCTTTCGGAATGAGGAGGCTTTTCGCCGGCAGCCGGTTCTCCGAATTCGCCGTCGAAACCTGCCGTCGAAATGCTAGATCACCCTCTTTTTTTCGCCGGGGACGAGAAAGGGGAGAAGGGAGGGGAGTGCGGGAGAGTGTTGTGTTTCAAAATAAAAAAACGTGGGCCCGTGAATACCAAGCTATTTATAATAGGTACCAAATAATAAGTATGTATATGTACCAATTTTTTTTTTCAAAAAACATTTGATACGTATGCATACCTTAGAGAAGTGCGCGAGCCGATCCAACAGTAGAATCTCGCTGATGTATCAACAACCCAGATTTGTATTACGAGATTTTTCCCCCCGAGGGCGTAAAACCGAGTATTAGGGGGCGGATAGGAGAAAAAGGCTGGCCGCCCGTCTATGGAGGTTTATATTGTCCGCAGCCACTTATGCCGCATGGCTATACTGATAGCCCAAAGATAATAGCAGCCCACCCCAAAAATAACTATTGACAGCCCAAAGATAATAGCAGAATATTGACAGATATTGACACAAAAATTAAGCAAAGTTTTAAAAGATTTTTTAGGAACACTTTTTCTAAAAAGTGAAGACCTAGTTTGGGGTTCAACATGAAAGTTGTATGCGGTCCGATTTAGTCCTCCCAAAACTTTACGCCCATCCGCGCCTTCTGAACTGATATATGATATTTTTAGAAAAAATTTCAACATAAAAAATGTCATATAGTAGATCTTTTTTTCAAAAGACGTGTGTTTCGCGTGTTGAACTGCTCAATATAAATGCCAATAAAAAGACCCAATATTATGTGCACTTCTTCTATGCAAATATTTTGTACATCGGACTGTCAGATAGTCAAAACTGGACAGATTTGCAACATGCATAAAGTGTTTACAAAAAGAAGATCTACAACCATTTTTTTTCTTATTTTATAAAGACATTTTTTTCGAGCCCACGATTTTTTTTAGTTACTAGGTAAGCGCAGAGGATATGTATATATAATTATATATTTGTTTTATAAAAGTACAATGTTTTGGGCATTTTGGCTGCCCAATACTATCATCGCCTAAACATCGCCGCCGCCGGCGATCGTGAAGAGGGCGGAGCAAGGATTCTCGTGAGGATGAGCACAGAGCCGGTGAACAAGGATGAGCAATCCGAGGATTATTGTTTCGTTTGCAAGGACGGAGGCCACCTCCGCATCTGCGATCACAAGTGAGTACGGTTGAATTGCGTTTCTCCTTTACCATTTTCCTTGCTCTCGATGTGCGATGCCACAGTTTATATTCAGGATCGATCGTTTTTAGGGTTTGGTTGATTGTTGGATTTCATACTAGAATCGAGTGGAGAGAGCGGCGATTGCTGTCCTTCTCTCGCTGAAATTTCTCTTTGCTCCCCTGGCGATTGTCTTCTTCAATGTAGTGCTTTTTAAATGCAAATTGCTCAGGTCATGAAATGATCACTCCATTGCTGAATTTTTATGTTAATGTGAAACTTTTTTACTGAAATGGAAGAAGAGTAAAAGAGACTCGAATTGACCCTGTTGAAGTTACTGGGAAAGGCTCAGTAAAAAGGAAAACCCCAGGGACGAGAAATCATGTCGGCAGAGAAGGATTGGAAGGGGGATTTAGCAGATGTCGGAAAGACAGGGGGAAAAGGCTGCGAGGGAGTGGAAAAAGGTTTTAGAGGGCTGCTTCTAATCAGAAACCCAAATCTCGCGGGTGGGTTTTGGCAGGACGGACGAAAGGGGAAGAAAATGTTCAGGGCCCGTTCGTTTGCACCGTTTTCAGGCAGCGTTTTCGTTTTGAGTTTTCGCGGACTCAATGTACGTGTTCGTTTGGCTATGTTTTGTACCGTTTTCATTTTGAGATGAAAACGCTGTGTTTTCATTTCTTTTAAATTTGCCTAGCCCCAAAACAGAGCTGAAGAGGCGTGTTTTGGGCGGTTTTGAGAATAGACGATTTTCTCTTCTTCCCTTCTTCCCTTCTTCCCTTCTTCTCCGGCCTTCGGTGATTTGTCCAACGGCGGTCGAAGCCATTATAAAGTGTCAGTTGGATTTCTCCGACGAGCCCTGCGACAACTGGAGGCAGGAAGCGATAGACGGTGAAATAGGAAATCGACGATGGCGCCATCTTACTATAGAACGACTGTTAGGGTTACCTCACAGTCGGACAAACTCTCCAACGTCGACCTTCTTTCTCAGTGAAATTCCAGCTTGAGTTGCAGTGCAGACGGCGGCGACTCTTCGAGCGCCAACTGGAAGAAGCAATCTGAGTCCAGTATGCCCTCGATTTCTGTCGACCATGGACATTTAATTTCATGTTCCTATGTAGTTGCTGACTGTTAAAAGAGTGTTAGTTTTTGCTCCGTGAATGTTGCAAGCGAGCATCAGTTTTTGTTTTGGTCTAAAACGGACACGAAAAACATTCTCCAAACGAACATAAGTTTTCGTTTTGCCCCAAAACGAAAACTCATGATTTTTTTCGTTTTGGGTCAAAACGAAAACCTTCCCATGAAAACTTGCAAACGAACGGGCCCTTAGGGCCTGATGCAGCCATCACCGCATCTAGGGACCAAGGTTGTCAGAACCGAGATCCTAGACGAGATTGTTTTGAGGTTGGATCGGATCGTTGGATTGGATCGAGGATCGATTTACAAAATCTGGATCGTAGAATCGTAAGATCCTATGATCTGGATCGCGATCCTGACAACCTTGCTAGGGACGCGTGATACCATCACGTGACCACCGTTGTTATTTTGTTTTATTTTTTCTATTACTTTTTTGTTATTGTTATGTACCGCACTTTGATGGAGTTTTAAATTTCTGCTTGTCGGTTTGATCATCCGGTGAGACCCTAAATAAATGGTCCGACAATTTTAGTAGTAGGACGCAAGTGGTAAGCCCAAATTATATTTAAAAGAAGCATAAATTTAAATTCAAAAATCTCCATAAATTTAGAAGAGGATTTAGAAAAGTAATTTCAGCAAAGATAATCTTGATTCTCATTGGCAAAGAGGAAAAAAAACTTATTGCCTTCTATTTGTGAAATAGTCAGATTTGGCAAGCTAAAGACATCCAAACCTATTATTTAAAGCAACCACCATGAATGTTTTGGTAGGCAGGTAGAATCAAGGAGCGAAATATTTTCATTCCCTCTAAAATATCGGCCCAAGTGTCCCTGCCTGTTTCTTTTTGTGAAGTTCGTGTTAGGAGGTGATTTTGCGCGCAAAACTTCGAGTTTGGCCACTCGGCCCCTTTCAAAATTAAGATAAAAGTTTTTTTTGTCAAAATCCAAATTTTATTCGATAACAAAATAAATTATTTTGCTTAAAAGTATTTTAATTTGGAAACCCTAATTCGAGCCTGCATTAGTTTGGTATCAGAGCTAACTGTGATTCACTCATAACGCGAATCACGCGATCCGGATTTTAAAAAAAATTTATGTCCTTTTAATTTAAAAACTCTATTTTATTTTTTTAAAATTAAAATCTTTATCTTATTTGTATTTTTTTAAAAATTAATAAAAAATAAATTAACTTATTATTATTTTTAAAATCAATTAAAATTTTGAGAAAATTAAGAATCGACTTATTTTAAATGGAGAGATGAGTCGATCACTTAAAAAATAGCGTAGGGGGTCTGACCCAGCGTATGAGCGACTTAACGAAAGCAGTCGACAATCTCACCACCACCATCGGAGGTCTTGGGCACATAGTGAACAGATTACACAAAACGGTCAACACTATAGAAGCCACCATGCACTTAAATCGAGTATCTTTCCCAGTGGTCGAGGTCGACTCTAACCCTAGGCCACTAGAGCCTGTATAACCTGAACCACGTAACCCCCCTCGTTGGGATGTAGGGATCAAATTAGACGTTGGTGATTTTGAGGGACATTTAGAACAAGAGGGTTTCTTAGACTGGTGCGAACGAATGAATCGTTTTCTGGCTTGAAAGCAATTGCCCCAAGTTAGGCAAGTTGAGTATGCCACACTTAGACTGAAAGGGTCCGTCCTAGTTTGGTGGGGACAATTAGAGCGATCTAAATTTAATTTAGGCATGCCCCCCGATCATTGCACGGGCAAAGTTTAAAACACGACTTTGAAAATGATAGTTCCACCCGATTGTTTGCAGACCCTCTACCATCGGTTCCACAATCCAAGACAAGACAAATTAATGGTGGATGAGTATACACATGAGTTCCTAGTCCTACCGTCTCACCTCTACCTCCGAAAGGACGATGCAATGACCTTATCCCGTTATCTGAATGGGTTACGCTATTCTATTCGAGACCAGCTCGAACTTCTTGATTATAAGGACTTAGGAGAGATTTCGAGTCGCACACGGAGAGTGGAGTTCTTACAGAAACAGACCTTATCCCGTTAAAGATAGGAATACTGAGAGATCCACATCGAGCGTCACCACAATCACTTGACGCAGGACAAATCTATAAGCGGCGGGAAAATCAGTGAACTAACCTGACATGTTGTGCAAAGCCCGACAGATTAAGCCACAATTAGATAATAATTAAAACATCCTGCACAAATAAATTCACAGTCAGACACAATAATTAATTTGGGCGAAAAACAAGCTTAGACTTTCCTTCGCGTGGAGGGCCAAAACAAGAGCACGTGTTAAATAAACCCTGCAAGCTACAATAATAATTTATGGCAAAATTCTATGATAATGTTTCTCCAAGCAAATATAAAATGTCCAACTCAATAAGTAAATGATGAAAATGATAAACCAATACTACGAAATCTCACCAAATAGTGAGATGACGTAGACACTGAAGAATCTGGAGCAGGAGATGCCTGGACGACGATCCGAGGTGGAGCCGGTGACGTAGAAATGACAGAGGTGGCTGTCCTCTGCGACAGATGGTGGAATTGGGCCGAAAATGGATAGATCCGACCATGCGAGGGTAGATCCGGGCGGGGAAGTGTGGATCCAAAAATATGAGATCAAATTCGGGCTGAAAACTCCAGATCGGGGCTAATCCGGGAGGAGGATGACTTTGGGTGGTGGTTCCACATAAGGGGTGGCTGGAGGCAAGGAGATTGAGGGGGTTTAAGATGAGTGGTGGCTGTAGATGGGAAGGGGGGAGACGGAGGTGCTTTAGGGGGCAGAGGAGTAGTCGGCCTGGTGGTAGGGGGCCGAGGGAGGCAGACTGCCGGTGGGTTTTAGCAGGGTGGAGGATCTGAGTAGGGGAGGCTGTAGGGCCAACTGCTGCAAGGAATCTGAAGCAGCAGGCCACAGGCTTTGGGGAGAAAAAACTATACTATAAGAATCGTAAATTACATTTTTAACACGAGATAAGTAGGAAATAAACCTGATCAGCAAGGTGGCTGGGTTTTGGGGCCATGGAGGCTTAGAGAGGGGGCTTGGGAGGGGGGAAGAAGGGGCTGGGGTTAGAGCAAATCTTGGGGAGGGAGATACACAACTAGGAGTTGTCACCTAGGGTTTCACGGATTAAGTACTTTTTAAATGCAAATTGCTCCGGTCATGAAATGATCACTCCATTGCTGAATTTTTCTGTCAATGTGAAACTTTTTTGTACTGAAATGGAAGAAGAGTAAAAGAGACTCGAATTAACACTGTCGAAGATACTGGGGAAGGCTCAGTAAAAAGAAAAACCCCAGGGACGAGAAATCACTCTCGGCAGAGAAGGATTGGAAGAGAGATTTGACAGACAGAGGGGGGAAAGGCTTCGAGGGAGTGGAAAAAGGTTTTATAGGGCTGTTTCTAATCAGAAACCCTAATCTCTCGGGTGGGTTTTGGCAGGACAGACGAAAGGGGAAGAAAATGTTTAGGGCTTGATGCAGCCATCACCGCATCTAGGGACCAAGGTTGTCAGAATCGAGATACTAGACGAGATTGTTTTGAGGTTGGATCGGATCGTAAGATTGGATCGAGCATCGATTTACAAAATCTGGATCGTAGGATCGTAAGATCCTATGATCTGGATCGCGATCCTGACAACCTTGCTAAGGACGCGTGATACCATCACGTGACCAACATTGTTATTTTGTTTTATTTTTTCTGTTAGTTTTTTTGTTATCGTTATGTACCACACTTTTATGTAGTTTTAAATTTCTGCTCGTCGGTTTGACCGCCCGGTGAAATCCTAAGTAAATGATCCGGCAATTTTAGTAGTAGGACGCAAGAGGCAAGCCCAAATAAAAAGAAGCATAAATTTAAATTCAAAAATCTCCATAAATTTAGGACAAGATTTAGAAAAGTAATATTACTCAAGATAATTTTGATTCTCATTGGCAAAGAGGAAAAAAACTCATTGCCTTTTATTTGGGAAAGTCAGATTTGGCAAGCTAAAGACATCCAAACCTATTATTTAAAGCAACCACCATGAAGTTTTAGGTAGGCGGGTAGAATCAGAGGAGCGAAATATTTTTATTCCCTCTGACATATCGACCCAAGTGTCCCTGCCTGTTTCTCCTTGCATCCAACCCGACGAACCATCCCGCCTTTAGAGTTAACCCAGAAGACTTTGACGTCTCTGCGAGACACCTCCAGCGAACTCCGCCTGACGCTGCCAACATTTCCTCCCGATACCCCGACATTTATCCATCAGATCCACCGTCGCCAGTGGAGTCCAGAGCCGTCACCCCTCTCCGTCGGCTGCCCAAACACGGACGTCGTCGACCCCGCCTCCAACTCTAGCATCCATCTCTAGCTGCTAAGTTGAAGTCAACCTCTGGCTTCTTCTCCCATCAACCATCAGTGCTCCCCCCTGCCACATCTAACTGTCCTGGCGGGCCAGTTTCTGGGTACAACACTTGGGACAAGTTTCTGAGTGCTGTTGAGGCAGCCGACCTATCTCTCTGCTACTACTGTTTAGCTTTAAATTTATGAATTCTAATTAATTAATTGTGGGCTTGGGGGTGAGCTTTCATACTGCTCTAATTGTCGTTACTTCATAAATTATTGTTGTAAGTTATGCTTGTGGAATTACAAATCGCGCAACGATGCAACTCGTTAAACGCTCAAGGGAACTTTTTTCAAATAACAATTAACAGTTTTTGTGAAGTTTGTGTTAGGATGTGATTTCGCGCGCAAAGCTTCGATTTTGGCCACTGGGCCCCTTTCAAAAGTAAAAGATAAACATTTTTTGTCAAAATCCAAATTTTTTTCAATAACAAAATAAATTATTTTGCTTAAAGTATTTTAATTTGGAAGCCCTAATTCGAGCGTACATCAGTGCCTATTTACTTTTTCAAGAATTGAGCAATGAAATTGGAATTGGTATTATCAATTCCAATTCCGGTGTTCGTTTGGCCTTGTTTTCAGGTGGAATTGGCTTTCCCCCAAAATTCATAGGTTTTGATTTTTCAAAAAATGGTCTATCCCTAAAACCGACCACTTTTGGTCAGTTTTGGGGGCCAGCCCTTGACAGTGAGAAATCACATTGTTCTCATTCACGGTTCTCCTCTCCAGTGAGCTTCTTGCATCTTTTTGTCGAGCGTCTCACATCTCCTCTCCAGTGATGGAGTTCAATTTCTCCTCCTCTAGCGTCGGCTTCTGGATCTTATCGAAGTCTATCGTAGATCTTGTCGAAAACCATCTCCTCCAGAAGGTACATGGTGTTCTTGCCGAGCTGGAAAAGTACAGGTCTTTGTATGCAGGTGTTAACCTAACTTAATCTCCAGTGCATATATATATATATATATATATATATATATATATATATATATATATATATATATATATATATATATATATATGGCTATTGGCCTAGGAATATTTTGAGTGAAGATTTTTGTACTACAGTTTTAGTAGGATCTTGTAAAATATTATTAGTTCTAATTTCATGTTTTGTTCTAAAATGATTCAATTTATTTCATTTTTTCATCATTTATGCTCAATCTATGTTTAGAAAAGCTAGTGGTAAATGACAAAAACAATCTATTTTTCATAACTATTTCCACACTTCTAAATAATTTCTATAACAAGTGAGATAAAAATTTTGAATTAAAAGAAAGATGAATGTAAAAGGCAGAGGATTACTCATACAAAAATGGTTGTATTTAATTCAATATGTTATTATCGACATTAATCTAGTCTGTTTCTTATAATTAATGAACAAAGATTACTGAATTGCAAATAATTATCCCAAACATATAATTGTATGTGAAGAATTATCAATTCTTGTCTATGAATTTCATTCTGCAATCGAACAAAAAAATTGACAGATTCAATTCTGGAGCCTGAAAATCTTCCTGCAAACGAACAACAGATTTTATTTTGGCCTAATTCCAAAACCTCTGCGTCGTAGGTTTTCAGCCAAAACCGATTCATGTCAATTAAAACCTACCAAACGAACACTGTGTTCGTTTTGATGATATTGGGAGGGTGGAATTGGAATTGGTCCAATACCAATGCCCACAAAGATTGGAATTGGTCAGAATTCCAATTATGTAATTAGATTTGTCAATTATTTTGTTTCGCTATGTAGAGAGGAAAAAAAGAGGAACCTTGTATATATGTTCACTTGTCTCAAATACAAAGAATGAGTACATATTTATAGGAGGGAGAAAGAAAGAGGAAGATCCTATACATGATGTGAGACTAAAGAGGAGAGAAATAACAATAAAATTACATAATGGGCCTTTGTCAAATGAGCTTCTCTAACACCCCCGCAAGCTGTAGCGTACAAGTCATATGCACCCAGCTTGGACAAACACTGGTAAAATAAAGTACTTGATAAAGCCTTCGTGAGAATGTCAGCAACTTGATCAGTGCCCGGAACATGCTTTAATTCAAGTTTCTTCATTTGAACTTTCTCTCGAATAAAATGACAGTCAACCTCGATATGTTTCTTGCGCTCGTGAAACACCGGATTCTTTGCTATGTGTGTGGCTGCCTGACTGTCACAAAATAGAACAACAGATGAAAGAAGTTTTACCCCCAGGTCAGCAAGGAGGCTTTCAAGCCATGTGAGTTCAGAGACCACCTATGTCGTCGATCGGTATTCTGCTTCTATGGAGGATCGAGCAACCACGACTTGTTTCTTACTTTTCCATGTAATGAGATGACCGCCAAAATATGTACAGAACCCACTGGTTGACCGCCGATTGTCCAGTGAGCCAGCATAATCAACATTTGAATATGCAACCAATGCTGGAATAGAGTTGGAGGTTTTGTAAACCAGCCCTTGACCCGGAGCTGCCTTAAGGTATCGGAGAATCCGTTCAACCGCCTGGAGATGAGAAACCCGGGAAGCATGCATGAATCGACTGACAATCTCAACAGCGAACGATATATCAGGCCTCATGACCGTTAGGTAGATCAACTTTCCCACAAAGCTCGTCGATAGTATTCCGGGTTCTGGAGAGGTAGATTATCATTAGAGGTATGAGCACATAGCTTGTGATTTGCCTCCATCGGAGTAGAAGCTGACTTGCAGCCAGACTGGCCAGCGCCTTTGAGGAGATCAAGACAATACTTCCGTTGGAAGAGGACAAGCTCATCCGGACGTCGTGTGATCTCAAGACCGAGGAAGTAGCGAAGATGCCCCAGGTCTTTGGTCCGAAACACAGTGCTGAGATGCTGTTTGACCGCGTGAATCCGCTTTGAATCATCCCCAGTGAGCAGGATGTCATCAACATAAACTAGCAGAAGGACTGTTCCTGTTGCCCGGTGTCGAGTGAATAGGGAGAAGTCTGCGGAACTTCGAGTGAAGCCCATGTCCGAACAACCTTGCTGAACTTGTCAAACTACGCCCGAGGGGATTGTTTGTGACCATAGATGGGTTTATTCAGAAGACACACACGAGACTCCTCCATGGTCTCAAACCCGGGCGGTTGGCGCATGTAGACGGTTTCCTAAAGATCACCATTCAAGAACGCATTCTTAATATCCAGCTGATGAAGAGGCCAGTGACGATGCACAACCACGAAGAGCAGGACACGAACAATGTTGAGCTTGACCACCGAAGAGAAGGTTTCCTCATAATCAAGGTCCTGCTGTTGAGTTAAGCCACGGGCCACCAGACAGGCCTTCAGACGGTCAACAATGCCATCATGAGCATGTTTGATGACGAAAACCCATTTACACCCAACAGGCTGCTGACTAGGAGGTAAAGGGACAAGAACCCAGGTCTGGTTGGCCCAAAGGGCCGTCATTTCCTCGTCCATGGTAACCCGCCAGCCTGGATGCTGAAGCGCCTCCTGCACAGAGTTTGGGACAGAAACAAAGGATAACGATGTGACAAAGTGAAGAAGTGGCGGTGAAAGGCGATGAAGAGAGACATAATTCGCCATAGGATGAGCGGTGGAGGCTGGAGCCGGAGCAGCAGGCTGCGGAGCGTCAGAGGTCGAAGCCGACTGCAGTGGGGCAACGTGACAAGGAGAGCGACGAGAATAGACCCAGATGACAGGTGGCTGGGGAAGGACCGGAGGCTGGGCAGGAGGGGGGGAAGGTGGAGACCGGGGAACAGAGATGACAGGGCGCACAACGGGCTCCGAAAGAGGAGCGAGATCCAGAGCGGAGAAGAAGGGAAGATCTTCTCGGAAAGCGACATCTGCAGAAATGGTCACCTTGCGGGTAGTGAGCGAATAACACACATAACACTTTTGAGTGCGCGGGTAGCTCACAAAGACATATTTGGTCGCACGGAAATCCAACTTGTCGGTAGATGGGCTGATGTGGTGAACGTAGCATGTACACCCAAAAATACGAGGAGTAAGAGGGAAGGCCAGAGTGGAGGGAAATAGGAGGCTGAAGGGAGTAACATTTTGGAGGACGGAGGACGGGAGACGGTTGATAAGAAAATAGGCCGTGGAGAGCGCAAAGTTCCAGTATGGTTTGGGAACCCGCATTTGAATCATAAGAGAGCGAGCCGCATCAAGGAGATGTCGTTTTTTGCGTTCGGCGACACCATTCTGCTGTGGGGTATATGCACAAGATGTTTGGTGAATAACCCCAAACTTGGAGCAGAGGGTCGCGAAGTCATGACCAGTGTATTCGCGCGCATTATCAGTGCGAATAGTTTGAATGAGCGCATAGAATTGAGTGCGAGTCTCAAGAATGAAGGCCCGAAATACGCAGGGAAGCTCAGAACGATCACGAAGGAGATACAGCTATGTCATACGAGAATAATCATCGATGAATGTAAGAAAATAACAGTAGCCAGAAATACTAGTAATTTTGTACGGACCACATATATTAGAGTGTACCAAAACAAAAGGAGCAGAGCTCCGAGTACAATGAGAAGGAAAAAATGAACGTGGCTGCTTGCCAAAAATACAGGTTTCACACAAAAAAACAGGAAGAGATATATCCGGGAGAGCCTTCTGGATGAAGGGAAGAGGAGCATGACCAAGACTCCGATGCCAATCCGAAGAGGAGACAAATGCGAGGAGAGTAGGAGAGTCATCAAGAAGGTAGAGCCCGTTCTGCAGTCGCCCCCTACCAATGATAGTCCGCGTCTGCTGATCCTGTATCAGAAAAGAAGAAGAAGTAAAGATCACAGAGCAATTTAAGTTAGTAGTAAGACGACCAACATAAAGTAAATTGAAAGAAGAGCCCGGAACATGAAGAGCCGAGCGCAAGAGAAGGGAGGAGGCAAGTGGAATATCAGCACATCCAGAGACAGAGACAACGGCCACATTGACCACAGTAATGTACTTCAGGTGAGGAGAAGACAAGTACTGAGACGGTCGAACAGAGGTGATGTGATGAGTGGCACCGGAATCGATGATCCATCGCGGACCAGTGGAGAGACAGACGATACCTTCATTGGAGATGGAGGCAGCGGAGGCAACCGAGGCCGGCGGGCGGCTGAGCAGGCCATGAAGATGCTGGAGCTGAAGGCGAACCTCGTCGAGGGCAGTACGAGTGGGAGAGGAGTCAGTGACAACAACAGAGGCCTGCGGACGAGGAGGACGACCATGCTTGCGATAGCACGTGGCTTCAAGATGCCCGTCTTTGCCGCAGAAAGAACACTTAGGCCGCGATCGGCCACCCTGACCATGTCCTCGAGAATCAGAACGGCCCCCACGAGCTGAAGAAGGGAGAGGCAGTAAAGGTGCAGGGGCCTGCTGAACAAGGGCCGAAGAAGGAGGTCTAGAAAAATCCGGAGGCGGGGAGACCTTGAGAAGCATCGAGCACACATCCGAGAAGGACGGAGTAACTGTAGAGGAGAGGATCTGAGCCCGCACACTGTGAAGGTGATGCGGGATCCGAGCCATCATCATGGTGATACCAACAGCTTCCTTCCGGGCACGTTGGGCAGCAAGGTCCACAGTAGGAGGCTGATGTTGGATCCAAGCTTCGACTAGAGACGGAGTCTGGGCAACAAAGGAGGTCAGATCGGTCGCCCCACCACTATCAAGGGCCTGAAGTGCAGTGATAATGTCATACAAATGGTGAAGACTATCTTTGCCGGAGTAGAGGGAATGGAGCTCGTCCCACATGCCCTTGGCCGTCTCGTGGTACATGACCAGACGATAAGACTCGCCATCAAGAGAGTTAAGGATTCACGTCTGCACACGACCATCGTTGCGTAACTAGTCGTCAGTAGGAGTACCGGTAACGACCAGAGTCAAGTGATGAAGAAACACCTTCGATTGCAGCACCTTGCGAACAGAGTGCGCCCATTCCACAAAATTCTTCTTACCGGTCAGAGACATAATTGTAATCCAGAGCTCATCGCGAACGTCTGGATGAGAGGCCAGGCGGTCTGCAGGAGAAACCGCCGTTCTGGTAGTGTCAGCAGAATAGGCCATGAAGACGAACTGCGGCTAGTAGAAAAGAGCTTCAACTGAGGAGGCCGCGCGGGTAGGGAGGTCGCGCGACTAGAGGGGAGACCGCCTGGTCACGGTGTGAAGACACCAGCGACAAGGAGGAGGCCGCGACCAAAGTCGGAACCCGGAAGAAAGATAAGGCAGCGGGCAGAGACAACCCGCTCGAGAAGACCGCAACAGATAAAGACAGGCCGCGCGAACAGGAAAGATAATACCGCAGCGAGAAGAGCCGGAAACCACGCACGATAGGGAGGGAAGGAGAAGACCGCGACCTAAATGCGGGAAGGCAACAGTCCGCACGGTCTGGCTGAGCACAGCAGCGGTCAGAGCAAAGAAGGCCGCAAGAGGAATGCGACCGAACAGGGAGACGAAACCACGAGTAAAAAGGCTTGAGCGGAAAGAGAAGGCAGCTGGATGGAGAAGCAGATCGCGGCGAGCTGAAACAGTCCGCGACGAGTAAGAGGTCGCGAGTAGGACTCCAGCGAGAAGAAGGCAGCGGATAGGAGAAGAAGAGCGCGGCGAGCTGAAACAGTCCATGGCGAGGAAGAGGGTAGAGAGACCGCGGCGGACAAGAAGAGCCCGCAGTGGATAAGAGGAGCCCGCAGCGGACTGAGCGAGAACAGTGGGGAGAACAGGGCCGCGGCGGACTGGAGCAGTCCGCAAGAGGGAAAACGCAGCGACCGTGAACAGTCCAGGAGCAGGGAGCCCACATTGGATATTAACAGCCCGCGGCAGGAGAAACACAAGAGGCCGCGAGCGAGAAGGGAGCGCGGTCTGGACGGGTAGAAGCTCGCAAGGATGGGAGGGAAGGGAAGAAAGCGGACTGGAATAAAGCCCGCAGTGAGAAGAGCAGTAGGTCGCAACGGATTGCCGAGAGGCAGCAGACTGCAGAAAAGCAGCGGACTGAATGAGAACTGTAGGGAGAAGTGGGCCCCACGGTACGGGGAGAAAAGTGGCTATAAGAAGCCTGAGGAGGGGGGGGGTGGAACCACGATGATGAAGAGGAAGCGGATGCAGAAGAGCAGACCGCAGAACAAACTGAGGTCGCAGCAGGCCGCAGGCCGCAGCGGGTAGACGAGCAGGCCGCAGGAGATCAAAAGGAGCGGATAGAGTTCGGGAGTCCGCGAGAGGCCAAACCTCCCTCTGATACCATGTAGAGAGGAAAAAAGAAACCTTGTATATATGTTCACTTGTCTCAAATATAAAGAATGAGTACATATTTATAGGAGGGAGAAAGAAAGAGGAAGGTCCTATACATGATGTGAGACTAAAGAGAAGAGAGAAATAACAATAAAATTACATAATGGGCCTTTGTCAAATGGCTTCTCTAACACGCTACATGATAGAATTCAATCACAAAAAATTTATTTTGAATAAAAATAAAATAAACAGATTAAATTACGCATAATTTATATGTTTCAGTAAATGAAATTGTCAATTAAACAAAACAACATCACTCATACAACGAAAGGCACGAGGATCAAGTTTTGTTTGAGTAGTGTTATGAATATGAACAAAACATAAACACCTAAACATACAGGGTACAAGAGTAGCAGGAGGTATGCCAAGGGTATGAAGAGGAGTACACTTATCCAGATGACGAGACGACATACGATTGATGAGGTAAACCGTAGTGAGAAGGACATCACCCCAATAGTATTTTGGAAGAGAATGTAAATAACAAACATCATGCCAATTCAAGAAGATGACGATTTTTTCGTTTAGTATCACTATTTTGTGTTGGAGAATGTACACAAGTGGTTTGATGAACGATGACATGAGAACTCAAATAGTTTTCAAATTTGATATCCACATATTCACGCCTATTATCACTGCGAAATTTTTTTATAGTGACACCAAATTGAATCGAAATCATTTTATGGAATTTTTGGAAAAGAGGGAACACTTCATTTTTACTATGCATCAAATAAACTCACGTGGTACGAGAAAAACAATCAATGAAAGTAACAAAACAATGATAACCAGAGATCAAAGCAACAAAACCAAGACTCCATACATCACTGTGAATAGTATGATTGTATGAAATAGTATAACATAAGGCTTAGACACATGATTGAAAGAGACACGCTTATGCTTAGCAAGTTCACAAACATTACACATAAAAGTTTTAAAAACAAAAGATGAAAAACCAGAAAATAATGTCTGCATAGTAGAAATAGAGGGGCCCAAGCGATGATGCCAGGTAGCCAACTGAGGAAGCTGGTGAGCATGAAAGGCCTGGGGAACAACGACATCAAACACGTACAATCCATCACACATTTTAGCAGAGTCAATCACCTTCTTCGTCTACAGGTCCTGAAAGACACAATAAGAAGGAAAGAAAGTGACAGAGCAGTTCATGTAATTTGTAACATGACTAACATATAAGAGGTTGCGAGTAAAAAAGGGGACGTGAAGGGCAGAAGCCAAGGTAAGAGAAGAGCAAGTGATGGAGCCTTTTCCTGCAATAGAGGAAAGGGTTCTATCGACAATGCTTACCCTGTCTCTGCCAGACAATGGTGAATATGAAACAAAACCTGACGATGACCCAGTCATATGATTTGTGGCTGCAGAATCAATAATCCAATGAGTGACAAGCGGTACAACAGCAAAGTGAACACTTAGGCTACCTGAATGAGCAAAGGACGAGGATGGACCAGAAGTGGGCTCCGAGGATAACCCCTGCATCATGCGACAGAGAGTCATCATCTCATCAATAGAAAAGGCCCCAGGTAGAGACAGAGGCTCTGAGATTTGGGCACTGGAAGTACTATCATCAATGAACTCAGTCAGTTGAGCAGAGCGGGGAGAGCTGAAATTTGAGCGGCCACG
This sequence comes from Platanthera guangdongensis, assembly GCA_039583875.1. Classification (NCBI taxonomy): domain Eukaryota; kingdom Viridiplantae; phylum Streptophyta; class Magnoliopsida; order Asparagales; family Orchidaceae; genus Platanthera; species Platanthera guangdongensis. The sequence goes on from CM077156.1 coordinate 5,112,967, forward strand.
ACCAAGTCCACCGTGGCCCCCACGAGGAACCATGCCACCTCTCGATGGAGGGAGCCCATGCAATTTGAAGCAAGTGTCGCGAGTATGCCTACTCTGACCCTAATAATCACACATCAAGTGGTCTTTGTCCGAAGGCCTGTGCTTAAAGTCCCGAGAAGTGGTGCCTCTTGAATGAGAAGCCGCAAGAGCAGAACCACTAAAAAGACTCTCTGAACTGCAAGACTGACGACGGTCATATTCTTACTGAACAATGCTATAGGTCTCTGACAATGAAGGGACTGGTATGCAGCCAAGGATCTAAACAATAATCTGATCAAAATCCCGGTATAAACCATGTAGAAACTCAAACACCCTATTCCGATCTTCATGAGCACGAACAAGAAGAGCATCAACAAGAAGAGCATCAACTGTGCAAACAAGGTCGAGGGATGTAAAATGGTCATACTCCTGATATAGCTGAGTGAACTCCAAATAATAAGCGGACGGTGGTCGATCACCCCGTCGAAGGAGAAATATCTTTCGTCGTAGCTGAAAGATCTGAGCAGTGTTGCCTTTTCGGGAATTAACAGATTCAACACGACTCCAAATATCTGCAGCGATATCCCAGAATAGGTAATTTCGTGCAATGGTCTCTTCCATGGAATTAATCAACCAAAGATGTGCTGGTAGCATTAAAAAAATTCCGAGAAGAAAAACTAGCCTCCACGAGATCACAGGAAAAGGGCGATACCGATAAAAAAATGCCATACACCATGAATAGGACCGCCTCAGATCCTAGAGCAATAGATCCTTGAGTGCTGAAGTCGAAGAAGACTTGAATATGGAGGTAGAAGCCTTTTCATGAGAGAAAACAAAGGAGATAAAAATCCCATGATCCATGATATAGAAAGATCTGGTGGAGAGATTACTTGATCCCACTAGTAGGAGTTAGAGAGATGAAAAACAAAACTTTTTTGAGAAAAACAGGGAACATCAAACGGTTGCCGGAGTGGCGGCCATCTGGGGCGCCGATCAGACCCCGTCCGCCGATCGACGGGCTACACAATCCGCGACAGTCGGAGGTTTTGGGGAATGAGAGAGAGAGACGGTAGGAGGATGGAGAGAAGGGTGGCCAACAGTAGGAGTTCGTTGGGGTGCTGAGCGGCGGCTAGGGAGTTTTTCCTTTCCGTAGCTCTGATACCATATCAAACAGGAAAATAAAAATCTTATTATTAGAAAAGAGAAACCCCATATATATATAAGGTAATACAAATATTAGCTAACAATTTTAAATAATAACTTTGGGATCAAATTTAAATTTTGGTCCGCTATGCAGACTCTAACGGGTGATAGTTTTTGGATAATTAATCTGCAATTAGTTGACACTCATAAGTGTCTAGCGAACGAGCGTATGATGCGATATGATTTACTGATTCCACATGTCGATCTAACTTTCTCCCTACCTTACTTTTCAATCTACCGTATCTTCTACTTTGTGATTTTCTCATATTTGATGCTCTGATTTTTATTGTTCAATTAAATATTTTGCATAAAATAATGGCCAACAATTTGTGAGCATCTTCAAAAATCTATAATTCCATGTTTGATTCTCACTAGGGGTTATATTTTTCCGAAAGAGATTGATTGTACGCCTCTTTCAGGAACTAGAGTGTACCTATAGGTCATGTGCTGCAGTTGCGGGTCCTTCCTTTGTCCTATTTCCTACTACAATAGGGCAATGGCAACATTTCTCTGATCACGTTTGGACATTCTAGTCACAGGCCACATTACAGTCTCGTCGGGGTCGAGCTCTTTCAACCCCGAGAGAATTATTAGAACCCGTGTTGGTCCTTTATCATATTTTTCTTTCATACGACTTTGTGTTATTTTGTAGCGAATGTCATTGCGCACCCTAATTTCCTCTTATTTTCTCTCACGTTACTAGCTCATGTATCTTTTATTTCGCGCATGTTATTCGTGCATATTTGTTTGGCTTATTGGCGTGACCGACTAATAAGACCATGAATGTAAAGTTCTGTAAATCTAGGTTAGATGATAATTAAGGTACATTTTGAAAAAAATTATATTTTAAATCAAGTATTTTAATTTAATTTTCTGAAATTATAATTTAGTAATCTAATTTTAATTTCAGAAAAATTTAAAAATAGAGAATATCAAAGGGTTTTATCATGCAAATTCCTCCCCTTAAAGAATCTCTTGGAATCCCCTCATTTGCTTTCATTAGCCGGCCATTTATTTTAAAACCTCCCTCATCTTTTATTTGTGCCATTAAACCCTCTCCATTACTTTGTACTCTTTCATTTATTAAATTATCAAGCCTTAAAACCTCTTTGAGAAGTATGACCCACCTCCATAAGCCGAACAAGAGCGCGCGAGCACGATACATGACATAAGCGCGCTAGTAGTATCCACAAAATTAAAAGGAAACATCCAAGAAAATAAAAGAAACAAGCCAAAAGACATGTGTCGAAACCGAGAATCGGCTTCTGTGGAGTCGGACCCTTAGGAAAGGGGTGACCTCGCACTTCTCTCGCAAGCTCAGACGACCAAAAACTTAGAACCAGAAACGGACCCAAGGCTCCAACACGGAGGTCCCACCGTACATCCGGAAGATCTCAGAGCACTTCCCCTCCTTAGCCAAGTACTGAGCTAAGGATAACTCAGAAAGCGCAAGAAGAATAGAGAACAAGTAAGTGTGCCCTCTGAGTACCCCCTTGGGTCTATTTATAGTTTTTTGAAGTTGGTCTGCTAATAGCTCACCTCCGCTGTTCTACACAGCTATAGGCAGCCCAAGTCGGTCTACCAATAACGTAACTCCGCTGTTTTGAAAGGCTATGGGCAGGCCAGCGGGGGTGGAATGGTAAAGATACAACACACGTCACTGGGCGAGTGGCTCTTGAAAACCTCCACTCGCCTTGGGAGGCGAGTGCTCGATGGGGCTGACACTCACCGCCTCCTTATGGCCCTGGGCGAGTGGGGGCCTAACCCGTCCCACTCGCCTGCTCCACTCGCCCCATTCCTGTTCCACCCCTGCTAGGCGAGTCGGCGAGGCTGCAGAGCCCTTACCTCCCTCCGACTCGCCTGGGACTTGGGCTGCACCAAAATGGCTGGACCGACTTCTGCTAACCCCACTCGCCCGGACACGGTGTTGTACAACATGCGCGACACAAATGCAAATACAAATGCAAAAAATCTTACTTCCACCGCATTATTTCAAATAGATATTATTTTAATATTTAAAATATAATCTCCTCGAATTTTGTTTTCATAAGCATGGTATCATAGGCAAGTTTGATTGATTTCTATTGTGAATCCGATCTATTATTTTTTTAAAAATATCCTTAAGAACTTTATTTCCCCCAAAAATTTGTATTTATTTTTAATATAAACTTTCTTGTTTCTTATTAAAAAATAGTTATATATATAAAAAAATAATTGTTGTGTGTTTTAATGTTAAAACAATAAGTATAGTGCGCACTTTCTAGTGTAAAAATGCTAAAAAAACTAGAGTAATTTTAAATTAGGGTTTTCCTCAAGTTTTTCTAAAAAATCTTTAAAAATGGAGAATATTGATGAGGGTAAGAAGACTTGTTGCGAAAGTACCCAAGCTGAGGAGGTTCTCTTCAGTTAATGAAAAATGTTGAGATTCTCTCCAGTAATATTAAACATGAAGTGAACGAGATGTGGTTTATGGTAAGAAGACTTGTTGCGAAAGTACCCAAGCCTTACGATTACCCTGACTACCACCCAACTTCGTATCAACAAGTGCAAACTGGGTTTCGGTCTACTGATTGTCATCTTTCTAGTCTCGTCGTTTCCCTCACGAGCACATTGACCCCGCTTATCTCCACTATAGCACACCCTTTAGTCGAGGAGGTTCTTCCTGAACCCTAGCTCCGGGGAGAAGAGTTTCCTCCTCATCCTGTCATCCCGACTGAAATGGTGATTCCACTTGCTCACACTGTATTACAACCTTTAGCCACCGAGTTTATTCTCGAGCCCTTACTTCAAGAAGAAGAATTTACTAGTTTTGTGTCACTCACCATGACCGACACAATTTCGATCTTAATTCTCTCAGAGGATTTGGCCAGTGATGGGACTCTCATCTTAGATTACATGGATTCGATCTCCCTATGTCCTGATTCCTCTAGCCCACTGCAGTCGCAAACCCTTGATGCACAAACCTTATGGTTGATGCCTCGATGGTCACTCACCAGTGACATTCGAGTCACTACCCTATATGGACTTTGTATTTGGAGACTGTTCTTTTATTCCTTATCCTCTGAATCTAGACATGTACGCTAAAATTTATCCTCAAATTATTTATTTGTTTAGGAGAATTTGTATTAGGAGGATAGACTCGTTTTCTAGGATCTTCACTCATAGGGATGCATGATTTAAATGTTTGCTTTGGAAAATTTTAAATGTTCAATTTGGGATCTGAAATTCGATTAAAATTTTGCAGCGCTAGTCAAATTCTAGCGGTTATAATCATGACGATAATTGATCTTGGCTTGGTAGATGCTTGTAAGTGTCTAGCAGGAGTACGTATGATGCGATATGATATAAAGATTATACTGGTTAATCTTGTTTGCTTCCTACCTTGCTTCTTACCTTGCGTTTTGAAACCCCCTCTCTTCCACTTTGTGTTAATCTCCTTTATGATGTTCTAAATTTTATTGGTCATTTAAATATTTTGCACAAATTTATAACTAACAATTTGCGAGCATTTTTGAAAATCTATAATTTCTTGGTTGATTTTCTCATCGGGGATTATAATTTTTCGAAGATGATTGGTTGTCTGTCTCAATAACGGGATTTTACCTACAGATCTTGGTTATTCAGTGACAGACAGGTAGCACAACATTTATGAGATCGACATTTGAACTTTCTACTTGTAGGTCACATCGCAGTCTCGTCGGGGTCGTGTTCTTTTAATCCCGTGAGAATCGATGCAATCTGAGTCACATTCTTATGTTTATGATTTTGTATTTTCATTTGTGTCGTGCATGTCCTTGTGTCTGTTTCTTTTATGTTTGAAGTATGAAAATATTTAGAGAATGAAAAAATTTTGTGGCTTACATGTTTTTTCAATAAGATACTGAAGTCAAAGTGATTGTACTGGTGAATGACTCTTATCTAGGAGGTCTGGAGATCGAGCCCCGACCTCAACAACCTGCTGCGTGGTGGTGACTCCACGGCGGAGACCTGATTGGGGTGTACGGGCCGCGGCTCAGTTGGTGATGAGAGTGCTGGTGAAGACCTCTTATCTAGGAGGTCTGGGGATCGAGCCCCAACCTCAACAACCTGCCGCTTGGTGGTGACTCCATGGCGGAGAGCTGGTTGGGGTGTACGGGCTGTGGCCCTGATGAAAGCCGATTGATGCTGACTCCAGGTGGGCCCCCTGGTGGGACTCCAGGGTGGTGGGTAGGTGTGACGCATGTCCCGCATCAGAATGCCAGACAAATGAAGCGAAAGTATCTTGGAACCTTTGTATAAGAACAAATGAAATATACAAAATTATTTTAATTAAAGATGAATTAAATTGATGTGTCATACCATGAAACTATGAGAACGAGTAATAAAAAAAAGAGTAAGACGAGAGACTAACATCTCAGAGAATCGAATTAGATTCATGCCAGGGCGGTTGACCATGAAAACTATACATCTCTTGAGGAGACTCATTGACAACTACTAAGAAAGAAAACAAGATTTGCATATGCTGTTTATTGATCTTGAGAAAGCTTATGATAGAGTTTTAAGAGAAATCTTATGGAGAGTCTTAAAAAAGAAAGGTGTAAATGTATCATATATTGACATAATCAAAGATATGTATACAAATTCAGTAACAAGGGTGAGGACATCTGGAGGATTAACACAAGAATTCCCTATCACTGTTGGTTTACATCAAGGTTCAGCTTTAAGCTCTTATTTCTTTACCCTTATCTTAGATGAGCTCACCAGACATATCCAACAAGCAATACCTTGGTGTTTATTGTTTGCGGATGATATCATTTTGGTTGATGAGATGCGCGACGGTGTAAACGCAAAACTTGAATCTTGGCGCGACACTTTAGAAAAGAAGGGTTTTAGGTTGAGCAGGGCAAAGACGGAGTATATGAAGCTTAAATTTAGCAGTACAAGAAGGACAGATGACTTCATTAATAAGTTGGGTGATCAAGATATTTCCCGCAATGAGTGTTTTAAATATCTTGGATCGATAGTTAAAAAAGATGGAGGTATTGATAAAGATGTGACACATAGAATCCAAGCGGGTTGGTTGAAGTGGAGAGGCACATTAGGGATCTCGTGTGATCGTAAAGTACCTTTAAAACTTAAGGACAAGTTTTACCGTACTGCAATTAGACCAACGATGCTCTATGGTTCTGAGTGTTGGGCAGTGAATTGTGTACATGAACAAAAAATGGGAGTTGCGGAGATGAGAATGCTTAGGTGGATGTGTGGACACACGAAACTGGATAAAATTTGGAATGAATGTATCAGGGATAAGACAGGAGTAACACCAATTGCAGAGAAGATGCGAGAAGCTCGACTAAGATGGTTTGGACACGTACAAAGGAGACCATTAGAGGCACCTGTTAGGCATTGTAAGAGTCTAGTCACTAGGCATGTTAAACAAGGGATGAGTAGAATAATAAAGACTTGGAATGAAACTATAAGGAAAGACATGATGTACTTAGGCATCAGTGAGATTATGACAAAAAATAGGGCACAATGGCGACAAAAGATCCATATAGCCGACCTCACTATAAGGGATAAAGGCTCGAGTGTTATTGTTTCTTTTCAATTTCGTGCATGCTACCGCACACTTATGTCATTTATCGTGCTTGCGCCCTCTTGTTTGGTTTATTCGCGTGACCGATCAATAAGACCATGACTGAATATGTCCGTCAAATTAGGCTAGACATTAATTAGGGCAGACTTTGAAGTATTATTTTAATTATAATTAAGTTTGTTAATTTTCTAAAATTAACATCAAGTAAATTACCTATTAATTTCAGATAATATATTATTAAAATTTGTGAGAATATGAGAGAGTTTTATCATCCAAATTCCTCTTTTAAAAAACCTCTTGAAATTCCCTATTTAATCCCTCATTTATTTGCATTATTAAGACCTCTTCTCATTCCACTATGCCACACCACTTTTATTAAAACTGGCCCCTCTTGAAACCCCTTAACTCTTAAGTTTTATTATAATTTAATGAAATTAATCCTCATGTATTTAATCCCTAGCCTCTTTCCACGACAAGTAGCCTGGAAAATAGAAGAGAATGACAAGACCTCTATCCTCATCGCTCTCCTCTTCCAGCGCGATAAAATCGCCTGATCTTTCCTCCACCGATAGCGACGAAGTTCCCTGAGAAAAGATCGGCTCCGACGAATCTTCTTGTGGCCGATCTGCTGCCAACAAATCTTTCTCGACCACTCCCTGACAAAGACGAGCCTCCCTCTACCTCATTTCTCTGTTCCCTTCCTCCTTTTCGTAGAAGACGCCAACGCCTCTGAATCCTCTACCTGAGGGCCGGTCGACCACCGTCGACACATTCCCGACCCTCTCTAGCGGCTGCGACGCGGTCACCGCTTGAGCATCCTTGCTGCTTGCACCCGCTCTATTTCCCTACACTCAGTCCAGCCAGAGGACCACATTCCCGTGTTCCCCTTGATTTCCTCCTTGTTATAGTCGAGCATCCTCTTGCTGCGAGTATGAGCTTATGGCATACCACTTTTCCTTATCTCGCTCATGAATTGCTAGTATAATAATATGCTTAACGTTTAATTTGATCCTTAAAGTCAGAGGTTGCCTTAATAATTATCTTACCTATTTGTCGTTAATTTTAATTCTTGATTGATCTTGTAATCTCCTTTTCTTCATCATATTCCTGTGGACAGTGGCGGACGCGGGATCTTATTCAGTGTGGGCGAAACATAAAATCTTTCAAATTTTTACAAATTATTCAAAATCTACACTACTTAATGCTTATTTATAATAAATAAAATAATATACAACAACATAAAAATGAACTTATTTATTAAAAAAAATTATTAAGCCACATTCTAATTAACTTGTTTAAAAAAACAAATTTTAAACAATAACATAGTAATATAGTAATGAATTTGTTTATAAAAATAAATTTTTCAAGAATGATATAATAATTAGTTTGTTTATACAAAAATAAATCTTTCAACATAACAATAAATTTGTTTGTAAAAAGCAATTTTTAAACAATGTCATAATAAAGAGTTTGTTTATTTAAAAAATTTAAACAATGTCATAATAATGAGTTTGTTTATGAAAAAAACAAAACTTTAAATATGTCATCTCTAGGATTTGAACTCAAGACCATATAGATAAAAAAAAACACTACCAACTGAGCTGTAAAGAAAACTTGTCTTTATTTGTAATATTGTTAATATTATATATTTGCTGATTCCTTATTTAACATGACAACTATCTTATTTCCTATTATTGATAAAAATAGTTTTTTAAAAATTCAGTGTGCGCGGCCGCCCACACCCGACCCTTTGTAGGTCCGCCCATGCCTGTGGATGAATCTTACCTATCGTTGAATGCGAGAGAATGCTAATATTTATTCGCGTTTGCGATCCCTATGTTGATTGTCATGTGATATTATTAGTGAGCATCTCGCTTGCGCCGCATTATTTTTTAAGAGATGACATAAATTACTTTTAAAATTTAAATCCAGATTTTAGAATACATCACTTTCTAACCACGTAAGTTCAGAAACGATTGAGGCGATTGAGTGGTACTTTTACTTCTGCAGAAGATCGTGCATCCACACTTTGCTTTTTGCTTCTCCAGGTGACAAGGTATCCACCAAAGTAAGTGCAAAAACCACTGATGGATCGGCGGTCGTTTAGACAACAAGTATAGTCAGCGTCTGAGCAGTCAATGAAAGATAGGGATGAAGATGGCTTATATACACAAGCCCTTGACTAGTAGCACTCTTCATATATCAAATGATATACTCAACTGCACGAAGATGAGAAGTTTATGGAGCATGCGTGGAATGACTACAACCTCGATAACAAGGATATATCATGTCGTGCAACTGCAAGATAAATTAGTTTACCTACAAAATGACGATAATATTCTTGATTTTGGAGTAGTAGGTCGGAGTTGGAGCTTTGCGCACAGAGTTTCTGGTTGACATCCATAGGTGTATCTGTGGGCTTGCATCCGGAATAGCTAGCATCATGAAGAAGATCTAGAAATACTTCTGTTGAGATAATACAAAACAATCAGAGCGACGAGTTACCTTGATAACAAAAAAATTTAAGAGATTGCCCAAATCTTTGGTCTGAAATGCGGATGCCAAGTGTTTCTTGATCATGTGTATGCCCCGTGATAAGAATATCATCAACATGCACCAAAAGTATCACCATGAGATCATTACCCGTGATAAGAATATCATCAACATGCACCAAAAGTATCACCATGAGATCATTACCCGTGATAAGAATATCATCAACATACACTAAAAGTATTTCCGTGCCTGTCTAACGATAATGAATAAAAAAGAGAGTAGTTGGTCAAGCTTTGAGTAAATATAACATCACGAACAACACGACTAAATTTGTCAATCCACGCTCATGGAGATTGTTTAAGACCATAAAGAGACTTCTTGAGGTGCTCATGGTCTCAAATCCAGGAGGTTGTTGTATGTAAACAGTGTTAATATGATCACCTTTCAATAAAGCATTTTTGATGTCCAACTCATGCAACTACCAGTGACGATGAACAACCAGAGAGATCAAATCCCGGAAAGTATTCAACTTGGCAATGAGCGAGAATGTCTCCTCATAATTGATGCCATGTTGCCTTAGTTATTAAAGCCGCAATGCGCACCAAGGCGTAAAGGAGTCATGGATCCTAGGCGCAACGCTCAAGGCACAACCATATTCAGTTTAAATAATCAGCATCAAACATCACTGCATCTTATTAATCAAATTTTTCATCTATTCTACTCATTAATAATTAATTATTATCATTTATATCTCTTAAAAATAGAATAAATGTAATCACTTGCATCATATTTAAGTCTCAACGCTCGATTATGTTTCACAAACTCTAAATCATGCAAAAAAATATTGAGTTCTTACATTATTTCTTTCTTTATTTTGATTTTTTTTTACAATAGAAATTGCACCTAGACGCATCTTTTATGCTCCAAAGGCGTACAAAGGCGCAAACCTCCGAGCCTGGTGAGCCTTTAGGCTTAGGAGCGCTTGAGGCGTGCCTTTAACAACTGCAGTCTGCTTACATTCAAGCATCTAGAGTGAGTATACTGAAGTATTTCAGATGCTATCTGATAAAAACTATAGAGAAATAATTGTTAGTCATTCCAAGCTTAATGACTTACGCAATTATTTTTATCCAAATGCTGATTTGGGCATCATTCCAAAAAAGAATATTGAAGTTGTTGATATGTGTCCTGATATTATGATTATTAGTTATATCATTCCAAACTTGATGATATAATGGTCACAACTTGTATCTTTCCAAACTTGATGATAAAGCACAATTGTGAAACGACTAATAATAATCATAATAATTGAAGGAACATGACTTGATTATATGAAATCAATTTTCTAATTTCTTATAAATTAGATAAAGATGTTAATTTGTGATTCTTTCTTCATGGTTAGAGTATTACGTTCTCTTACTGATAGAACTAATCATTTTACTTTTGATAACAAATATTTGAATTCATAGAGATTTGTCTCATAACATTTTTATCGTAACTGTTTATAGATCAAATGGAGAATGAAGGAGAGACAGTTGATTTCGACCCATATGATGATGATTTGTTGTTTGCGTAGACCAAAGTTCAGTCATTAGTTTGAGTTTTCAATTTTTATTTACTATTTTGTTTGGAACCATTTACTTGAGTTTAGATTTATCTGTATTCTAAAATTCATGTTTTGTTGTTATTAACTCTTATTTTAAGTGACATGTTATATGACACCATTTATATGCAATATAGAAGGAGATTATTGAGATATATTTATATAATGGTAACTGGTGATTAATGGGTTGGTTTGGATCCATTAGGTATCCAATAACTCGTCGTCGGGGATTTAGGGTTACGCATATAAATACCCCTATTGGGGGAACATGGAGTTCATTCCAAACTTGACGGACACATGGGATGCTTCGAGCACAGTAATAGTACCTTAGTAAACATAGTTACACATATATGAGCTGTGAAATTTCCGATCGGCTAGTAAAATTCTACGTAATAATGTCACTTATTATAATCTTCCTATTTCATTGATTTTTGTTTTCTCGCTACCAAGATCCTGCTTGCCTACGCATTTGGTCAGAAAAAACTCAAAAGATATCAACATGAAAGGAGGGAATGAAAAATTCACGAAGATAAAATGCTACATGCAAGAGAAGGATATGATTACCTGACCTTTCGTTGGGAAGCAGCCCCATACAAGCATGCGCCCCTCACACAAGCGCGAGGGGGAGGGACTCCCTCCCCCGACCACCAACATACAGGTGGGTCCCTCCAACACGCATTAGCGCTCGTGGGCCTCACTCCCGCACACAGCAATGTGCGGGCGCACCTCCCGCGCGCACCGATATGCAGGGGCCTCCTCCCGCACACATCAGCGCGGGGGAACACCTCTCTTGCGCATCAACGTACTGGATCCCCTCGTGCTCTGACGCGCCTCTCTCTTTGCCTCCCAACGCACTTACTGCTGCACTCATCACCCATAACTACGCTCGTCGTCTGCCGCCACACTCCTCACACGCCGTCATCGCCTCCCGACCATATGAGTGCAAATAGTAAAATCACCCACTATTGGGGTATGGATAGTAAAATACCTCACCATAAGGTGAGCGTAGTAAAATCATCCATCATGGGAATGCGCATTGTAAATTCCCCACTATGAGGTGTGAATAGTAAAATCCTTCATCATAGAGGTGCACATAATAAAATCCTCCAACATGGAGGCGGACAGGGGCGGATCTAAGTATAGTCCAGGGTGGGCAGCTGCCCACCCTGAATTTTACGAAATGTTCCATAGATTATGGCGCGCATTAAATTTTTTAATCACGATTTTCACCCTCCGCCATTCCCGTGCCCAGTGCCCTAGCTGCTCCCGACCAGTGCCCCCCCATTCACCCTCCGCCATTCCCGTGTCGTAGCTCGTCCCGTGCCAGGCGCAGATCGCCAATCGCCAATCGCCATTCCCGTGCTGCTCCTGACCAGTGCCCCCCCCATTCACCCTCCGCCATTCCCGTGCGGTATCTTCTTCTTCTTCTTCTTCCCGTGCGGTATCTTCTTCTTCTTCTTCTTCCCGTGCGGTATCTTCTTCTTCTTCTTCTTCTTCCCGTGCGGTATCTTCTTCTTCTTCTTCTTCTTCCCGTGCGGTATCTTCTTATTCTTCTTCTTCCCGTGCGGTATCTTCTTCTTCTTCTTCTTCGATCCCAGTTCGACGAAGATCGTCGAACGGAGATCGACGATCTCCGGTTGCCTGTGATCGACGAAAATCGTCGATCTGACTCAGATCGACGATTTTCGTCGATCACAGGCAACCGGAGATCGTCGATCTCCGTTCGACGATCTTCGTCGAACTGGGATCGACGATCTTCTTCTTCTTCACGATCTTCTTCTTCACGATCTTCTTCTTCTTCACGATCTTCTTCTTCTTCACGATCTTCTTCTTCTTCACGATCTTCTTCTTCTTCTTCTTCTTCTACAGTCCAGAAATTACACATTTCTGGACTGAAATTCAGTCCAGAAATCTGATTTCTGGACTGAAACTCAGTCCAAAAATCTGATTTCTGGACTGAAATTCCAGTCCAGAAATCTGATTTCTGGACTGAAATTCCAGTCCAGAAATCAGATTTCTGGACTGAAAATTCCAGTCCAAAAATCTGATTTCTGGACTGAAATTTCCAGTCCAGAAATCAGATTTCTGGACTGAAATTTTCAGTACAGAATTCAAATTTCTGGACTGGAATTTCAGTCCAGAATTCAGATTTCTGGACTGAAATTCAGTCCAGAATTCAGATTTCTGGACTGAAATTCAGTCCAGAAATTGCTCTTTCAAACTAACAGCTAGGATTTGAGTGAAATTACACATTTCTGGATTGAAATTCAGTCCAGAAATCAATCCAGATTGCTCAAGGTCACTTTCCCCTGATTTTCTGCAGGAGAAATTGGAGTGAAATTGTAGCTGACGAACGGTCCAGATCTTTCTGCAGGAGAAATTTCTTTGATTGTTGTGCGACGGCCATAATCTCTTGTTTGAGCTAACGACGTTCCTCCACTTTCCTCTTGTGCAATTTGTCTATGTTTGTGTTGATTTTTTGTGGTGATAATTTTTTGCTTTAAAAAAAATACGCTCGAGAAGGCTTGGTGAAGCTCGTTGTTCTTTGTTGGGAGAGACCACCCCCTTGCGAAATGTTTGTTTTGGGTGGTTCTCTTTTGGTACAACATCACTCGTTCGGATTGTGTGAGTCCCTTTCGCTTGATCGAACATTGGTTTTATAGCACTTGGGAGATCTAAAGAGGCTTAGCGAACCTTCGTTTGGGCAAGTGTTTCTCTCTTGCCCATCATTTTTGTTGTGTAGACGTTTGAGCTAATTGTTACGGGCTATGGTCATTGTATAGGGAATCCGATCACAACGAGCACACTGAAAGGTGTTTTTTAATTACAAAGATGGATAAGTTTTTTAAGAAACTTTCAATTTCTGAATCAGCTCTTAAGAAAAAATGAATTTGTCAAGATGATTTGGAATCAAATTCAAAGAGGGCATTTTCTGCAATGAATATCGTGAAAAACCGTCTGCGTAATCGGATGGGAGACTCAATGATGAATGATTGCTTGGTTACATATATTGAAAGAGATATATTCAAAAGAATTGATAATGAGACTATCATCAAACGCTTTCAAAATATGAAAAGTCGACGTGGTCAACTATGAAAGGTAATGTTATGTGTTTTTAATTTTAATTTAGTTGAAATATTCTTAAATATTCATATGTTGTTTTTCTTGTATTAATACAGTTATTTGAATAATTTAAGTTAATTTTTTTAACTACATTATGAAATGAGTCTGCTCACCCTGGCATTATTTTCTGGCTCCGTCACTGGAGGCGGATAGTAAAAAACCTCCATCATATGGGTGCACATAATAAAATCCCCCATCATAGGGTGCAGATAGTAAAATCCTTAGTCATGGGGGGTGCACGTAGTAAAATATCCCATCATGGGTAGCGGATAGTAAAATCTCTCATTAATGGGTGTAGATAGTAAAATCTTCTATTATATGGGTGCACATAGTAAAATACCCCAATGCTGGTGGGGGGGATAAGGCGAGCTTTCAGGCACTCAACAACCCCATTCGGACCATGCTTGTTGGTGAAGACCCACTTACAAACCTCACATGTCTGACCGAGAGGAAGTGGGATAAGGTCCCAGGTATGATTTGCCCAAAGAGCTGTCATTTCTTCATCCATAGCAGCCCAGCACCCGGGATGTCGAAGAGCTTCTTGCAAAGAAGTAGAGGTGGAAATAGTCGACAAAGATGCCACAACATTGTGAAGCGCCGGAGACAAGCGATGCAATGAAATATAACTTGATAGAGGATGAGCGGAAGAGGCTGGTACCAGGTTAGCAGGGCGCAAAGTATCATCAGTAGAGGGTAACTATCGCTGGTCTACCGTAAGAGGGGGACTTTGATTGTATACACGAATAATAGGCGGTTTGGAAGGGATTGTAGTGGGTGTAGGAAGAAGAGAAGGAGAAGGGGATGTGATAGGAATGGTCGGGCGATATAATGTCGAGGTGTTGGTAGAAGTAGAAAAGCACAGTGAAAAGGTTGGTACTCAAGGGAAATTACATCAACACTGATAATTAGCTTGCAGTCAGTAGGGGAATAACATGCATAACCCTTACTCGTGCGTTTGGGCAGATGCGTATTTGCGCACTTGCGGTATTGAGCCCATAAAAGGAAACACGTCAAGAGCAGATGCTCACTTGAAAAAAAGATAAAAAAACCTAGCTCTGATACCATGTAGAGAAGTTCAAATTTGGAGAGAAAATAAAATATTCATATTAATTCTCATAAATTATTTCTATTACAAGATTTTGTACAAACACGAGTGACAGTGCACGGGGGGAACCCCTGTGCCGTTGCGACAGTACCCCGATCACGACGGTGTCGCGGCGCGATGACGCTCCCTTTGCTCACATCCCTGGAGCGCATTAGAAGATTGACCGACAACCGGAGTACTTAACTCTGGGGGTGCGTCCGTAGCCGCCCTGCGATACCGTCGTGGTTGGGGTACTGTCGTGGCAGCACGATGTCCCCCATGTAGTGCCACTTGTAATACCTATATATAATTGTATACCTATATTTATCATAAAGTTGTGCTTATTACACTGAAGCTGTTTAGTTTGGTTGGTAAAGGATATTATATTAATGTTGTAGGTCAGTGGTTCAAATCTTAGTGTCATACTTTTTTTTTAAAAACTATACCCAATGCGATGACGGCGACGCGACAACGCTCCCTACACTCACACCTCTGGAGCATATTAGAAGGTTGATCGATAGCCGGAGTACTGAAATATGGGTGCGAGCGAAGCCGCTCTGCGACACCGTTGTGGTTGGGGTATTGTCGTGGTAGCACAATGTCCCCCCTTGTGCTGTCACTCGTAATATTATAAAGTTGTATTAATTGCAACTTAAAATTTGAATATATATATATATATATATTCAAATACCTATATGTGATAAAGTTGTGCTTGTTACATAAAAGCTGTTTGGTTTGGGTGCTTAATGGTATTGTATTAATGATGTAACTCAGTGGTTCAAATCTCATCATCATTCTTTTTTATAATTGTGTGAGAGTAAGTGATTTTTTTTAAAAAAACTATACCCAATGCGATGAATCATGAAAGGCTAGGATTGCTTTGATAGGCCTCCAGGGTTACGCCGGTATGTTGGATAAATAAGAACTGGGTGTGGAGACAAAACTCAAATCCAAGATGTGAGACTAATTCTCTAGAGTGTAATGGGCTCAATAATGGGCCATTTGTGTGGGCCTTAGTACCAGTTATTTTAACAAAGATGATTTATGTTTAACACCTCTGGCAATATTCTACAAAAAATGAAATGAAGATTCATGAAGACCTCCAAATAATTCGGATGATGCTGTTGATGATAATGTTGATGAAGTTATTGTTATAAGAAGGTGTGTTAGGTTAATGACCTTTGTAGATCCATATCTGCTAAAAGATCATATATCTAGCCAAGAAGGACGATGAGATTTTACTCCTATTAAAGACTTATTGTAGATTTAAAATCCATATTTCCGATAAAACACCTTAGGGTAAGATATTGCACATAATAAGGGACTTCCTATCATTCCCAACAGGTTAACTCCACAATATTTACCCCAATTTTGTCATTGAATTAACATAACACCAAATGATCTAACATTTTGAAAAAAAGAATATGTGATTCGATTAAACCTTCGCATACACATCTTTTTGTAGCATTAAATTTTGATTGATGTGGGCCTATATGACGCAGGACGAATCTATAGGTGACGGATGTAATGTTGCCCTAACCCTACATGCAATGCAAAACCCGACAGGTAATTCAAATTAAGTAATAAATAATTTAATCACACGCACATAACTTTAGCAATGAAAAAAATAATTCCATAGGACAAATCAAGATTAGGTTTTCCTCCGCGTAGAGAGTCAAAGCAAGAGTGCGTGGTTAATAAACCCTGCAAATCACAATAATAATTTAAAACAAACAACTATCATTCCGGAGATTCAAACAAATATGAAATCATAACCTCATATGTTAATATTGAGAATTTAAGTTCTATACAATAAATAAATACTCACAAAATATGGGGGCTGTTCTGGGAGAGGAGATCCGGTGAAGCACGGCGCGGCGGAGACGATCCGGAGGGCAAACAAGGGCTGGTTGGACGGGGCCGAGTAAGGAGAAGGGTTGTTGGGACTTGGGAGTCGGGAGGGCTGGATCCAATAGGGAGAGGGCTGTTTGGGGTGGTAGAGGGGCGGATCTGAAGGGAAAACAGCCAAGCGGGCTACTGGGGGGGGGGGGGTGTCTGGGCTGGATAGGGGCGACGACCTGCTGGTAGGCGGTTGGGAGGGTGAGAATGGAGCGGTGGCTGGGCCGGGAGACGGAGGGCTGATGTATGGTGGGCGGCGGCTGACTGGACAGTCGGCTGGAGGGGGCGGTTGCATGGACAGTCGGCTGGAGGGGAGTTTGGAGTGTTGTAGAGGTGGCGGTGGGGGCTTTGGATGGTGGAGGAAGAGGCCTAGGGTTAGGTAGTACCTTGGGGAGAGAGATGAGAGTCTGGGAGTCATCACCAAGGGTTCCACTGAGTCAGCACTGTGGGATGATCGCGGGATTTCGGGATTTTTTGTCTCCAAAATCTACAACAGCCTCCAAACAGCCCCCTACACTTCTATTTATAATAAAGAGATATTAGAGCATCTCGCCATTAACGTCTATGATTGGCCGGAGATGGGGTAGCCTGATTACATCAAAATAAAAGTCAAAATAACAATATAATATATGAAATTGACTGCAAGCTACGATCCGGACGCATCCGTGGAGTCAGATCATCGATCCGGATATGCCATATATGGTAAGTAGCTAATCAACCCCGAACGGGCCCAAAACTCGCTCTCCCCTACGGGTCCGCGCCTCCGTTCCGCATCACCATGTTAAGTGTACTCTTATTTTGGGAGCGTGGCAGGACTCCATATTTCTATTATTTAATGTTTTCATCTACTAGTTTCTTCATTTGTTCTTATGCTTCACTTGAAGCCTTCTTACCCGTTACTTCAAGGGAAGAGGTAGTCTATCTGTGATGCTTATACTACCAATATTTACAATTTCATCATATTATAATTCCTTAAGCACTTAATAGATGGGTAAGGGTAATGATGATGACAGTTAAATGTAACCAAATCTATCTTCTTATTTTGGACTAATTATCATTGTTTTTGGTGCCAACTTTTCACAGAGATTGTACAAAATCTTATCATCCAGATTGTGTGAACAAGGATCCTACTTTTTTAGATGCTGATGAAACATGGACTTGCGGTAATTATTTGAAACTTTTCTTCTTTTGTTTGTTTTCCTTGTGTATTTATCTATATACTTTTTTTAATTTCCGTTCTTTCTTGTTCTTTTAGTTTTTAATGCTTACCAGAGTATTAATTGCATTCTGAATGCATTTTACTTATATTATAAGATTTTAACTATTCTGCCAAAGAAGTACGTGTATGCAGGGCCTTTGAAATCATCCTACAGGAGATTGTTTCATAATTTATTTAATTTTTTCTTCCTTAATTTGATTCACAACCAGAAGGTCAAAACCGAGTAAGTTATCTTTGAAATATATTGGGTATGGGAATGAAGACACCTTTCATATCTAAGTTAGAAACTGTAGAGAAAGCTCAAAGCTTGTATGTATTGATTGAGTATGTAAATACAAGGAGAGAATACATTTATATAGGAGAGAGAGAGAACAAATCCTATACAAGATGTGGGACTAAAGGAGAGAAACCATAAATGAGCCTAAAAACATGGGCCCCAATACATGGGCTATTCTAACACTCCCCCGCAAGCTGGAGCGTACAAATCATATGCACCAAGCTTGGACAGACATTGATAGAAGGATGCCTTGGGAAGAGCCTTTGTGAGGACATCCGCAACTTGTTCCGTCCCTGGAACATGCCTCAGATCGAGCTTCTTCATTTGAACTTTCTCTCGAACGAAGTGACAATCGACTTCAATGTGCTTCGTTCTTTCGTGGAAGACTGGGTTCTTGGCGATATGTATAGCCGCCTGGCTATCACAAAGAAGAAGAGCCGGAGAAGGTAATTTGACACCCAGATCAGTGAGGAGACTTTCAAGCCACGTCAGTTCTGATACAACAGATGTCATTGCCCGGTATTCTGCCTCAGCGGATGATCGAGCAACGACCGTTTGTTTCTTGCTTCGCCATGTAACCAAGTGTTCCCCAAAGTATGTGCAGAAACCACTAGTAGATCGCCGGTCATCAAGAGAGCCAGCATAATCCGCATCAGAGTATGCCACTAAGGTAGGAGCAGACGAGGAAGCCCGGTAAACAAGTCCTTGACCCGGGGCTGTTTTTAGGTACCTGAGAATGCGTTCAACAGCCTGAAGATGAGATTTCCGAGAAGAGTGCATGTATCGACTGACAAGACCAACAACAAAGGAAATATCTGGTCTGGTAACCGTGAGGTAGATCAATTTTACAACTAGTCGTCGATAATATTCAGGATTCTGGAGAAGTAGATCCGAGTCAGATGCCTGAGCACATAACTTGTGGTTTACATCCATGAAGGTATCACTTGGCTTACACCCTAAAAGACCAACATCATGAAGAAGATCAATACAGTACTTTCGTTGAGATAGAATAAGTCCGTCCGGGCGCCTGACAACCTCAAGACCCAGAAAGTATCGTAGAGTTCCCAGGTCCTTTGTCTGGAAGACCGAGTTTAGATGCACTTTGACGGCATGTATCCCTTGTGAATCATCTCCTGTAATGATGATGTCGTCAACATAAACTAACAGAAGGACCGTCCCTGTTGGTCGGTGACGAGTGAACAACGAGAAGTCGGCCGAGTTTCGAGTGAACCCGATATCACGAAGGACCTTACTGAATTTATCGAACCAGGCCCGTGGAGATTGTTTGAGACCATACAGAGCCTTAAAAAGGCGACAGACCTGAGACTCCCCCGTGGTCTCAAACCCGGGCGGTTGTTGCATGTAGACCGTCTCCTGGAGATCCCCATTTAAGAAGGCATTCTTGATATCAAGTTGGAAGAGGGGCCACTGTCGATGAATAACAACAGAGATGAGGACGCGAACGGTATTGAGCTTGGCGACCGGAGAGAGTTTCCTCATAGTCGAGTCACTGTTGCTGGGTGAAGCCGCGAGCCACAAGACAAGCCTTCAGTCGGTCAATCGACCCATCAGTATCCTGTTTGATGACAAAGACCCATTTGCAACCAACCGGTTTCTGACCCGGAGGAAGGGGTACAACGGTCCATGTCCGGTTAGCTCAGAGAGCAGACATTTCCTCCTCCATAGCTGCCCGCCAGCCCGGATGTTGAAGCGCCTCCTGCACAGAGTTAGGAACAACAATCGAAGAGAGAGAAGTAGCAAAGATGTGCAGAGGGGGAGAGAGGCGATGAAGAGAGACGTAGGCATCCAGGGGATGAGCAGTGGAAGGCGTTACCTGATCAGAAGGACGAGAAGTATCCGTGGTGGAAGTCGGCTGCAGAGGGGCAACGAAAACGGGAGGGCGACTAGTGTAGACACGGATGACAGGTGGTTTGGTGGTAGCATGAGTGGGGGCAGGGGAAACGGGTGAAGATGGTGTAGTAGCAGGAATAACGGGACGTGGTAAAGGTGGCGGGAGAGGAGGCGGGGGGAGCGTAGCAGGCAACGGAGCAGGAAAAAGCGGTTGTTCTTCCCGGAAGGTAACGTCAGCAGAAACAGTGATCTTGCGAGTAGCGGGTGAGTAACAGACATAACCCTTTTGGGTGCGTGAGTAGCCGACAAAGATGTGTTTCACCGCCCTGGGATCCAATTTATCCGAGGGCATGAGGCGGTGGACAAAGCAGGTGCTGCCAAAGATACGAGGTGGTAGAGAGAAAGCCGGAGTGGAGGGAAACAGGATGCTAAACGGAGTAGCATAATTGAGGACAGAAGAGGGGAGACGGTTGATGAGAAAGCAGGCAGTGAAAACCGCAAAGTTCCAGTATGCCTTGGGCACATGCATTTGAAGCATGAGGGAGCGGGCGACATCGAGTAAATGACGGTTCTTTTGTTCGGCAACCCCATTTTGCTGGGGTGTGTAAGCGCAAGAGGTTTGATGTAGAATCCCGTATTCCGAACACAAAGTGGTAAAGTCGTGGCTGGTGTACTCACGAGCATTGTCAGTGCGGAGGGTTTTGAGAGTGGTGTGGAATTGCGTCCGGGTCTCGAGGACAAAGCACGAAAAACCCGGGGAAGCTCGGAGCGTTCACGGAGTAAGTAGAGCCACGTAGTGCGAGAGTGATAATCAATAAAGTTAATAAAATAACGAAAACCATTTATACTGGGAATCCTAAAGAGTCCCCATATATCCGAATGAACTAGATCAAAGGGAGCTGTACTCCGAGTACAATGCGAAGGAAAAGAAAAACGCGGTTGTTTGTCGAGGATACATGAATCACACTGAAAAAAAGTAAAAGGAATATCAGGAAGAGCCCGCTGTAGAACCGGTAGAGGGGCATGACCAAGTCGGCGATGCCATGCAGTGAAGGAAACAAAAGACAAGATGGTGGGAGTGTCATCGAGAAAGTAGAACCCATTCCGCAGCTGTCCTCTACCAATGGTAGTCCGCGTTCGCCGATCCTGTATAACAAAGGAAGAAGAGGTGAATATAACAAAACAATCCAGATCACGAGTAAGACGCCCAACAGAGAGTAAATTAAAGGGTGAACTCGGAACATGAAGAGCCGAGCGAAGAGAGATGGATGGGGTGAGAGAAAAATCTGCCAAGCCGGAGACGGGAACCAGCGCCCCATTGGCCACAGTGATAGACTTCGGATAAGGAGACTCTGAGTACTTTGCAGACTGGTGCGAAGTAATGTGATGAGTGGCACCAGAGTCCACAATCCAACCCGAGCTGGTGGAGAGACAAACAGTACCTGTGTTGGAGACGGAGGCGACAGAGGCCGAAGGTGGGTTGAGCAGGCCCTGGAGATGCTGGAGCTGAAGACGGACGGTCTCAAGATCAGGAGAACTGACTTCAGTAACAACAGAAGCTGTCGGGCGAGGGGTGTAGCCGATTTTCTTATAGCAGGTCGCCTAAAGATGACCATCTTTCCCGCAGAAGGAGCATTTTGGCTGGCCACGGTCACCACGGCCACGGCCCCGCGAGCCCGAACGTCCCCCCCGAGCAGAAGTGGGAGGGGAGGGTAATAGCGGAGGTGCCTGCTGAAGAATAGCCGGTGGAGAAGGAGAGGGGGGGAGACCCGGAGAATCATAGAGCAGACATCAGAGAAAGATGGTGTAGTGGGAGCAGCCAGGACCTGAGCATGAAGACTCTGAAGATTAGATGGAAGGCGGGCCATGATGATGGCAATGCACGCAGCTTCCTTCTGAGCGCGCTGAGCAGCATGATCATTGGTGGACGACTGATGTTGGATCCAGCCTTCAGCAAGAGTTTTAGCCCGAGCGACAAACGATGTCATATCTGAAGCGCCGCCAGTGTCGAGAGTGAAGAGGTCAGTGAGGATGTCGTAAAGATGCTGAAGGCTGACGCGGCCGGAGTACAAAGAATATAGCTCATCCTACATACACTTGGCGGTGTCGTGGTACATAGCCATTTGGTAAGGCTCACCATCCAAGGAATTCAGAATCTAAGTCTGAACGCGTCTGTCATTGCGGAGCCAATCATCCGTAAGGGGAGAGGGGGGGGGGGCTGAGTAAGGTGCGGCAGAAGTCCCTTAGCCCGAAGAACCCGCCGAACTGAATGTATCCAAGGAATAAAGTTTTTCTTGTCAGAGAGAGAGATGGTAGTGATCCGGAGCTCGTCACGGAGTTCGACAGAACAGGCCGGGCGGTCTGGCGGACAGGCCGGGTGGACAGTAGGCGGGCTGGCCGCCGAGCCCGTAGAATTACCAGAAGAAGTCATAGAGACAGGCCACAGACCGGGGAAGACAGGAGACCGCGACCAAGAAAGCGGAAAAAACTAGTCCGCACGGTCACACTAGCACCAACGATGAGTCAGATCGCGACCCAAAATGCGGAAAGAAAGAGAGGCCACACGGTCTAGGTGAACACAGTAGCGGTCAAAGCACAGGAGACAGGCCGCGACAGACGGAAGCAGGCCGCAGCAGACAGGAGCCGGCCGCAGCGGACAGGAGCAGGCTGCAGCGGACAGGAGCAGGCCGCAGCGGACAGGAGCAGGCCAGAAGAAGGGAGGGAGAGGTCGGCGGAAGAGAGCAAGCCGCAAGAGAGGATAGCCGGTGCGACTAGAGCAGAGACCGCCCGGTCAAGCTGTGAAACACACAAGCGGCTGGATGAGGCCGCGACCAAAGGCGAAGCGGATAGGGGAAGAAGTCCGCAGGGGGGAACCAAGTCGCGCGGACAGAGTGGAGAAGAGCAAGAGACCGCGACCAAGATGCGGGTGAGAAAAAAAACAGCCCGCACGGTCAGGCAGATCACAGCAGCGAACAGAAACAAACCGCGAGTAGAGAAACAAGCGGATTTGGGAAAAATAGAAGCTGGCGAGCTGGAACAAGTCCGCAGCGGGTCGAGAGTCCGCAACGAGCTGGAACAAGCCGACGTGCTGGAACAAACTGGCGAGCTGGAACAAGCCGGCGAGCTGAAGACAGGCCGCGGCGAGTAGAGAGTCCGCAGCGGACAAAAAAGAAGGTGGCCCCACAGATTAGGAGGGAGGAAAGGCTATAAAAAGCGAAGGGGGGAGAGGTGGATCCACGGGAGAAGAAGAGCAACAGGAGGAAGCAGAAAAGAAGCGGTCTGAGAGGGGGCAAGCCGCATAGGCAAGCGGATAGAAACGAACAGTCCGCTAAGGCAGGCCGCGAGAGAGGTCAATAGGTGCGGTCGTCAGAACAGGGGAGACCGCGAGAACCGGAACTTGGCTCTGATACCATGTAGAAAAAGCTCAAAGTTTGTATGTATTGATTGAGTATGTAAATACAAGGAGAGAATACATTTATATAGGAGAGAGAGAGAGAACAAATTCTATACAAGATGTGGGACTAAAGGAGAGAAACCATAAATGGGCCTAAAAACATGGGCCCCAATACATGGGCTATTCTAACAGAAACATCAAATTGTATGATCATTAAGTAGAGTAAAGTTGAACTCTTAAATATCTTGTCGGTAACTCCAAAAATGTTAATAATTGAGCACTCCTGGGACAAGGAAGTTGTATCCGACGCAAGCTATTTTAGGACAAAACTGACTATTTCTTGGCGGTCCTGAGTTTAAGCTGGTACAAAAATTATCATAGTAATAAGGTTATTAGAGGATGCAAACTAAGTTTGCAAGACAAAGTGCTAGGCCATGAGAACCACCTATTGAATTAATTTGCCCAAAATGCTATGACAAAGGCTTAGACTTATAGAAGTGATCTTTAAAATTTTATCTTCTTGGTGAAGAATTCCGGAAAATATTTAAGGTTACTAATGTGAATTCTAGTTCCTTGAGTGTGGGAATTGTAATGCAAAACTCTTGAACGTTGACGCACCTTTTGGTGCAAACTTTAAAATCTACGATGAACTTCAAAAGGCCCTTTGGTGTAAAGACTACAAAATGCTTTTTGGTCAGTCTGTGTACATATATATATATTAATCGCACTTATATCCACAAAGGCCTCTCAAGTAACCCGACTTATATATGTAAATATTGCGCATGTGCTCAAATTCCTTCTATCTTTACTAATGCACTTAAAAGTGTCTTTGTGCATGCATATCTAGTTTGTCGAACAAAATTTTTGTCTAACATGTGGCTCATTGCTTATCTACTTTCACATTTAAGAGTCTATTTAAATCCTAGATAAGATGTGAAGTAAAATGTGAATCAATAAACCTTCTGTTAGAGTTTGATTCCACGTTTGTTTAAATATTTGTGGGTTTGACATTTTTTTGGATCTGTAAAGAGAGCAGGAAAGGGGAGACCTCCAACCTTGTATATACTTCTTGAATTAATAATTGCAAGTATGAATACATTTATATAGGAAGAGAGGGAGAAGAGAAGATCCTAATCCAAGATGTGAGACAAATACAAGGAAAAAATGAGCCTCTTAAATGGGCCTTTACAAGAGCTTTTCTAACACTCCCCCGCAAGCTGGAGCGTACAAGTCGTAGGCGCCAAGGTTGGATAAAAATTGGTAGTATAGTGGTCGGGAGAGAGCTTTGGTCAGGATATCAGCAACTTGATTTGTAGCAGAGACATGCTCCAGATCTACCTTCTTTGACTGTACTTTTTCCCGAATAAAGTGACAGTCAACTTCAATATGCTTTGTGCGTTCGTGAAAGATCGGGTTCTTGGCAATATGTATTGCTGCTTGACTATCACAAAATAGGGTCGCCGGTGATGAGAGACAAACACCCAAGTCTCCCAGAAGGCTCTCAAGCCATGTTAACTCGGAAACTACTACAACCATGGCCCGGTACTCAGCTTCAGCAGAAGAGCGAGCAACCACATTCTGTTTTTTGCTATGCCAGGTTATGAGATGATCACCGAAGTAGGTACAGAAACCAGATGTAGAGCGCCTATCATCAATGGATCCTGCATAGTCAGCGTCCGAGTATGAAACAAGAGATAGAGATGTGGATGGCTTGTACACAATCCCTTGTCCTGGAGCGTTCTTGAGATACCGAAGAATGCGTTCGACAACTTGAAGATGAGATGTCCGAGGAGCATGTATAAATCGACTCACGACTCCTAGGACAAAAGAGATGTCTGGTCGAGTAACTGTAAGGTATATCAGTTTCCCAACCAAGCGTCTGTAGTATTCCGAATTCGTAAGCAGCTTATCGGAGTCAGAGCTATGAGCCGAGAGCCTATGATTAGCGTCCATTGGAGTATCCGTAAGTTTGCATCTCGAATAGCCAGCATCATGAAGGTGGTCCATACAATACTTCCTTTGGGATAATACAAGACCATCAAGCCGTCGTGCAACCTCAAGCCCGAGAAAATACCATAGGTTACCAAGATCTTTGGTCTGAAAGGCGGAGTTCAACTGTTGCTTGGTATGTTGTATCGTTGTAGTATCGTCTCCAGTAATGAGGATATCGTCAACATAGACAAGTAGGATCACAGTTCCGGTTGGACGGTGTTGAATGAAGAGAGAGAAGTCAGCCGAGCTCCGAGTGAAGCCAATATAGCGGACTACTTTGCTGAATTTGTCAAACCAAGCGCGCGGGGACTGTTTGAGATCATAAATAGATTTTCGAAGATGACAAATCCGAGACTCCCCCGTGGTCTCAAACCCGGGAGGTTGATGCATATAAACAGTCTCCTGTAGATCACCATTGAGGAAGACGTTCTTAACATCCAGCTGATAAAGAGTCCAATGACGGTGAACAACCAAGGAGAGAAGAACTCGGACCGTGTTCAATTTGGCCATTGGAGAGAAAGTTTCCTCATAATCAAGGTCGTGTTGCTGAGTAAAACCCCGGGCCACGAGGCGGGCCTTCAATCGCTCAATGGTACCATCCGCGACATGTTTAACAACGAAGACCCACTTGCAGCTGACACAGTGTTCGCCTGCAGGAAGGGGAACCAGATCCCAAGTCTGGTTAGCCCAAAGAGCACTCATTTCATCCTCCATGGCTGCCCGCCACCCCGAGTGTAGAAGCGTCTCCTGCACAGTGTTAGAAATAGAAATAGAGGAAAGTGAAGTGACAAAGGCGTAGAGAGGTGGAGTGAGCCGATGGAGAGAAACGTAGTTGGCCAGGGGATGGGCCGTAGAAGCAGGAGCCGGATCCACCGGTGCCGGAGTGTCACTGGGAGCAGGGAGCTGAGGCAGGGAACCATCCTTGGAGCCGCGACGAGTATAAACATGGATAATGAGCGAAGAGACTTTGGGAGCGGGAATAGAGGTGGAGTGAGATGGCAGAAAGGAGGGCGTTATAGGAACGGCAGGCCGGGGAAGAGCAGGAGAGGAAATCGAGGAGGAATGTAAGTGAAAGGGCTGATCTTCGCAGAAGGTGACATCCGCGGAGACAACTATCTTGCTATCTGAAGGAGAGTAGCAAACATACCCCTTTTGAGTACAAGAGTAGCCAACAAACATATATTTGGCCGCCTGAGGAGCAAGTTTGTCGGAGGGAGGTCCAAGAAGATGAACATAACAAACACACCCAAAGACACGTGGGGGAGAGAGGTTGGGTTGGTAGTAGGATAGAGAAGTTGGATAGGAATGACAAAATCAAAAACAGAAGAAGGGAGGCGGTTAATGAGATGACAGACTGTGGAGACTGCGAAATTCCAATATTCGATTGGAACCTGCATTTGAAACATGAGGGAGCGAGCAACATCGAGCAAATGACGATTCTTCAGTTCAGCCACCCCGTTTTGCTGAGGGGTATAGAGACACGAAGTTTGATGGATGATGCCAAATTCGGTGTAGATGGTGGAGAAGGTGCGCCCCGTATATTCGCGAGCATTATCAGTGCAAAGGATTTTGAGAGGGGTTGCGAACTGCGTACGCATCTCAGTTACGAAGACACGAAATATATTTGTAAGTTCAGTACGATCATGCATTAAATATAGACATGTAGTACGCGAGTAGTCAAAAATAAATGTTACAAAATAGCGAAAGTCATAGATACTAAAGACCTTATAAGGGCCCCATACATCAGAATGAACTAAGGATAACAGAGTACTACTCCGGGTACATGCAGGGGGAAAGACAGAACGATGATGTTTGCCTATATACAAGATTCACAAGAGAACTCCTGTAAAGGAACATCAGGAAGAGCCCACTTGAGAATTGGAAGAGGAGCATGCACAAGGCGGCAATGCCAATCAACAGTAGAGACGACGGATAGAAGAGTGGGTTGGGTATCCAAGATGTAAAGTCCATTCAACAACTGCCCCCTACCAGGGGCGGACCCACGTCTGGACACACCCGGGCACGTGCCCGGGTGTATTTTTGCGAAATTAAAGAAGGGGGCGGGGGAGCGCAGTCTCCAGTCGAGGTTTCAATCGAGGTTTTGGGAGGTTTCTCACCAGAGAAAAGCTTGTGGATCTCTGCCTTTAGGAGGTGGATGAACTATGCTTCAGTGGAGTTGTCGAGGTGCAGGGCGGAGATGTGATGTACGTGCTTCTTCAGGGCCTTGTCGAACAGAAATTTGTTCTTCCATTTCAGGAGAGTTTCCTTAGGTCCGCCGATTCAGCTGCTTACTGAACTTCTTGGCCTTTCTCGTTTTGTTTTAATTTCTGTGAAGGGAGATGCAGATGATAAAGTTTGCCATGTTTTTTTTCTTCTAATTTTTAATGGCGGAAGAAAGTGTTAATTGAGGGATTTATTAAAGGCTAGGTTGTGATCAGGCGAGGAGGAATATTTCAGAGCTTATGCTGAGCGTGTTCTGAAGAAGCCATGAACAGTACGAGTAAACAAGAGAGAGAGAGAGAGAGAGAGAGAGAGAACAGTTATTAGGAGAAAGGGATATTTCTTCTCTTTGCAGCAACCTGCCGATTTAGGTAGGAAATACATTTCCCTAAGCCTCAGTTTCTACTTCTTTTCTTTTTAGAATTTCTGATAAATGAAACATCCTTGTTATTTGACTATTTCTTTATTATAAGAATTGCTGGAGTATAGCTGGAGAGGGGTAATAACTTTTAGATTGTTCTTAGCTTGTTGCATTATCCTTGTTATATAATAGTTAACATTATACGGATTATGTTGGATTTAAATGCCATAAAGATTTAGAAATGTCGTCTATTTTTATCGAGCAAAACACTAGGTAAACAATGCAGCTATATGATTATTATTACTCATTATTGGTTCTCTAAGTTTTGGATGAAAAGTTGTTATAATTAGTAAGTTTTCTCATGAATGTTAATTGATTTTAACTAAGTTTCAATTGTTGTGTTTTTTTATTTATGATAGAGAAACTTTATTTAAAATTAGCACAAAAAAACTAGTCTGCAATAATATATTTTTAAATTTTCAATTAAAAAAATTTTATATCTTTACTTGGTGCCCGGGTCGGATGAAAATCCTGGGTCCGCCACTGCCCCCTACCAATGATACTTCGGGTGCGACGATCCTGCATAAGAAAAGAAGAGGGAAAGAAGGTTATTGAACAATCAAGGTCGTTTGTCAGGCGGCTACCAGAAAGTAAATTGAAAGGAGATCCCGGAACGTGAAGAACTGAGGAAAGAGAAAGGGTCGGGGAAAGCTGAAGAGTAGCGGCGCCAGAGACCGGTAGAGTGTCACCATTGGCCACAGTGATACACGGGGGATGAGCCATCTCGAGATATTGGGAGGGCTTCTGGGAAGTAATATGGTGAGTAGCACCAGAATCAACGATCCAGCGAGGGCTAGGAGAGAGACAGGTTATACCTTCCGCAGAAAAGAACGCAATCGAGCCGGAGGAGCGGCTGAGGGCACCCTGTAGCTGATGGAGTTGGGTGCGGAGCTCATCGATATCGTGTCGGGTAGTGGAGGCCGGATCCTGGGCGGAAGCCCCAGTGGGAGTAGGAGCAGTAGACGAAGTGGCAGCGAGGTGGGGAGGGAACCCATGCTTGCTGTAACAAGTGGCCTCAAGATGGCCACCCCGGCCACAATATGTGCATTTGAGAGACGAACGTCCACCACGCCCGCGTCCCCGAGAGGGAGGTCTGCCCCCCCGAGTGGAAGAGCCACGAGCAGGAGGGGGGTCGGAAGGAGAGGCTGTTGAAGAAGAGCAGGCGCGAAGCTGGGAGGGGCCTCCGTAGGAGGTGTAACCCGAAGTAGTATGGAGCAGACGTCAGACAGTGACGGAGTCGTCGTGGAAGAGAGGATTTGGGCCCGAACACTATGCAGGTGGGGCGGAACGCGGGACATCATCATCGCTATGGTAACCGCCTCTTTCTGGGCCCATTGAGTAGCAAGATCCGTGGTAGGAGGCTGATGTTGAATCAAAGCCTCGGCTAGTGTCTTGGCCTGGGCAACAAAAGAAATCATGTCGCCGGGAGCCCCAGGAGCAAGATTCTGAAGGTCGGAGAGAATATCATAGAGGTGCTGAAGACTGTTTTGCCCGGAGTAAAAAGAGTGGAGCTCCTCCCACATTGCCTTGGCCGTATCATGATACATGGCCATCCGGTAGGGTTCGGTGTCCATAGAGTTGAGGAGCCAAGACTGGACCCTACCGTCATCGCGAAGCCAATCATCGGAGGGAGCAACAAGAGTAGCACGAGTCAGCTGGTGGAGAAGACCCTTCGTTTGCAGAACACGACGAACAGAGTGAACCCATTCGACAAAATTGCGTTTGCCAGTCAGAGAGATGGTAGTAATTCGCAGTTCATCACGGAGTTCAGAAGTCGTAGTAGCCTCACGGGCTGGCGGAGCAGAAGTAGCAGCAGATGCGTCGGAAGCTATGCGGCTAATAGACGAGGCCGGTTGGCACGAAGATAAGTCGTGCGACTAGCAGGATGATGGGCCGGGCGGCTTGGCAAGGAAAGCCGGGCGGCTGGGTAGAGAAGGCGGCACAGGGGGAGTTGCACGGTCACGGCGGATACACTAGCGACCAAGCAAGTTGCGACTAGGATGCAACGTAGAGGAGAGGAGAAACCGCTAGCGACAAGACAGGTCACATCGAGTAGCAGTTGACGAGTAGAGAAGAAGGCCGCGCGGTCAAGGTAGAACGACCAGCGACAAAGAAAGTCGCGACCAGGATGCGGCTATGGGAGAATGAAAGAGACCGCGAGCAAGAAGACGCAGCGACTAGCAGGGTGCGGGTGGGGAGGGAAGGCCGCACGGTCAAGGTAATTCTACCAGCGACCAGGAAGGTCACGACTAAGATGCGGCTAAGGGAGAAGGAGAGGCCGCAAGCGACTGGACAGGTCGCTGCGATTAGAGGGGAGAAGGATAAAAGGGAAGTCCGCACTGTCAAGTGGAGTTCACCAGCGGCAGGGAGAGAGACCGCGACCTAAATGCGGACAGAAACAAGAACTGAAGGAGAGGAGGAACCCGCAGCGTCTTGTGAGAAGCCGCGAGAAGCGGGAAGGGAGAGGCCGCAAGGAAAGCAGAGGCTAGAGGCCGCACGGTCAGAAAAGAAGGCCGGGCAGGAAAAGAAGGCAGAGAAGGTGGACCCCACGTGTGAGAGAAGGTTATAAAAGAGGGAGAGATTGAAAGAGGAGGAGCAGGTCACAACAGAAGTGGAGGTACAGGAACAGCGGGTAGAGAAAGACTAGCCGTCCAATACTGCGGCTAAGCAGGAGAAGAACAGGCCGCGCGGTCAGTCGGGTGACCGGGCGGTTTGCACACAGACAAGCCGGCTAGAAAGAGACCGGTTGCTCTGATACCATGTAAAGAGAGCAGGAAAGGGGAGACCTCCAACCTTGTATATACTTCTTGAATTAATAATTACAAGTATGAATACATTTATATAGGAAGAGAGGGAGAAGAGAAGATCCCAATCCAAGATGTGGGACAAATACAAGGAAAAAATGAGCCTCTTAACTGGGCCTTTACAAGAGCTTTTCTAACAGGATCGTTAGAGGGATGATCAGAGACTGTGATCATGACCGGCTCGATTTTTCATATTTTTATGTATTTTTTTCTTTTGGACTTGTATTTTGAGACATGTTAAATTTTTCATCGGGCAATAGTGGTCATCATATTCATTTAGCCTAATTTTTCTCCCCTTTTGACTAGCAGCTGACCGAAGGAGGATTGAGAAATTAGGTTTGAGCTGCTCGGTCTCTTATGCTCGGTGCGATGTCGACGCTGCTTCTGCCCCCAGGGGGTGCCCTTCCACCGTCTACTCTTCCTCCAGAGCCTTGGTTCGAGCGTTCCTTCGCCTCCCCCGTGCTCATCTATGTCGTGTTCCGCCAGTCCCGTCCATGAGATTTATTGTAGCTGTAGAGAAGGAAAACCGAACCTTGTATATATGTTTACTTGTGTCAAATACAAAGAATGAATACATATTTATAGGATGGAGAAAGAGATGAGAAGGTCCTATACATGATGTGAGACTAAAGAGAAGAGAATAATAATAATAAAATACATAATGAACCTTTTCAAATGGGCTTCTCTAACACTCCCCCGCAAGCTGGAGCGTACAAGTCATAAGCACACAGCTTGGACAAACACTGGTAAAATAAGGTACTTGATAAAACCTTTGTGAGAATATCAGCAACTTGATCAGTGCCCGCAACATGCTTTAATTCAAGTTTCTTCATTTGAACTTTCTCTCGAATAAAATGACAATCAACCTCTATATGTTTCGTGCGTTCGTGAAATACCAGATTCTTTGCAATGTGTATGACCGCTTGACTGCCACAAAATAGAACAGCAGATGAGGGAAGTTTTACCCCTAAGTCAGCAAGGAGGCTTTCGAGCCATGTGAGTTCTGAGACAACCGATGCCATCGAACGGTATTCAGCTTCCGCGGAGGATCG
This sequence comes from Platanthera guangdongensis, assembly GCA_039583875.1. Classification (NCBI taxonomy): domain Eukaryota; kingdom Viridiplantae; phylum Streptophyta; class Magnoliopsida; order Asparagales; family Orchidaceae; genus Platanthera; species Platanthera guangdongensis. Next base: position 5,145,195 of record CM077156.1, read on the forward strand.
AGCGACCACAACTTGTTTCTTACTTTTCCATGTAATGAGATGACCGCCAAAATATATACAGAACCCACTGGTTGACCGTCTATCGTCCAGGGAGCCAGCATAATCGGCATCCGAATATGCGACTAATGTTGGAGTAGAGTTGGAGGGTTTGTAAACCAGCCCTTGACCCGGAGTTGCCTTAAGATATCGGAGAATCCGTTCAACCGCCTGGAGATGAGAAACTCGGGGAGCATGCATGAACCGACTGACAATCCCAACAGCGAACGATATATCAGGCCTCGTGACCGTTAGGTAGATCAATTTTCCCACAAGGCGTCGATAGTATTCTGGGTTCTGGAGGGGCAGATCGTCATCAGAGGCATGAACACTTAGCTTATGATTGGCCTCCATCGGAGTAGTAGCTGGTTTGCAACCAGACTGGCCAGCGTCTTTAAGAAGATCAAGACAATACTTTCGTTGGGAGAGGACAAACTCATCTGGACGTCGTGCAACCTCAAGATCGAGGAAGTAGCGAAGCGGCCCCAGGTCTTTAGTCTGAAACACAGTGCTAAGATGCTGTTTTACCGCGTGAATCCCCTTCGAATCATCCCCAGTGAGCAGGATGTCATCAACCTAAACCAGCAGAAGGACTGTTCCTGTTGCCCGGTGTCCAGTGAATAAGGAGAAGTCTGCAGAACTGCCAGTGAAGCCCATGTCCCGAACAACCTTGCTGAATTTGTTAAACCACGCCCGATGGGATTGTTTGAGATCACAAATGGATTTCTTCAGAAGACACACCCGAGACTCCCGCGTGGTCTCAAACCCGGGCAGTTGACGCATGTGGACGGTTTCCTGAAAATCACCATTCAAGAATGCATTCTTGATATCCAGCTGATGAAGGGGCTAGTGGCGATGCACAGCCACGGAAAGGAGGACACGAACGGTGTTGAGCTTGGCCACCGGAGAGAAGGTTTCCTCATAATCAAGGCCCTGCTGCTGAGTGAAGCCCCGGGCCACCAGACGGGCCTTCAGACGGTCAACAGTGACATCCGGAGCATGTTTGATGACGAACACCCATTTACACCCAATAGGTTACTGACCGGGAGGTAAAGGAACAAGGATCCAGGTCTGGTTGGCCCAAAGGGCCGTTATTTTCTCGTCTATGACAGCCCGCCAGCCGGGATACGGAAGCGCCTCCTGCACAGTGTTGGGGACAAAAACAGAGGATAATGTGGTGGCAAAGTGAAGAAGCGGCGGTGAGAGGCGGTGAAGAGAGACGTAATTTGCCATCAGATGAGCGGTGGAGGCTGGAGCCGGAGCAGCAGGCCGCAGAGCGCCAGAGGTCGAAGCCGACTGCAGAGGGGCAATGGGACGAGAGGAGCGACGAGAATAGACCCGGATGACAGGGGGCTGGGGAAGGACCGGAGGCTGGGCAGGAAGGGGAGAAGGTGGAGACTGGGGAACAGAGATGACAGGGCGTACAACGGGCTCCGGAAGAGGAGCGAGATCCAGAGCAGAGAAGAAGGGAAGATCCTCCCGAAAAGTGACATCTGCAGAAACAGTCACCTTGCGGGTAGTGGGCGAATAGCACACATAGCCCTTTTGAGTGCGCGGGTAGCCAACAAAGACATATTTGGCCGCACGGGGATCCAACTTGTCGGTAGATGGTCCGAGGTGGTGAACGTAGCATGTACACCCAAAAATGCGGGAAGTAAGAAGGAAGGCCGGAGAGGAGGAAAAGAGGAGGCTGAAGGGAGTAGCATTCTGGAGGACAGAGGACGGTAGTTGGTTGATAAGGAAACAGGCCGTGAAGAGCGCAAAGTTCCAGTATGGTTTGGGAACCCACATTTGAAGTATAAGAGAGCGAGTCATATCAAGAAGATGACGATTCTTGCGTTCGGCGACACCATTCTGTTGGGGGGGGTATATGCACCGATGTTTGGTGAATAACCTCAAACTCGGAGCAGAGAGTCGCGAAGTCATGGTCAGTGTACTCACGCGCATTATCAGTGCGAATAGTTTGAATGGGCGCAGAGAATTGAGTGCGAGTCTCAAGAATGAAGGCCCGAAAGACGCGGGGAAGCTCAGAACGGTCATGAAGTAGATACAATCATGTCATGCGAGAATAATCATCGATAAATGTTAGAAAATAACGGTAGCCAAAAATGCTAGTAATCTTGTACGGACCCCATATATCGGAGTGTATTAAAAAAAGGAGCAGAGCTCCGAGTACAATGAGAAGGAAAAGATGAACGTGGTTGCTTGCCAAAAACACTGGTTTCACACTGAAAAGCAGGAAGAGATATATCGGGGAGAGCCTTCTGGAGGACGGAAAGAGGAACATGACCAAGACGCCGATGCCAATCCAAAGAGGAGACAGATGCGAGAAGAGTAGGAGAGTCATCAAGAAGGTAGAGCCCGTTCTGTAGTCGCCCCCTACTAATGATAGTCCGCGTCTGCTGATCCTGTATCAAAAAAGAAGAAGTAAAGGTCACGAAGCAATTTAAATCAGTAGTAAGACGACCAACAGAAAGTAAGTTGAAAGGAGAGCCCAGAACATGAAGAGCCGAGCGCAAGAGGAGGGAGGAGGCGAGAGGAATATCAGCACAGCCAGAGACAGGGACGACAGCCCCATTGGCCACAGTAATGTACTTCGGGTGAGGAGAAGACAAGTACTGAGGCAGACGAACAGAGGTGATGTGATGAGTGGCACCAAAATCGAGGATTCAGCGCGGGTCAGTGGAGAGGCAGGCGATACCTTCATTGGAGAGGGAGACAGCAGAGGCAACCGAGGCCGGTGGGCGGCTGAGCAGGCCATGAAGATGCTGGAGCTGGAGGCGAACCTCGTCGAGGTCAGTACGAGTGAGAGAGGAGTCGGTGGCAGCAATAGAGGCCTGTGGACGAGGAGGACGACCATGCTTGCGATAGCACGTGGCTTCAAGATGCCCGTCTTTGCCGCAGAAAGAACACTTAGTCCGAGGACGCCACCCCGACCACGCCCGCGAGAATCAAAACGGCCCCCACGAGCTGAAGGAGGAAGAGGCAGTAAAGGTGCAGGGGCCTGCTGGACAAGGGCCAGAGAAGGAGGGCCAGACAAATCCGGAGGCGGTGAGACCGGGAGGAGCATCGAGCACACATCCGAGAAGGACGGGGTAACACTAGAGGAGAGGACTTGAGCCCGTACACTGTGAAGGTGAGATGGGACCCGAGCCATCATCATGGCGATACCAACAACTTCCTTCTGGGCACGTTGCGCAGCAAGGTCTAAAGTAGGAGGCTGATAGTGGATCCAAGCTTCGACCAGAGACCGGGCCTGGGCAACAAAGGAGGTCAGATCGGTCGCGCCACCACTATCAAGGGCCTGAAGGGCAGTGAATCAGTGATAATGTCATCCAAATGGTAGAGACTATCCTTGCCGGTGTAGAGAGTATGAAGCTCTTCCCACATGCCCTTGGCCGTCTCGTGGTACATGGCCAGGCGATAAGATTCGTCATCAAGAGAATTAAGGAGCCAAGTCTGCACACGCCCATCGTTGCGTAACCAGTCATCAGTAGGAGTACCGGTAACAGTCTGGGTCAAGTGGCGTAGAAACCCTTTAGATTGCAGGACTTGGCGAACAGAGTGCGCCCATTCCACAAAATTCTTCTTACCCGTTAGAGAGATAGTGGTAATACGGAGCTCATCACGTACTTCCGGAATAGAGACCGGGCGGTCTACAGGAGGAACCGCCGTTCCGGTAGAGTCAGCAAAAGATGTCATGAAGACTAGCACCGGCTAGGAGAGTTGTCCGACAACAGAGGAGACCGCGCGACTAGAGCGGAGACCGCCTGGTCAAGATGTGAAGACACCAGCGGCAGGAGGAGGCCGCGACCAAAGGCGGAGCTCGGCAGAAAGAAATGTCAGCGGACAGGAAAAGAAGACCGCAACGGACAGAGAGAAGTCGCGCAGACAGGAAGGGCAGGAGAAGACCGCGACCAAAATGCGGGAAGGGAACAGCCCACAGGGTCTGGCTGGGCACAGCAGCGGTCTGAGAAAAGAAGAGGTCGCAAGAGGAAAGCGAGCAGACATGGAGAAGAAATCGCCAGTAGAAAGACTCAAGCAAAAAGAGAAGGCAGGTCGCGGTGAGCTGGAACAGGTCGCGGCGAGCGAGGGGTTGCGAGTAGGACTTCAGCGAGACGGCGGCTGATAGCAGAGCACAGCGGACAAGAAGAGCCCGTGAGGAAGACAAGGGGCTGAACGCGGTGAGCAGAAAACAGGCCGCAGCGAGCTGGAGCAGGCCGCCAGATGAATAACCGCAGCGGACTGAAAGATAGCCCGCAGGGAGAAGAGCAGGAACTTGCAGCGGACAAACAAGAGACGAGAGCAGCGGTCTGTAGAGAACTGAGGGAGAAGTGGGCCACACGGATCAGGGAGAGAAAAATCTATAAGAGGCCAGAGGGAGGGGGGGTGGAACCACGGGAGGAAGAGAAAGCGGATGCAGAGTATCAGGCCGCGGAATAGAAACGAGCAGACGATCTGGCCGCTGAAGAGCAGGCCGCTGAAGAGCAGTCCGCGGAAGAGCAGGCCGCCGAAGGCAGGCCGCTGAGTGCAGGCCGCTGAGGGCAGGTCGTTGTGGCAGGCCGCTAAGTGCAGACCGCTGAAGGCAGGCCGCTGAGGGCAGGCCGCTGAAGAGGAAGCGGGTAGACAAGCAGACCGCAGAAGATCAACAGAGGCGGACAGGGAAGGGGAGTCCGTGAGAGGCCGGTTAACCTGGCTCTGATACAATGTAGAGAAGGAGAACCAAACCTTGTATATATGTTCACTTGTGTCAAATACAAAGAATGAATACATATTTATAGGATGAAGAAAGAGAGGAGAAAGTCCTATACATGATGTGGGACTAAAGAGAAGAGAGAAATAATAATAAAATACATAATGAGCCTTTTCAAACGGGCTTCTCTAACAGTAGCCACCATTTTCCTCTTTGAATCCACCTCCAGACATTTTTCCTCACCCTTGAGACCCCTCCCTGCCGTATCCAGCCCTCCCATAGTTCTCAACCGCCGACGCTCCTCTATGCAACCCCTACAGCCACCAGAAGCCCCCCCTTCGCTACCATATCCATTCACCGTCCATCCCAGCCACGGGGGCCTACATCGCCACCTCATATACCCTCACTAACCAGACAACCACTACCCACAACCTTCCTCATCTCCCCGGCCTCCCGCTGCCTCCTACGACACTCTCCACCAGTCCAACAACCATCTTTACTTCCTTTAAATTTCCTTCCCATTGCTGCCCAACCCTCCTTCCTACCTTCAGAGCCTCCACCAGTTCCCTCTTAACCTCCAATCTCCTTTAGCAGCCCTAAAACAATCCCTACACAACAACCTTGCCCCTTCCGGGTAGTCGCCGCCACCATCGGAGCTTCCACACCACGGTCGACATCGATTACTCGGTGTGCTTGCACTTAAACTTCATTTTGCTGCAGTATATGGATGTTTTTTTGTATTTCTTGAAATATTTAAGTTGTATTAATTTGATCTGTCATTTTCATAAGATGTGCATTGTTTATTCACTGTGCACTTAATTTTAGTGCAACCTCAAATAATCAGCATCTTATCTTCATTTACTTAATTTGAAATGTGTGTGATTGAGTGTGACTCACTTGTGTGAGTTTTATATTTTATTATTTAAATAATTGTGCGTGAGAAAAAAGTACTTGCTTAATTGAATCATCTTTCACCATTGTGACTCACTTGTGTGAGTTTTCATGTCATTCTATGGTTGATCATAACTTTATTTGCGTCCGTCGTGTGCTCGCTTGCATTGCATTTAGAGTTAGGGCATTGTAAGTCTGCTAGCTATAAATTTGTCAAGCGTCAGATTGGTATCAGGGCCCCAAGTTTGGGCTTTAGTTTAATACATAGTAGTAGAGTCTGTAGGTTACTTCATGGCTAGGTATTGCCGCCATTTCTCTTTTCTATTTGGTGTTCTGGATTCCATCTACACTCGATCCCGTAGAGTCCCTTTAGAGAGATTTTCATGTTAACTATGATGATTATTTGTGATCGCTACACACTACTTCTAGAGATTGTGTCGACCCCTTGACGCGATCCCTCGATACTAGAGACGATCACTACAATGATTATTGTCCATATCCCTACACACGAGCGGATCGTGGTAATCCTTCGACACGACTCGATTATCTTAGGGATGATACAAGGATCATCATTTTGAGATAGATCTCGAATGTATGTTACGTGCTATTGCCCTATCTTTTAATGTATCCGAGTCTTTTAACTATTAGCTCATGGACATGGAATATTATATCAACTATTTTAAACTATTCGGTGAGGGTCACATTAAATTTGCTTAATTTGGACTTCTAAATCAGGCGAGAGCATTCTGGACTAGTATTGAGAGGACCCATGAGCGAGATCGTGTTCACCGCATCACCAACTAGGTAGAAATGAAACAGAAGTTGTGTCAAAAGTATTGACAATATCGTTGAGTCACTTGCTCGATCACTTATTTACCCTTCGACAAAGATCCCTGTTGTCGCCGAGTATTTGGATCATTTTGATGAGTTCCGAAGAGTGACATTTGAGAGGAGCCATCTATGACTACTTCACAATTTTGGTTGGGTCTTCGATGCGAGATACATATTGAGTTGACCTACCACTACTCAGAGTCCCTCGAACAGACGTATCAGCTCGCCCTTCGTTATGAGTTGTCCTTGAAATCCAACAGAGTTAGCCAAGTGGATTCATACCTTGACCTCCCCCGTATGTGTCCTTCCCATCCCGAGGCCACCATTTTACCTACTTTTGTCCTGTCAGGCACGATAAAAATGATACCTAATACTGATTTCTCTCACCTTAGTGAGGTCTTAATCCGATGAGTGGTCCATCATTTGATTCTGATTCAGACCCTACGACCTCAAATGAGGATGTGTATGAGCAACCCAGTGATGCTATAGTGATGTGTCCTCACTTATCCCCAACATTGACTTGGTTAGTTGAATCGATTACGACAAGTGCACTAGTCATACAAGTAATATAAAACAAGAATAGATCCCCGAGTATTGATCTCTTTAAGGAACACGGCGTGGATGCTTCGCTATTTCAGAAATTTAGTTGTAAAGACAAAAAATACTAAAAACGTTGATTTAGGTGATTTGTTCTAACAACTAAGTGCAACAAAAGAAAACACTGACGGCTTGGTACTTGGGTGGTTGTGGGAGCCGTGGGGTGGCAACGTGAGAGGGATGAAAGGCTCGACGGAGGTAGGTGCGGGTGGATTGATTGGATGGAGAAGGGGAAATGATCATTTGGAGTTTGGAAGGGAGGAGCCACTGGGGTCAATGACTGATCAGTTGTATGATTTGGCTCTGCGTGGGCGGAGATGACAGGTGTTGGTGTCGTTGGCTTGCGGGGGTTGTCCTGGGCAGTCGTGGGCCACTCGGGGTTGGAGGATGTCGTAGCTGGCATCGTCGTTGCGGGTCGTGCCGCATGCTGTTGCGAGAAGGAAGGATACCCTGATACCAAGATGTTGTGGACTTCCGATTGGGAGCGGGTGTGCGGTCTTGAGAGAGAGAGCCTTCCCAATGGTGAAAGATACAATGAGAGCCGAGCTCGTCCGAGAGTGGAGGAGAGAGAGGAGCCTTACTCAACCCTAACCCAAGCTTAGGAAGATGAGAGGAGAGAGAAAATTCAAGAGGAGAGAAATTATGTTTCATTCGTCGTGTCCCACAAAGCCCACCCTCCTCACATATATATAGTGAGAGGGAAAGTTGCCACAAAGTTATAAAATGCCCCCCACCGAAGCTACATGATGCGTGAATAATTAAATTGCGTGAAAGATAACAATGCGGAAAATAAAATATACCATTCAAAAGAAGATACATGTCGTCCCAAGACGTGTCGTCACCCCCAACGTGGGCCCATAGCAGCTTCCTTTCATGATGCCCCGAGGGGTGTTAAATACAACTCACACGTACTTTTTTGCAAAAAAAGTACAAGCATGTAGTCTAATGGCAAAAATTACCAACATAAATAAAAAGGATGATTTGCATGAATAAAATCTTAAATAATTCTATTTAACAGACAACCGAACAAGACAAATAATTAACCCTCTAAGTAGAAGACACGTAAAAAAGATACACTAAAGATACATAACAGTAACCATTAACTAAAGATACATGACAATAATCATTAACTAAAGATACATAACATATGATACTGCAGAACTTTGGCTACCTTTCATTTTCATATTTTCTTAAACGTTCTGTTAATTTTTCATGCTTTGATCTGTTATTCAGTGTTTGATGAATGCGACTAACACATGGTAAAATGGATAGGTTGGCATTCATGTTGTATTTGCCACAAAACATCAACTTTCAAATGTTTCTGTTGCCCAACGTCATTTTGCCAAAAGTGTGTTAGAAAAGCTGAGTTTGGCCAAGTGAAAGAGACAAAAGGCTTTTGTGGGGAATGCCTAAGATTAGCAAAATTAGTAGAAAATTGTGCAGATATTGATTCTGATGAGGTAGCTTCTGACATCCAATTGACATTTTAGTCTTTTTCAGTGCAGTTTTCTTTTTACAGGTGCGAGTTTTGAATATGGAATTTTTAAGTTCCACTTTTCTTGTTATTCATACTCGTCAATGAAATTTATCAAGGATCTTAATTTTCGTTTAATCAAATACGTGTTGATTGAATAAATGGCTTTCATGAAAGCACTAGATTGTGTTTTGTCTTAAGTTGGTCAGGTGTTTGTCATTTCTGTCCTTTTTCAGGAAAAGATAGATTTTGATGACAGAAACACCTGGGAATTCCTGTTTAAGGACTATTGGCCAATAGTAAAGCGCAAAGAAGGGCTAACACTAGAGAATGTACGATACGCGGATGCCCTTCTTAACAGGGTTGATAAGTGCAAGGACTGGTCAGACCCAGATGCATCTTCGGAGCAGTTAGAGGAGGTTTCTGAATCAGATGATAACTGTGACTCTGAAGGCCATCCTTTGGTGGCTTTGAAGTGGAAAAGCGACACGAATGGTACAACGAGAAAAAAATTGAAGTTAAGTAAGAGTAAGTTTGTTGGCTGGGGCTCAGTAGACCTTCTCAAATTTCTTTCTGTTCTGGGTGAGAAAACGAATGAACCTCTTGAAAAATACGATGTTTATGAGATTGTTAGGAATTATATCCTCTCCAACGATCTTATTCATCTCGATAAGAGGGGTAGAAAGTATGCCTCTTCTGATTCAGCTTTGTACTGTCTGGTGAGGAGAAGGAAATTCAAGCTTAGCAGATTATATACATTGTTGGAAAAACACTTTGCATCTAGTGATTGTTCTTTAGATGAATTATCAAGTGCCGAGGAAGGTGCCTTTATCCGTTCAAGAAAAAGGAAAAAAACACCTGGATTTGATTCCAAAGTTAAACAAGAGAGACATCACCACAAAGAGCTGGTCTTGGAACCTCTTAAAAGTTCTTTTGCAGCTATTACTGGAAATAATATAAAAACAGTTTATTTAAAACGGTCTTTAGTCATGGAATTAATGGAAGACCCTACCATTTTTGAAAGTAAAGTTGTTGGCTGCTTTGTACGCATAAAAGTTGATCCAAAAGGCTTCCAGGGTACCCCTGGAAAGCTATACCAGCTAGGCCGAATTACAGGTTATTAAAAGTCATTTAATTTTTAAATATATTTTCATTTGATTATTACTCACTTTCTTATCATGAAATAATATTAATCTTATGATCGTTGCAGCTGTGAAAAAGGTTCCACAAGAGTATACGTTGAAGGAGACAACTACAGATGTAGTCCTCTGCATTTCCAACATGTTAATGGATATTAAGATATCAATGCTATCGGATGATGATTTCGAGGAGGTAACTGGCCCTTTTCTTTTCCATCATGAAGTCTTACCATTAGTTGTGAATGTTAACATAAGATGTCTTAGTTTCCTAAAAAACAAACATAAGAAGTCATAGTCTCTAGGATTTCTAATGCTAATTTACCATGTGAGACAGTGTAATAAAAACACAAACTTTGTGGGACACAATCTATGAAACTTTAGTAACTGTTAACGATAGTGAAAACTGAAAAACTTATAAAGATCAATTTAGATGAAAGATCCATGGCCTTCTTGATGCTATACTATTCATCAAATTATTATTTAACTTATCATGCCATCATCGTGCAATATATTTAATTTATTATTAATGGCCAAAGTGCTTTCATTTTGGACTAGTGTGATTTTTTTTGATCTCTTTCCTTTTATTTGTTCAAGGGCAGTGCTATCATTTTAATTATGATTTATTATTACTGATAGCGCATAGGGCATGCAATTCAGATAAGGGGTGATATTGAGTTGAGTTCGAGCAATTTTGACTCACCTCAAAATCAAAATTTGACTCAAAGTCGACTCAAAATCGAATTCAATTTCGAGTCGAGCCGGCGACTCGAATCAATTTTGAGTCAACTCAAAATTAATTTTTTCTAGTAAAAAAATTACTTATTAAAAATTTTATAGTTTAAGTAATATTTTTTAAAACATCTTGTTATCACATATTTAGTAGCTCGAGCATTCACCGATCAAATGTACCCGACAAGGATACATTAATATTTAAAAGAGTTTATAAAAATCCACATTATCATCATCCAAAATTTATTGCATTATCTGTGGGAGCAATTTCCAAAGGAACACATGAAGTTATTGCACCTTAAAGGTCTCCAGAATGGAAAAATTGAATCTGCAATCCTTCTTTATTGTTTTGTTGTGAACTACATTGGGATCTGCAGAAATCTTGGTAACCTGAAAGCCCCATGCACTAAAATCCTCCTAATATTTATAGAAATATTTATGTAAAAGTATTTTCCTACTATAAAGACACAAGAAGAATCCAATAGTGAAAAACAAAATTAACAAATCCTTGGAGGCCCCGTGTGCTCGCTGAAGATGTATCGACCGAGTAAGAAGAACAACCGGTATGAGAGACTCGATCGCGTCGGTAGAGAGTCGGGAGTGGCTCACCGGACGTCGACCTATCCTCTGGAGGGCTCGTTGGCGTGGATCGGGGCTCTGGCAGGGAAGAATGCAGGAGCGGCGGCACGCTGAAGGAGAACTGAGCGAAGAGTCGGAGCCTCAAAAAGAAAAGGAAAGGCGCACATAGTAATCAGTGATGTAGATCGGGATAATAGAGCCAAGGGATAGCTTTACAATCTTTACTTGTTTTTTATGCTAGGATCCTAGGATAGCTTTACAACCTTTACCTTTACAGAGTGATCAGTGATGGAGAAGACCTGAGTGATGTGGCAGACTAGTCGACTAGGGGTTAGGGCAACAGCCAACTGCCAACATATGCGCAGAGTCCCTAGGCATAAATTAAGTTTGATTTATATTGCTATTAAATCGAGCCGATTCGAATAAAAAATCGAGTGATTCATATGTGGCTCAAAATCAACTCGAAATTAAATTTCAAGCCATTTTGATTCAATTCGGTTTGATTCAAAAGTGTTATTTCGAGTTTGATCCGTCTAAAAATGTGAGTGATTAACGAGTTTCAATTATTATGCTCACCCCTAATTCAGATGACTGATTATGGAAAAATATAGACTTCTTTGGCTTTAACTTTGGTGATCAATTGCCCACTTTTTCCTAGGCACATGTTTCTTCTTTCTCTATCTCTTTCTTGCTTTGAGGCATTCTTTCATCTCTTCCTCATATATCTTCTTTCTCCTCACCTTCCCAAATTTTCCTTTTCTTCAAAATCTTCCATCTTTAACGATCAAAATGTCTGAACTGCAAATTTATCTCCTATTTTGTTGCCCCGCTTGTCATCACTTCTGCTAGATATGAATTTTCTAAAATACTAAAGGGTTATGAAAGACATGTAGGGTTTATATTTTACAATCGGATCAAAATAGATAGAAGGAAAATACTAGAAAACAAGTTCCACACTGGTACAAGAGATCACCTCTCCCATAATACTTGTAACTTCTAAGTCTTATACTTGGTTTTTATATATCTTAAGCTTGCTTTGGGCATTTATCTTGTTAGGATTATGGCGTCAAAATAAAATTTATATTTTACCTCCAATAATTTTTTATATATCCTAGACCCTCTTTATAATATAAAAAATGTTCGCCACTTTAAAAGGAATATAAATGAGCAAGGAATATAAATGAGCATCTTGGAGTCTATGTCGGTTAATTATTGACACTAAGTAGTAAGTCTCTCTCAAACTTGGTATCAGGTCTTCCTCCTAAGTCGAGCGAATCTTTTTCTGCGGTCGGTTAATATAAATGCATTGATGCGTTACGCGTAGCTCTGTGTCGATGCTCACATTCTTCTTCTGGACAGATCACACGTTTTTGTTGCCAGGTATTGTCTTTTTCCAGCAGTCATCTTATTGTGCCGTACTCTTCCTTTGTATGTCCACTAGCTCTGTCAGCTTTGTGTGTCTGTTGGATATACATTATTGTTTTTGTTACTAGGCTCTACAGTTGCAGAAGCTCTACTAAGTACTACGCCCGCTTGCATCATTTTATTTCCGATCCTTGGAGTCCTTCAATTATAGAATCTCTGTTGATTGCTACGCTTGCATGTGTCTCATGCTACATCTCAACCTTCTTTACCAGCCATTTCAAGCAACACCTACCCATGACATCTCATCTATTTTTACCATTCTCGCTACTCCCTTTTTCCTTCAATTACTTATGGCAGGTTTTGCTGCAACATATTCATCAGGCAACAACAACATCTCTTCTCCCATCCTCTGCAGTCAAGATAGATCTCCCTTCATCTTGACTAATTCTTCCATTGAAAACTTGCCCTCTCAATCATCCTCATTCGTAACACTAGACTTGCTACCTAAATTACCCTTTTGACCGATTAACATGATAAAGACTAGCATCCAGAAATCATTTTAGAGACCATGCTGCAATTGTTCGTCCAACATCGAAGCTGATGGATGCTTAACTACTTGCGCTAATGTAACAGTTGATTGTCCCTTATTGATACCCATTTTGTGTTTTTTTGCTAATGCTTCGATACTTAGACTCTAAGATCTTTATATGGGAGATATCTCCGGAGTGTGTGAGGTTATCAAGAATCACTTCTAGTTAATTAGTCTGAATAAGACTTTGTAAACATGTTGGCAATTTCCAGGTCCTTGCTATTTAGTTTTGGACCTCCCCCTGATTCACTTAACAATTGTACACCTTATTCACTTAACATTTGTACTCAACATAAGTAAAAAAAACAAGTTGCTAGCAATTATCTTTCTTTCCACCGCTAAACTTGTGCATAATTCCATCAAATCTCAGATTGTAGGGGGAGTGATGCAGGACGGTGCGTAGGGTTTACGCACCGGTCGGATTTTTACTAGGGAACCCTAAATACATGCGATATTTAATTAACTTTGCTAATTTAAGAGCGGGCGCAGCACTTTTAGAATTTCACAACTTGGAATTTAAAAAAAAACACAAAATTACTTTTTCATTTCAAAATGAATTTTAATTAAATAAAGGTTCAAAATTAAATCCGGAGACGGAAGTTCGCAACTTCGTTCTGTTTCCCTTGTCGTAGTAAACAGAAATCGTGAACTCCAAATACGTTTCCGCTTGGAGTTCTCGACGTAGCGTCTGCTGACAAGATTCGGGCGAAAACTCAGCAGTGAGTCTATTATCCTACGAGAAATTATAGAGGCACACACAAAGGAGAGGATAGAAACAATTACCCACGGAAAGATGCGTCTTTTCGTATCCGAAGTCGATGGCGATCACGCGAGAAACTCCTCGTCACCTTCAATCTTCGTTCCGAGGTCGGCCGTTATTGCACACGGGCACCAAGGAATTAAGTCACTCTCTCACACGAGGTGGTCCCACGGAATCACACAACAAGGTAAGAAGCCACAAACCTAACAACCTAAAAATTCACTTGCTCTCACACAAGAGGCTCCACGAAATCTCTTTCACTCACGGTGGATCCACGTAATCTCAAGCACTAAGAAATAATAACTCCTCTCTTAATCTCACGACTGCCCTAAGACATCAACAACAAATATCCAGTCATTCATTGACCATAAAAAAAACAATATCACTGTTTTTCCCTTCTCTGTCAACAGTAGGTAACAGCTCAGAGTTTCCTACAGAACTGTAGACTGGAGGCAACCATTTCAAGCCGTAATATCACATTTGCTGTTCAACTTCTCTAAATAACCTAACAGGAGAATGATCAATCACTCTTCAGCACATGGAGGCTAAGTTCCTACAGGAAATCAAAATATCATGCACAGTATAATTGAAATTACTGTTCATCTTCTCCGGATGAAACTAATGGGAATCAAATTTCAGCAGCTTTCGTACAGGAAAATAGTAAGCACACTAACACTTACAGCTCTCTCACGAAGCTGGTGACGCACCTAATTTCTACAACAATCTCACAGGTACCGGACATCGCACTGTTCATCGTCTTGCTCGACGGAATTTGCACAACAACAATCAGTTTTTTTTGTATTTCATTCTTCATCAATCTTCAACATTCACCGCCACCCAAAAAAACTAAAGCAGCCCCTTTATAGGGTTTGAACAGAACGCAATATCAGAAAGAAAGGGCTGTCTAATCGGCCATGGCGGAAGTTGCCGATGCGCGATGTGAGGAAACTGCCGGGGCCGGTTGCTGTAACCACCGGAGGGAGGAGTCGTGGCGTGCGTGCTTCCGCCATTATCGCTTCCTGCGGCTTGGATCGGGAGGAGCGGCTTGGATCGGGAGGAGCGGCTTGGATCGGGAGGAGGTGGTCCTGGCGTTGGACCGGGAAGATGAACAGGGCTTTTCTTCTCGATTTTTTTTTCTTTGCGGCCCTGCTTCCACGGGAATAATAGATCCACTAACACACATATATATATATATATATATATATATATATATATTCAATATCTTAATAAGTAGATATATATATATATGTGTGTATCAACATTACACATGTTTGTATTTATATATACATATACATATATAGGTATTCTTATATATATATATATATATGTATATATAATAGTGAAAGAGAACATAATACTCCAAACATAGCGACGCGCGTGGGCGTGCAACAACATGGCTACGCGCGCAGGCGTGCGACCAACTAAAAATTGACAACATGAAACTTGCAAAAATGCAATAAACATAAACTGAAAATGCGACGTCGGGCATTTTTCGACGATCTGACCTAGGTTGGTCTCCACCAACTCTCCCCCTCTCGAAATCACTCATCTCTGGTGAGTGCTCCGAGCGGTAATACGGAAGAGGATCAACATCCATGCCAACGAACTAAGTATCTCTGAAAACCATCATCAGTAGTGGTCATCGACCAATATGTGCTCGGGATCTGGAATAGAAGAATCTCTTGGTGCTCATGCTCAACCTGAAACTGTTAGTGAAAATAGAAGGAACTACGATAGAAGTGTCCGTAGCTGAATGAAAATCAGGGTGTCCTGAATGTGGCTCTTCACTCTCACTCACCAACCCAGAAGAATCAAATGGAGGAGAAGGCAATGGAAATTCTAAAGACTCGTGCGAGTAATCGTAGAATCAAGTCAGATTGGCTACGTTAAAACAGGATTTGCTCCCCAAACGGAAGGCATCTCAAGTTCATACGCATTTTGCCCAATCCGATTTACTACTCGAAAGGGTCCAGTTCTACAGTAGCTAGCTTCTTTACGGTACCAAAAGGTAACCACTCCGGATTCTAACCGAACCATAACCAAGTCATTCATTTTAAAATTAGTAGCTCTTTTATGCCCTTTTTAAAATTGAGTTGCATAAAATCATAAATACTATGCAATTTCCGCTCGAAATATATTTTATGCAAATCATGCAAATGCAAAGATGACTACTAACACAACGAACACCACAAACCGACGGTTTCAGATATCAAGAGCAACTCCTGAAAGAGGTACATGATCAGGAGGCTCAGAGGGTGGATCAATAAAGAACTCATCGCGGGAGCGATGAACACTCAAGTGCAAACTTGACACATCAGTGATCAGATATAAAATCAACGTATTAGCGAGTGCACCCTCAAACTCGACTGTGTCACTACAGATGGAAACATCCCAAACGTGCGGTGAACCCATAAGTTTTTCATCTGGGGGTTCACCAGGAGGGGTATAGAAGAACTCATCGCAAATATGATGGTCAACAGGAGGTACGTCCCATAACTCATCTGGAGTACGAGTCACCAGATGACTATGCCCAAGCACTATCAACGTCAAGTGAGACAATGGAGCAGATATCCATGTCTTAAAACTCGCAAGTGTACTACTCAGAATAAGCTCATCCACACATGGACGAGGTGGCTCATCTGGAGGCTCCATAGGAGGGTCGTCAAATGACTCATCAGTCGAGTGATGGTCCTCCAGACATGATCCGTCAGAAGGGGTCATACTCCCAGATAGGGTAGAAGTGACTACCTCGTGATCACTACTCAGCTCTCGGCTTCCGATCGTAATGTCACTCGGTGCGCCATCAAGTGTGGTGTCGTGACTCGATGCGACATCGGGTATGGTGATATGACTCGGTGCATCACCAGGTGAAGTGTGCAAGGAATCTACACTCAAAAGAGAGCTAGTAGATATAGCATCACAGACGGGGTCACTTAGTGGAGCAGACTCATATGGGGTTTGACTCCACACATCCTGTACTAGGACATCTGATAGAGTGGGTGACGTCTCTCTAGTGTGGGCAGTGACATGCTCTTTCTGACCCTCAATGTCTATCATCCTGTTCGTCATCGGAACACTAGAAGTGTCACTAGGTGCGGTGTACTCTTGACGATAGTGACCTCTATAGGACTCGTGAGTATAGTCGTGACGTTCGTCCATAACATAATCATGACGTGCTCGTGGATGATCATGTGTCCTATGAACATATGGTGGTGGTCGCACATATGCAGTCTCAGATTCCTCGTATAAAGGGGACGTGTAGTATCGATAACTAGAGGAATACTGAATCGTATCCTCATAATAAGGTGTCGAGGGACCAATAGGATCCACTCGGGTACGAGTATAATAACGACGATGGTCATCATACGGATCGTCTCTATAATGAGAACGTGTTGGTGGGGCAACACGATCTCTGGTAGTAGTATACGGTGATCGAGTATAATCATCGAAGTGTCGTAACGATCTCCGTGACGGATCACTATGGGGGTGGGTGATAATGTAGTCCTGATCCTCATATAGTGGATTTCTCCTAAATGTAGACCTTTCCACATAGTGATGTGGAATATCATAATGTGCGCGGACCGAATGCTCATCTCGAATTTGAGGCGACATTGACGCTCGAGGGGGTATTTCTAATCGACTCACCCTACCTCTAAGGTGTGCTAACCTTTCACGCAATTGGCAGGTACTTTCAGTTAATGTCGACATTTGGTGGGCGAAAGGTAAAAACCACTGGGGTAGTTGTTCCCCTTCGTGTCCACGACTCGGTTGACCACACTCAACACGATGCATCCTATCTCTACGCAGATATATGCTAACACATAAATTAAATGCAATGATGATAAAAAAAAATTCTCTTTTCCTTTTTTTTTTTAAATTGAAAATGAAATGCGGGTTCCTATTCGACGCAGGGTGGATCCCAAAACTTAGGAAAATTTTGGAACCTCCCTCTGATACCAATTTGATGCAGGACGGTGCGTAGGGTTTACGCACCGGTCGGATTTTTACTAGGGAACCCTAAATACATGCGATATTTAATTAACTTTGCTAATTTAAGAGCGGGCGCAGCACTTTTAGAATTTCGCAACTTGGAATTTAAAAAAAAACATAAAATTACTTCTTCATTTCAAAATGAATTTTACTTAAATAAAGGTTCAAAATTAAATCCGGAGACGGAAGTTCGCAACTTCGTTCCGTTCCCCTTGTCGTAGTAAACAGAAATCGTGAACTCCAAATACGTTTCCGCTTGGAGTTCTCGACGTAGCGTCTGCTGACAAGATTCGGGCGAAAACTCAGCAGTGAGTCTATTATCCTACGAGAAATTATAGAAGCACACACAAAGGAGAGCATAGAAACAATTACCCACGGAAAGATGCGTCTTTCCGTATCCGAAGTCGATGGCGATCACGCGAGAAACTCCTCGTCACCTTCAATCTCCGTTCCGAGGTCGGCCGTTATTGCACACGGGCACCAAGGAATTAAGTCACTCTCTCACACGAGGTGGTCCCACGGAATCACACAACAAGGTAAGAAGCCACAAACCTAACAACCTAAAAATTCACTTGCTCTCACACAAGAGGCTCCACGAAATCTCTTTCACTCACGGTGGATCCACGTAATCTCAAGCACTAAGAAATAATAACTCCTCTCTTAATCTCACGACTGCCCTAAGACATCAACAACAAATATTCAGTCATTCATTGACCATAAAAAAAACAATATCACTGTTTTTCCCTTCTCTGTCAACAGTAGGTAACAGCTCAGAGTTTCCTACAGAACTGTAGGCTGGAGGCAACCATTTCAAGCCGTAATATCACATTTGCTGTTCAACTTCTCTAAATAACCTAACAGGAGAATGATCAATCACTCTTCAGCACAGGGAGGCTAAGTTCCTACAGGAAATCAAAATATCATGCACAGTATAATTGAAATTACTGTTCATCTTCTCCGGATGAAACTAATGGGAATCAAATTTCAGCAGCTTTCGTACAGGAAAATAGTAAGCAGACTAACACCTACAGCTCTCTCACGAAGCTGGTGACGCACCTAACTTCTACAGCAATCTCACAGGTACCGGACATCGCACTGTTCATCGTCTTCCTCGACGGAATTTGCACAACAACAATCAGTTTTTTTTTTGTATTTCATTCTTCATCAATCTTCAACATTCACCGCCACCCAAAAAAACTAAAGCAGCCCCTTTATAGGGTTTGAACAGAACGCAATATCAGAAAGAAAGGGCTGTCTAATCGGCCATGGCGGAAGTTGCCGATGCGCGATGTGAGGAAACTGTCGGGGCCGGTTGCTGTAACCACCGGAGGGAGGAGTCGTGGCGTGCGTGCTTCCGCCATTATCGCTTCCTGCGGCTTGGATCGGGAGGAGCGGCTTGGATCGGGAGGAGCGGCTTGGATCGGGAGGAGGTGGTCCTGGCGTTGGACCGGGAAGATGAACAGGGCTTTTCTTCTCGATTTTTTTTTTTGCTTTGCGGCCCTGCTTCCACGGGAATAATAGATCCACTAACACACATATATATATATATATATATATATATATATATATATATATATATATTCAATATCTTAATAAGTAGATATATATATATATATGTGTATCAACATTACACATGTTTGGTATTTATATATACATATACATATATAGGTATTCTTATATATATATATATGTATATATAATAGTAGAGAACATAATACTCCAAACATAGCGACGCCCGTGGGCGTGCAACAGCATGGCTACGCGCGCAGGCGTGCGACCAACTAAAAATTGACAACATGAAACTTGCAAAAATGCAATAAACATAAACTGAAAATGCGACGTCGGGCATTCTTCGACGATCTGACCTAGGTTGGTCTCCACCAGGGAGCTTCTATTTTGAGTCTTACCGAGGTCTATTCCCACATTATTTGTGTTACCTCTATGAACTCTACCACATCCTATGCAATTACCCAAATAACATTGTTGATCGCTCTGCCTTGGTAACTAATCTGATTTTAGCACAGAGCCCTGGTCATGTTTCAACAATGGATGTGCACGTCCTAAATACGCTCATCGCAACAAAATAAGCCATACATTTTATAGTCTCGGTGAATATTCACGTGGGCATCCACATCACTTATTTAATGTAGCCTCTACCACTCTTTCACGGGATACACAAGCCATTCTAGTACATTGTATTCCTCCTCCATACTTATTTGTCGTTGTCTTCTTCCTTGTAGATACTTGGCTCATGCGCATTTGATCACATGCCTGATAATGTAACCCTTTTGCACCTCTAACTAAATCTTCTTTTACTAACAATGTTATTCTTGTTGAATCTGTCTTCCAGTACGAGCTATTGTTAGTATAAATCCTAGAGCATCTATTCTGTTGTACTATATTCTTTTTGTTCCAAAATTTTCCTTCAAACTTATTTCCATCCATAAATTTATCCAGAATCATACTTATATTGTAACAAATACTTATTTTTTGTTTGCATTTAGGTTTTGAAGTACCAATGAATAGTTTGTATAGGGTATAAATGCCAATGCATCTATCATCTTGGTACCTCCCCTCCTCTTCGGCTATTTCTTGCACTAGATTCTTATTGCAGATTCGCGGTCAGTTGGAACATCATGGGCTACCAAGTTTATAAAGATGGTCCCCTCTTTATCTTATCTTTGGAGTTTAGAGTGTGGGTCATGTCATCTGGGTGAACACCATCATGTCTTGTTTTCCAGCAGTGTCAATAAATGTGCTGACACATTGCTTTTTAGTTCATTTTGATGTATGCGGTTTTAGTGGCTACTACTACATTAGTCATTAAAGAGGCTAATACTCCATTAGTCCTCAGAAATGTTGATGATGCCGATGAAGAAGAATTTGAATACAACGAAGAAGAAGAAGATTATAATGATAGTGGAGAAGGCGATGAAGACATTGTCTTTGCAGAGGATGAGTAGCTAAGTGAGTAATAGATTATTTAAATTTCAGAGTACTTTAATTATTTTATTTAAATTAATAGATATTTTCTGATTATACAAATAATAATATTTTTCAGGACTGATTTTCAAATTATGCCACTCAATCTTCTGACCGGACCACTTGATGTCGCTATTTAATTGTCACTTCGATCTTCTGGCTGGACTATTTGATGTTGCATATTTGATTCACGTTTTATTTATGTTATTGAATTTTGGTGTGCTTATTACATTGCCCTTCCTTTTGTTGTGATTTTTCATGTTAGCATTTTACTCTCGTTTTGCTCAATATAAATTTTGAACTTTGGTGCAGTATTTGGTTCCAATTTCAAGAATTACAAAATTTCAGCGAATTAGGCGCCCAATTCGCACAATTTCAGCGAATTGAGCGCCCAATTGGCTCAATTCAGCGAATTGGGCGGCTCATTCACTCAATTTCAGCAAATTGGGCGCCCAATTGGCTCAATTTCAGCGAATTGGGCGCCCAATACGCTGAAATTCAGCGAATTGGGCGCCCAATTGACTCAATTTCAGCAAATTGAGCGCCAAATTCGCGCAATTTCGGCGAATTGGGCGCCCAATTCGCGCAATTTCGGCGAATTGGGCGCCCAATTCGCGCAATTTCGGCGACTTGGGCGCCCAATTCGCGCAATTTCGGCGACTTGGGCGCCCAATTCGCTCAATTTCGGCGACTGGGGCGCCCAATTCGCTCAATTTCAACGAATCGGGCGCCCAATTCGCTCAATTTTCTTTTTCCCCCCATTATTGCGCCTCACGTGCCTCAGGCGCGCGCCCGCGCCTTGCGCCTAGGCTCCAGGGCCCCTTTGCGCGTAGGCTTCAGGGCCCCTTTGCGGCTCGGTGCGCCTTGCGCCTTTGACAACATAGCCTAAGATCCACATTTCAGCCTTCCTCATTCTTAGATCTAGTGTTTCTCAAGTTCAGATTCATTATTACTTCTTCTTAGCTGACTAGTTGATGCGGAGCAGAGACGAGCACGGGTTTTGGGCCCGTTCGGGGCTGATTTGACGACTTACCATATATGGCGTGCCCGGATTGACGATCGGACTCCGCAGATGTGTCAGGATCTGCGTCGTGAGTCGAGGTCATATATTAGTTTATTTTTATTGGTTTATTTTCATGTATTTTAGTAGCCTCTCCCACCGGCCAATCATAGTCGTTGATAGGGATGCTCTAGTGTCTTGTTTTATTATAAATAATGGTCTAAGAGACTGAACCAAGACATTGCAGGTTTTGGAGAGATTATTCCCGGAACTCCGCGATCACCCCTCGGTGCCGACGCCGTGTAACCCTAGGTGACGACTCCTAGGTACTCAAACTCCCCCCCCCCCCCCAAGGTACTACCCATCCATAGCCTTCTTCTTCCCCCTCCGAAACCCTCATCCACAACCCCTACAACCCCAAATTTCAACCCACTACTGCTGTCCAGGAAACTGTTACTGTTCACCGGTTGCTGTTCACACTTACTGTTCACGCCAGCACTGTTCACACTGGTCACTGTCTCACTGTTCACGTCGACCCTCCACTTCTTCCCTCCCGTGGATTCACTCCCCTTTAGCCGTAATTTCTTGGATCAATTCAGATCTAGGAATTTCAGCCTCCCATTATTTCCACCTTCCGTTCACCCATCCACCCGGATTCGATCCCAAAATATCAAATCTAGTCTCCCCCACCCAGATCTCCCTCCGAGTGGCCGGATCTTTCCATTTCTGGCCCGATCTCCCCATTCGCCGCCGAGGAAAGCCACCGCCACCATTTTCGCGCCGCCGGGTCTATCTTCGATCGCCGATCTACACGTCCGGATCCATAATCTTCAGTGCTTCGGTTCAACCCTCTACTTTGTGAGTTCTCGTGGTATTGGTTTATGTGATTTGACATTTTTCATTAGTGAATTAATATGCATCGCTTTGATTCTTGCTAGTGGAGAATTGTTTTGATACACTACTAACTTGCTGGAGAAGTTATTCGCCGCGCGCTTGACCTTGGCCCTCCGAGCGAAGGAACGCCATATTAAATCGTCAAATTGAATGTTTGTTTTGATCTTTAATTATTCGCGTGACGCTAATATTTTCATTGCTCAAGTTTAGTCGTCGCCGTCACTGACGGTGGCATTGCATTTTGATTCGGATTAGTGTGTCGCTCCCGCACCTCCACCTAGAGTCGTAGGTTTTAATGCACCCCGTAGCCTACCCTACATCACTAATCCTTAGTCAACATGGTTACAACAGATTCATCTGCTAAACCGATCACCTCAACTGAGTCCTTGTCAATGTTCCCTTCTTTCCAAAGTCATCACCACACCATTATAACAGAGAAGCTAACATCAAGAACTACACCTCTTGGTTTGTTGCTGTTCAGATTTGGTTCATGGGGGCAGGGCCAGAAAGAAAATCAAATCTAAGGAATTGATCTGGCCACCAAAATTGATTAGCCAGCCTGTGTAAAGATGGATGCTCAACTAATTGCCTTACTTTAGCAATTAATTGAGTCATCCCTTGTGCCTATCTTCAAGGCATTCCTACGTTTTCGGACACTTGGGCTCGAGCAAATAACCTCTACTAAGGAAGCATCACTCGAGCATGTGACATCATCCACAAACTATTCCAACTGAAACAATCCGACTCTAATATCTCTATAGATGTTAGCAGGTTTCAGGCCTTTAAGATGAGCTTCTTGGATCTTCTGCCCAGAGAGTAGGACTAAATCATAGTGATCATGTTTCTTCACATTGTAAAATTTGATATTGACTTTGTCAATTCTTAGATTTTAGGTGATGCCTCCATCCTTAATCTCACAGATGTAATTCTCATGTGTGACCAGATCCTCCTTGATTACATCTACTCTAGTTCCACTAGCTGACCGTTTTGCTCTGGCAATTAGCCTTGCTTTGACTGGAGGACGTGGTCGTGACCAAGAACGAGGAGGTGGTCGAGACCATCCTAATTGTGCTCATTGTGGCAGGATGGGATGCACTAAGGCAACCTTCTATAGTCTTCTTGGATATTTTGCACCTGGTCAACCGTAGTCTCATCATTCGGCCCATGCATAAGTATTGTCAGCATCTTATGAATCTTCTATACCTATGTCAACTAATAATTATTTCTGATTTCTACAGTTTCAAGCGTTTTAAGGACATGTTATCATGCCAACTCCGAATATGTGAGGCCCCAATTCAGACCCCACAGGAATTCTGCATCTAAGTTACTTTCAAGTTATTCGTCCCAGGATGAAGTAAGGAGAGTGAGTACAAAATCAAACACATAATAAAAACTTAACTCATGCCTTGGTCATTTAGTTACGAGTCTTTTTCATTCTTCCTTGATAGTAGAAAACATGTTGTATTGGCCCATTAATAAGGCCCATATAAGATTTAGTGTTTAGTCCCACATTGTTTGTATAGCTAATTTTTCCTCTCCTCTCTCCTATATATTTGTACTCATACTTGTATTTTGGTATTCAAGAAGTATATACAAGGGTTGGACCAATCTTTACATGGTATCAGAGAGACACGATCCGACCTGTTTTTTTTCAAACCGCCCAGCTCCTTTGTTAACCGGGCGGTCTTCCGTTCTGCCTAACCGCTCGTCTTTGCGGTCTCTCTTGTTTCTATCCGCCTCCGCCCTCTCTCCCGTGAAGACACCTCCTCATTCTCTTCTACGCTCCTTTATAGCCGTTTCTCTCCCTAGCCCGTGGACCCCACTCCCGTGCGGATAGGCTATCTTCCCTGTCACGGGCTGCTCTCCACCCGCTGCGGATTCTCCTCTCTTCCTGCGGCTAGCTCTACCCGCTGCGACCTGTTTTCTGTCCGCTGCGGCCTCTTCTCGGTGCTCTCGCTGCGGCCTCTTTTCTTGTCGCGCGAGCCTCTTGTCGCGCGAGCTCCTTCCTTGTCGCGCAGTCTCTTTGTCGCACGGGTCCTATTGCTCCTGTTGCGCGGTCTCCGGTTCTCTCCTTCTCGCGCGGTTTCTTTCTTGTCGTGCGGAGGTCGCTCTTCTCTTGTTGATTGCCTTGACGTGTCTCGCTTCTCGGCTTGCTCCGCTATTCGCGCGGTCTATCTCTTCTGATTCTATTGCGGTTTCCTTCTAACCGCACGGTCTGGTGATTGTTCGCCGTGGTTGCCCTTGGTGCGGTCTGCTCCTAGCCGCCCGACCTAGTCCTTGTTCGTCGTGGGTGTCCTTGGTGCGGTCTGCTCCTAGCTGCTCGACCTGTTCCTGCTCTTGCCTTGGCTTGTTGCGGTCTTCCTCTAACCGCACGGTTTAGTACTTGCACCCGGCCTGTGCCTCTTCTACCCGCTGCGGTCTCATGGCGTCCGAGAATTCTTATGCCTCCTTTGTTCTCCCTGATCGTGTTGCGGCTCTAGTCCCCGAGCTTCGTGATGAACTTTGAATTACTACCATCTCTCTCAGAGGGAAGCTCAACTTTGTGGAGTGGTTCACTCAGTTCGTTGTGTCCTGCAAACGAAAGGTCTTCTTCATCACCTAACCCGGGTCATCCCGACTGCTCTCACTGATGAGTGGCTTTGCGATGATGGTCGCGTCCAATCTTGGTTCCTCAACTCCATGGACACCGAGCCCTATCGAATGGCTATGTATCATGAGTTCATGACACGACGAAGGCCATGTGGGAGGAACTCCATTCCTTTTACTCCGGACAGAATAGTTTGCAACATCTGTTCGACATCATCTAGGATCTTCAGAACCTTGAGCCCGGGGGTCCTGGCGATATGATCTCTTTTGTGGCTAAAGCGACCTTGGTGGAGGCCCAGATCCAGCATCAGCCTCCCACTACAGATCTGACTACTCAACGGGCCCAGAAAGAGACTGTCGGGATTACGATGATGATGTCCCAGGTTCCCTCTCAGCTCCACAATGTTCGGGCCCAAATTCTCTCCTCTACTACCACCCTATCTTTATCTGATGTGTGCTCCATGCTCCTGAAGGTCACCCCGCCTCCGGATACCCCTGTTACTCTCTCCCCAGCACTTCTCCAGCACTCTTCACCGGCTCCACCTGCTCCGGGGTCCTCTGCCCGTGGGGGCCGTCACACCTCTCGGGGACGAGGTCGGTCTGGCAAACCTCCGTTTAAGTGCACTTATTGCGGATGGGATGACCATCTTGAGGCTACCTGCTATCGCAAACATGGTCTGCCACCACATCTTGCTGCCACTGCTCTGGCTGAACCTCCTGCTGCTCCTGCCCCGGACTCTGCTGCCTTTGCTCGGGCCGACATTGATGCTCTACGCACTTAGCTCCAACAACTGCAAGAGGTGATCTCTCGCTTGTCTGGCTCGGTCGCCTCTATTTCCAATGAAGATATTTCTTGTCTCTCGCAAGGCTCTCACTGGATTGTGGATTCGGGTGTCACGCATCACATTACATCGCAACGCCCTCTGCAATATTCAGGGGTTGCCCACCCCAAGTTCATTACTGTGGCAAATGGTGATACCACCCCCGTCTCTGGTACTGCTGATATACCCCTCACACCTACTTTGTCTTTGACTTCTGCTCTTCATGTTCTCGGTTCCCATTTAACTTACTCTCCGTTAGTCGCCTCACACAGGACCTCAATTGCTGTGTTACTTTCTCACCCTCTACCTTTGTTGTGCAGGATCGAAACACGCAGAATATCATTGGTAAAGGACGGCTGTCAAATGAGCTCTATCTCCTCGATGTTCTTCCTTCCGTTTTCTCCGTTGTCTCTACTGCCGACTGACATCGTCGTCTCGGGCATGCTCCCCTCCAGGTTCTCAAGAAGGCTCTTCCAGATGTCTCTCTGCATGAGTTTTCTTGTGAGTCGTGTATCTTTGGCAAACAACATCGTGTTTCTTTTTTTCCTACTTGTACTCGGAGTGATACTCTATTTTCTTTAGTGCATTCTGATATTTGGGG
Organism: Platanthera guangdongensis; assembly: GCA_039583875.1. Lineage (NCBI taxonomy): Eukaryota > Viridiplantae > Streptophyta > Magnoliopsida > Asparagales > Orchidaceae > Platanthera > Platanthera guangdongensis. Next base: position 5,171,752 of record CM077156.1, read on the forward strand.
CCCTTATAAAATCCCTAGTATGTTTGGCTATCGTTATTTTGTCACTTTTATTGATGATTATTCACGCTTAACCTGATTATACTTATTTCAGGATCGTGCTGAACTAACCACCACATTTCGTGCCTTCCTTAGTGAAATACGTACACTGTTCTTCTCTCCTTTAAAGGTTATTCGCACGGATAATGCCAGAGAATACACTTGTCGGACATTTGCGAACTTATGCACCAAGCTCAGTATTATACATCAAACATCATGTGCATATACGTCTCAACAAAATGGTGTGGCCGAGCGAAAGAATCGTCATCTTCTCGATGTTGCTGGGTCTCTCATGCTTCAAATGCATGTTCCTACTCGTTTTTGGAACTTTGCTGTCTCTACGACATGTCACCTCGTCAATCGCATGCCTTCTTCCGTGCTTGACCATGACACTCTGTTTAGTCTCCTCTTTCCATCCAAATCTTCGTTTCCTCTCACGCCTCGTGTGTTCAGTTGTACATGCTACGCTCACACTCTTGGTCCGATCACGGATAAGTTTGCTCCCCGGGCCCACAAGTGTATGTTTATCGGGTACTCTCAGACCCAGAAAAGCTTTGTGTGTTATTCTCCGACTCATGACAAAGTCGTTGTCTTTGCCGATGTCACCTTTCAGGAGGCTCAACCATTCTACGACTCATTGTCAGCCACCACTTCTCCTTTCTCCCCTTCCATTCCTCGCCCGACTATTCCCATCACGACTTCTTTGCCCCCGCTCCTTCCAACCCCCCTCCGGCCCCTGCTCCACCCGTACCATCTAGACCACCCTTTATTCGTGTTTACACTCGTCGTACCCTGGTCTCTGGAGCTCTACAACAGCCTTCTTCTACCAGTGATATCCCGCGGACTGACGATCCAGCACTAGCACCCCATGGCAAACTATGTCTTTATGCATCGCCTGGCTCCACCTCTCCGCAAGTTTGCTCTCTCTCTCTCTCTCTCCTCCATTTCTATTCCTAACTCCGTGCAAGAGGCTCTTCTACATCCAGGGTGGCGCACGGTCATGGACGAGGAAATGTCTGCTCTTTGGTCTAACCAAACTTAGGATCTGGTTCCTCCTCCTCCCAGCCACTCATGTGTCAGTTGCAAGTGGGTGTTTACTATAAAACATGCTCCAGATGGGACAATTGACCGGCTCAAGGCCCGACTTGTGGCACGTGGGTTTACTCAACAACAAGGCCTTGATTATGCGGAAACCTTCTCTCCTGTTGCCAAGTTGAACTCTGTTCGGGTACTAATCTCCTCAGTTGTACATCAACACTGGCCTCTCCATCAACTAGATATTAAAAATGCATTTTTGAATGACGACCTTCAAGAGACAGTGTACATGCATCAACCTCCCGGGTTTGAGACCACGGGGGAGTCTCGTGTGTGCTTTCTTCAGAAATCTATTTATGGTCTCAAACAGTCTCCTCGGGCGTGGTTTGAAAAATTTAGTGAGGCTGTTCGCGACGTTGGATTCAAGAGGAGCTCTACAGACTTCTCTCTCTTCACTCGTCATCAACCAACTGAGACTGTCATTCTCTTGGTATATGTGGATGATATCTTGATTACTGACGATGACACCACAGGGATACAGAAAATTAAGCAGCACCTGAACTCCGTTTTCAGATAAAAGATCAGGGAGGTTTAAGGTACTTTCGTGGACTTGAGATTGCGAGACGGCTCGATGGTCTTGTACTGTCACAACGAAAGTATTGTCTTGATCTCCTCCACGATGCTGGCTATTCTAGTTGTAAACCTGTAGAAACTCCGATGGATGCCAACCACAAGTTATGTGCTCATGGGTCGGACTCCGATTCCCTTATTACGAACCCTGAGTATTATCAACATCTTGTGGGAAAATTGATTTACCTAACAGTCACAAGACCTGATATTTCCTTCGTTGTGGGAGTTGTCAGCCGATTTATGCATGCTCCTCGGACTTCTCATCTCCAGGCAGTAGAACGCATCCTCAGATATCTGAAGACAGCTCCTGGACAAAGATTGGTATATAAGTCATCTTCCTCCCTATTTCTTGTTGCATACTCAACTGCGGACTATACGGGTTCCCTGGATGATCGACGCTCTACTACAGGCTTCTGTACCTACTTTGGAGGGGGATCTTATTACTTGGCGTAGCAAAAAGCAGTCTGTAGTTGCTCGGTCATCAGCTGAAGCTGAGTATCGTGCAATGACAGCTGTTGTATCTGAACTCACTTGGCTTGAAGGTCTACTTGGTGATTTTGGGGGTCACTTTATCCTCACCGACAACCATGTTTTGCGACAGTCAAGCTGCAATTCACATTGTGAAGAGTCCTGTATTTCATGAGCGGACCAAGCACATCGAAGTTGACTGTCATTTCGTTCGTGAAAAGGTTCAACTAAAGAAGCTAGAGCTGGAGCATGCCCCTGCGTCAAGGCAAGTTGCCGACATTCTCACCAAGGCATTACCACGACAAATGTACCATCAGTTCTTATCCAAGTTGGGTGCCTACGACTTGTACGCTCCCGCTTGCGGGGGAGTGTTAGCAAATAGTAGAAAACATGTTGTATTGGCCCATTAATAAGGCTCATATATGATTTAGTGTTTAGTCTCACATTGTTTGTATAGCTAATTTTTCCTCTCCTCTCTCATATATATATTTGTACTTGTACTTGTATTTTGATATTCAAAAAGTATATACAAGGTTCAGACCACTCTTTACAATTACTATCATTTATATCTCTTAAAAATAGAATCAATGTGATCACTTGCATCATATCTAAGTTTCAACTCACAATTATCTTTCATAAACACTAAATCAATCAAAAATTATTGAGTTCTTACATTATTTTTTTTTTTATGTTTGAAAAAAAATTTACAACAACAATATCATGCAAGCGCACCTTTTATGTTCTAAAACCACAAATAAGGTGCACGAAGGCGCTAACCTCTGAGACTGGTGAGTCTTGATCCTTAGGCGTGCCTTTTATAACATAGGTTCTTGGTTTACCTTGGTGACGACTGTTTCTCCCGACTAGTGGCCTCTATTGCCGCCTTCCGCTCATGAAGCCGCAAAGACTTTTGTAGGGGATCTTTGTGGTGTTTATGATTGATAGTGACACGAGCCACAAATTTGTCTCATACAACTTGGTGATTCGCTTGCAGCTACCCACCAACCTGACGATAGAGTTCTTGATTTACCTTGGTGACTACCGTTTCTCCCGACTAGTGGCCTCTATTGCGGCATTCCACTCCAATTGGGCGATTACAATGCCTCCACTGAATTTTACGTCTTTCCTTTGGACGGCATGAATGCTATCCTGAGCATGACGTTGTTATAGACGTTAGGAGTCGTCAACCACAACTGAGATCCATATGGATGACTTTCAATGATCAAATCGCCCCTGCATGCTTCTGGGAGATGACTCCCATCAGCTGATAACCGTCTCATCGTATGCAACCCAATTGACTCACTCTGTGGACTTCCAGTCATTTCTATGGTAGATCACCACACCAAAGTCTATGGACCCGACGCCTCTGCGCTCTTCCACTTCGCTTCAATTGTCTCTCCTTCTGGAGACTTTCTCATCCATGTTCAAGCTTACTCCAGGCCTCCCACCACCTCGCGCCATTGACTACCGCATTCTGCTTCGGGATGGAGTTCAGGCAATTTCGGTTCGGCCATGTTGTTGCAACCATATTCAAAAGGATGAGATTGAGTGATTGGTGTCCGACATGTTATCCGCCGGACTGATACAACCTAGTGCTTGTGAGGCCCCAATTCAGACCCCACTGAGATTTTGTATCTAAGCTTATTTCAAGTTCTTTGTCAGGGCTGAAGTAAGAAGAGTGAGTACAAAATAAAACACATAATAAAAACTTAACTCATACATTGGGTCGTTCTGCGGCAAGTTCTTTTCATTCTTCCGTGGTCAGCTGCGTCTTTTGGGCGTACTCAGAGTCGCATCGGTTCCCTTAGCAAAATTGACGACGGTCTTAGTCATAAAAATATGACTAAGTGAATAACATAACTCTTTCCATACTGTACGGGAAGACAAAAATCATCAATAACAATATGCATAAATCTTATAGTTCTTCTATGCGTATAGTTGTTTGCGCTTTTTGCTATATTCGTATTCTTTTCATTCATTCTTACAGTTATTTTATCTCTACCGCATTCAACTCAATTTCAATCCTCATTCATTCATATCATTATTCATATCATTATTCATATTCATGCTTCATTCATATTTTATGTAATTTACTTGTCAAAATCGTCATCTATATTCACTTTTTGTCTCTGTTCTATTCATGATTCGAAACATATGCAATTTTTATTATTCTTTTCATTTGTATGAAGAATCGTAAAGGTATTTAAATGCATCTGGGTCTTCAACGACCCCTGAACCTTCAACGGCCCCTGAACCTTCAACGGCCCCTGAACCTTCAACGGCCCCTGAACCTTCAACGGCCCCTGAACCTTCAACGGCCTCTGGCCTTCAACGACCTCTGACCTTCAACGACCTTTGACCTTCAACGACCTCTGACCTTCAACGGCCTCAAATAAATTTTGGAAGTATTTTTTTTCCTGTTATAACACGTTTAATATTCATGATTTTATCGGATTGCAAATCGGTTTTCTTTATTCCTATTTCTTGTTATTTCACATTTACCATCTTTAATGAAACAAATTTATCATTCTTTCATGAAACAAATTATCAGCTTATCATGAAGCTTGCCTTTTAATATTAAGCGACTACAAAAATTCAACGATTGCAGTTTTCATGTTCATACACAATCACTAACCTACTTTATCTGGCATGAAAAAGTTAAACACTTTGTAGTCTAAAAATAATTGAAAACTATGTGTAAATAAAGAGATAAGAACTCACTTTGCTTTTTTCCCTCCGACCATCGTCATTGCTTTTCTCGCCTCCTTGCGATGTCATGCCCTTCATTGTATCATCCTTAATTACTTCAAGAACACCAAATTGACAAGTTCAATTATTGTCTATCACACCACAACTCAACTTAATAGGTTTCACTTGACCTAATTAGGCCAAATGAGTCTTCACCAGACTAGGAGGTGGCTGCCCTACATTGTAAACAAGGGATTATTACTTCTTGAGTAAGGGAACATCATTCTTAACCTCATCTTGCCGATTAGGAGTAACAAGATCAAAATCCCCAAGAACTGAATGCAATGGGAATAGATTTTGACTCCAGAAGAGAAGTACATATTCTAGAAGTAAGTTTCCAACACTAAACACACTTAGAAATTTTGAAATTAACATTTCTTCAACTAGGGTTTCACTGAAATTACTTGAAATCATGGATTAGGGCATAAAAATTCATTTCAGAAACTTTTGATAAGAAATAGATGAAAAAAAGTTCAAAACCTCAAACCCTAAGTTTTCTTCCCTCTTTAATCCATGGAAAAAACATCATAAACGAAACCAGAGGAGTAGAGAGGAAGAGATTACCTCTCTATTGAACGAAAAATCACCAAAATCGGTGGTGATTTGAGCTCTCAACAAGCGACGACGGCGATCGGCTTCCGCCGGCTTCAGCGGGCACACGCGCGGTTTGGGAGAGAAGAATGAGTGCGAGCATTCTTTTATTTTTATCGAGCGGCACCGCTTATCCCTTGGACGCCAAGCACGCCCCTTTTTGGCATGAGTCAAAATGAACCGCCCGGTTCACTTCTCTTTTACTAACGAAATCAATTTATTCACATTTCTATTATTGTGTACCTTTTGAAAACATTTTGAGTACCCCCTGGACTCATAAAATCTTCTTAAATCGATTTTTAAACCTATTCGTCACAGTGACACCATTTCGTGACAAATAAATTTGGTCGTTACAGTGCTAGTCCGTTCTTGAGCCTAGTCCTCCTCGTGCGAAAAAAGGACGACAGCCGACACTTCTTCGTTGATTATCGCATGCTTAACAAAGACACTGTGGCAGACAAGTATCCTATCCTTGTTATCCAGGAGATCTTCGACGAGCTGTGTTGGCCCCCTACTTCTGCAATGTCGACCGTCGCTCGGGCTACCATCAGATACAAGTGTGGGCCAAGGACATCCTGGAGATGTCCACTTCGAGTTCTTGCTTATGTCGTTCAGCCTCACAACACCCAACAACTTTCCAAGCCGTGATGATCAATATCTTTTGATCGGTGCTTTGCAAGTATGTTCTGATTTTCTTTAACGACATATTATTTTGCAACCTAACGTGGCAAGATGACTTACACCGTTCGGGAACCACCTTGGAGACATTGTGGCGCCACTCCTTTGTTGTCAGCCCGAAGAATGTGTCTTTTCTTAGCACGAGATCTCCTACTTGGGTCACACTCTCTCAGCGTAGGAGGTGGATATGTACCCCGATAAGGTCGCGACAGTGCTGCAATGGCCACTTCCGTGTTCCTTACGTGAGGTACGAGGCTTCCTTGTTTGACGAGCTACTATCACTGTTTTCATTCGTGGCTACGACACGCTTGCACGACCACTCACGGCCCTTTTGCACAAGACGACCAATACTATCTTTTGATGATCCCCCAAGGCGACCACCACATTCACAGCGCTCCAACAAGCCTTGGTGACGACATTGGTTTCTACCATGCCTGATTTTCACTGTCTTTCATCATCGAGTATAATGCTTCTGGGATTTGCATCGATGTCGTGCTTATGCACACCGAGCTCCCTATAGCTTACTTCAGTCGGTCCTTCTCTATCACCTTCCGTTCCCACTCCGCCTACGAAAATGAGTTCATGTTGGTTGTTTTGGCAGTCCAGCACTGGCGCCCTTATTGGGGCGGCACTTCATCGTGTGTACGGAGCATCACAACTTACAATACCTACTCAGCCAGAAGAAGACCACCCCATCCCATCAGGTTTGGGTGGAGAAACTGTTGGCCTATGATTTTTTTGTCGCGTTGCGTTTAGGCAAGTCCAACATGATGGCGGAAGCCTTATCTAGCCAAATGACTTTGGCTAAACTGTTGACGATCTCCCGCTCGGTTTGGTAGGAGGAGGGAACCCTACAAAGTGAGGTGGAGGCCAATCCGACTCTCTGGCCTATCATGGACAGTTTACGAGTCATTGCCACCACATGCCCCCTTGACCATTGTTGGTGGTCGTTTGTTCTATCGGGGCCGATTTGTCCTCTCTTCCTCGTCAGCCGCCATTACGCGCCTCCTTGAATAGTTTCACACTACCCCGTCATTGGGCTATATAGGTGCGTTCCACACCACCGCCTTATGGCTGCGCTTTATTGGCGAGGGATGATGTGCCATATGGAGGAATTTGTCGCAACCTGTCTGGTTTGCCGACATTCTAAATATGAAGCCACTTTTGTCGGGGGTTTTCTGCGGCCCTTAACTGTACCCGATCTCATTTAAGATGATTTGACGATGAATTTTATCACGTGCCTTCCGTGCTCTCCCGGGTACAACTACATATTCGTAGTGGTGGACTGCCTGTCCAAGTATAGTCATTGTATTCCCTTGCGACATTCCTTCACGACCCAGTGGTGGACTGCCTGTCCAAGTGTGGTCATGCATTCCCTTGCGACATTCCTTCACGACCCAATGGTGGTTGAGGCATTCATCTTCAACATGGTCTAACTGCATGGTTCCCCCATTCAATCGCCAATTATCGAGACCCGGTTTTTATGAGTACCTTCTAGCAGGAGCTACTCAAAATCCAAGGAATGCAGTTACGTATGAGCTCTGCCTACCATCCTTAGACAAACGTGCAATTCAAGGTCCTGAATTGGTACTTGGTGACCTACGTGCATTGTTTTACTTCAGACCTCCCATGCGATTGGATCAAATGGTTGGGGTGGGCCGAGTTTTCCTACATCACCTCCTTTCAATATTTCGCCGGCATGACACCGTTCCAAGCCGTTTACGTCCACCCCCGACCACCGTGATTTAGCATCTACCAGGAGAATGTCTTGTCGGCTCAGTGTGCATGCAACTCTTGGATTGAGATGAGATATTAAGTGTCTTGACGAGCCATCTTCGCAGCGCATAGTAGAAAATGCTCCACCGAGCGAACAAACTACGCCGAGACATTCAGTTCCAGGTGGGGGACACGGTTTTTGTCAAGCTCCACCCGTATCGCCAAAATTCAGCGGTGAATCATCCCCATCCCAAGTTGGCTTCCCTCTTCTATGACCCATTTACGGTGATTGCTCGCATCAACGAAGTAGCCTACTGCATTCTCCTTCCTCTACACAGTCAGATTCATTCGGTCTTCCACATCTCCCAGCTCAAACAGGTGGTGGGCGATCACCCCTCCGAGGAGACCTTGCCATTGAATATCACATCAGACGGATCCACCATATACCTTTCAGAGGTTATTTGGACCGCAAAATTGTCACAACAGACGATTGAGTTTGAGAGCAGGTAGCGTGGCAACAACGCTCTCATTCCTACACGATTTGGTGGGATCACGACGACTTCCGCAACCAGTTCCCGGAGATTTGCCTTGTGGGCATGACAAATTTTCCAGATTGGGCCATTGTTACGGGCGCGGACGACTGCAGAGAGCTCGAAGGGGCTTCGACAGTGTGACGTGTCTATCCCAGGAGGAAGAGGTCTGCAGTAGAGACACCGACTTGATTTATGAATGCCGAGGATGGGTGCTATCTTATTTATTAAGTTGTATTTTAATTTCAGCTGGATATTTTTGTTTATGGTCGCGGGGTGGGGGGGCGGGGAGAGAAAGTCCAAGGAAAACATCTTAGCCAGACCCTAGGCTCCAACTTTTCATCATAATCCAAACTCTTATTTAACAAAACTCTTATTTAAGAGGTAACATAAAGTCTGAAAGATGCATTAAATTTTCAGGCAATTAACAAAACTCTTATTTAACAAATCTAAAAAAGCCTCTTTCGAAAATTTTGTTTTTTTGCACTTGACGAATTAATCAAATCCTATAAGAAAGGTTTGTACATTCAAAAAAAAGTATTTTGCATTCGATGATATTTGTATATGCTCGTGCGTTGATAAGTTTTGTACACAATTGAATCTTAAACAAAAACTGTAGATGCCTCAAATGTCACAGAAGTCATTTAAAAATCACCATCAGAAAGTTGTCCACTGCCTTATGTTATAGTCCCTGTAGAAATGAGAAATGAAATAGAAGGTGCAAATATATTCATCCTCATAGGGGCATTAAATAGGAACTACAACATGACACCCAACACTGATAGGCGGTGTGAGACTAAACTCAATAACATTAAAATATTGCATATATAATAACTCTAACACTCCCCCTCAAGCTGAAGGGGGACCCTACAACTTGAACACAACATAAAACGGAAGGTACAAGAAGGTTGACAACGTGTGACAAAACAACAGCCACCGAGGCCCAGCCGCGTGTCACCGGGGATACTTCAACCGGGCAAGAGCCACACGACGTTTGTCCACAAAACCGACCATGGCCACGTTGGATACACTCGGAGCGGAAACTAGGTCAACCACGAAAGACCAAACCAACCCTATCAAATCCAGAGAAAACGAGGAGACACAAACAACATACGAGATCGACCTGGGGGCCATGTGTGATTGAGGCAGGAGTCGGGAAAGAGGCATCTGAGTCGCCGTTATCACAAACACTCCCCCTCACGTGGAATACGTGCATAGACTATGCATGGAGGCCGTGACGTACACTCCCCCTCACATAGACCACGTGCACGTGTGGGATCCTCGTCGGGTACATGAACCCAGATCACGTGAAAGAAGGGGCCGAAATCGTAAAGAGACCACACTAACACACTGCAACAACAAGAAAACTTAAAGAGAAAAAAAACAGCAACATTAAACCCTAAACGGGGTCGGAGACGAAGCAGCGGCAGACGGAGAAGAAGCAGCTGCAGCAGCAGCTGGCCGAAGAAGCAGCAGCAGAGCAGCATCCATGCCGGAGAAGAAGAGAGCTGCAGCGGGTGCAGACAGAAGCCGGAGAAGAAGCAGTTGCAGCAACATGCCGGAGAAGAAGAAGCGGCGGCAGCAGCAGGCCGGAGAAGAAGAAGCGGGCCGAAGAAGATGAGTAGCGGCAAGAGGCGCAGCTGGCTAGAAGAAGGCCGGGCCGAAGAAGATGAAGTCGCAGTAGCACCGTCGGAGGAGAAGAAGACAAGCCGGAGAAGCAGAGCAGTCGAGTCGTCGATGTCGCAGGCAGCGTACAGCAGCGGCGGAAGCAGCGGATGGCGACGTCGGGAGAAGAATCCATCGGGAGAGCTGTACATGGAGAATGTCCCTCTCCCGTCTCCGGAATCAAGGGCCGATCCCGTAGACGGGAGCAGGGGGGGTGAGAAGCGCCCGTCGAGCCCTAGCAGACGAGCGAAAGCGGAAGCACGGGTTGGGGGGGAGAAAAGTGCGGAAGCGGGGGAAAAAAATTATTTAGGTCTTCAGAACGTTCGCTATGATACCATGTAGAAAGGAGAAATGAAATAGAAGGTGCAAATATATTCATCCTCATAGGGGCATTAAATAGGAACTACAACATGACACCCAACACCGATAGGCGGAGTGGGAGTAAACTCAATAACATTAAAATATTGCATATATAATAACTCTAACAGTCCCAATAGGAACATAAGAAACCCAGAATGAGCGACAAATACTGCACCCTAGAAGTGAAGAAGAGAAATTGCATATGTTATACTGTTGCTACAAGAAACCACACATGTACCAACCCTGGAGCTGGAACAGATGAATTTTTAAAGAAACTGAACCAAAGACATCAACTACATTTCCTTACAGTTTTAATGTTATAGAATAATCTTAGGTTTGAAAATGTAGGCTCCCATTACTGGACTAAAGTTCAATATAAAATTTAGCTTTGAAACATGTGAATATTCAAATTTAAACCAACCATTATATAGTAAAAATAAGAAACTTTATGTTTTTGATGATTGTTTGAATTTCAGTTATGCTTCAGATATGTTATTTTGATATGCCTATTTTTTATTTGTGTACATAATTTCAACTTACTCTTGAGATCTACAATGCATACCTACCTATATGTGTTCTCACAAATTCTTTGCACCATTTACATGCTCCGTTTATTTTGATTTTAGGAAGAATGCACCGACCTTCATCAACTTGCAGTGACAGGTCTCTTTCAGAGGCCTTCTATTGTAAGTTATTTCTTGTTTTTTCTTGGTTACTTTTTAGTATAAATATGAAAATTATCTGGAGAAGTTAAAAAACATTTGAAGTTTGCATTAAAAAAACATTTTAACTTCAAATAATCCGACTTCTTAACTCTGCTTGCAGTGTTTTTCACCCTTGTTGAGTAAATAATTCTAAGCTATGGTTATGCTCATTGTTTTGTGAAAATATTCAGCATGTTGGTAGTATTTCATTATAAGACAGATGGATATTTAAATATAAGCTGATGTTATGAGCTGAACAAACTGGTCTTTCTATTTAAGAGAATTTGGATTGAAGTTGTCTTACCTTAACGTGGTTATATACATTCTTGTCATGGCGACGCCTAGGCGTCCAGGCGCCCAATTGTAAACAAGGCGTTGGGCGCCTTATTTTTTTTAAAAAATATGGGAATAGACTGCGGTTTATATATAAATCGTTGTATATACTCGAATAGACAGCGGTTTATATATAAACCGCTGCCTACTCTACCCTGAACCCTAGAATAGACATCGGTTTATATACAAACCGCTGTCTATTCTACCATGAACCCTAAAATAGACAACGGTTGTTGTAAAAACCGTTGTCTATTCTATCTATTTTAAACCGTGAGCCGTAAATTTTAGTTTTTACCTTACTTTTTGGTTCTTACAGTACTGCTCTGTGCGAAAACCCTAAAGACAATTTTGTGAAAGTTTCTTCTCTCGTTTGTTTCGATTTGACTATTCTTCTTCAACATATCTCATTTAAGTATATTATTTTTTCATTTTCTCAGTTTTGAGCTCTTTGGTATTTTTTTACTATTATTAGTGGTAGTATAAACATTGTGTATCACCAACAATTGAATCTTCCAATCTCATGTTTTGGCTATGATAAATGCATATAAATAGCACAATGTACTCTAAACAGACAGCTTGAATGCAGATTAGAAGTCTTCATTTAACCTTGGTGTTTGCTACTTCATGGTATGAATGTGTTGAGATATGAAGATATCATGAATTCATGATATCAGAAGATTCAGAACCTGTGTGCTTAGTTGCTTACTGCCTAATGGTATAAATATATTGAGATTTGAGAATTTGAGATTTCATGATATCAGAATTTGTGCTTACTGTTTACTGTTAACTGTTATGAAGTAACAATCTGTGTGGCTGTGTTAGTAAACAATCTGTCAAATTAAAAAAAATAGAACTTTAGACAGCGGTTATTATAATAACCACTGTCTAAAGTTCTGCTTGGCAGACAGACAGAACTTTAGACAGCGGTTATTATAATAACCACTGTCTATAGCGCTCCAAAAAACTCCTAATTCGGCTTCTTTAGATCTGCAATTTTCATAAAGTAGTGGAAGCAAACAGATAAAAAATAGCTCTAGCGGTTGGAAAATAGTTTTTCCATCCGCTGGAGCTGCCCCAAACAGAGCTTTGGTGTCTTATCTTGGGAGCAGTCAGAAAATAGTCTGCAAGGCAGGCTATAGATACCGGTTATTATAATAACCATTGTCTATAGTCTATCAGGCAGAACTTTAGACATGGGTTATTATAATAACCGCTGTCTGTAACCTGCATTAGATTTTTTTTTTATATTGTCGACTTGCGACTTGCTTGCCTTATTGTCGCATAGTCGTCCGCCTTGTTGCCTAAGCGTCCAGGCGTCCGACGCTTGTCTTGGTTCGCCTTGACGTCGTGACAAGAATGGTTATATATTAGTTGATGATATGAAAATCCTATGATCTGTAAATGGCAGGGGAATGACAATTGATCTTAATAAACTTTCTTCTGTCTAAAGAATATTTTACAAGCCAATCCGTAATGTGTCGGTAGCTTCCCGAAGAGGTGGTCGGATGTTCCAAGGGTGGCAGATGTGTCAGAGATACAAGAAAGTCTTTTGAAGGGAGCTTAGTGATGAGTCCGATTTATATAGGGTTTTTCGGACTCATCTGGGCTTATTATCATGCTTGTGCACTACCTTTTCAGTTGGAAAAGTCATATTTTTGTTTAGGTATTCACTTAGCCAATAGTGCATTGTTTTGGCTCAATGTGGTGTGCGATTGCGCACTCTTGTGTTGAGGGTAAGTTCTTTGAGCTCCTCGCACTTGTTTGTTCTGATTTATATGATTGTTTGTGTGGATTTATTGCTGTGCCGGTGGTCGTGATGTCCGGAATTCCAATTCCAGTTCCTGTGTAAAACGTACGGTCGTGCGAATTTCTTCGCGCACTGTTTCAGTGTAATCGTGTGTTATACACAGCAATCCTGGGGACGTATGTGGTTGCCCATGCGTTTTGTTCCCGCACGGTTTCGGCCAAACCGTGCGAGAAGGAATCGCACGGTCTGCATATTGTTCTCGGAATTCCTGCGCTCTGTGGTTAATCGTGCGATTTGTTCACGCACGGGCAGAAGTGCCCGTGCACGAGTAAAACACACGGTTCCACTTGCTTACCGGGATTTCCTGCTCTCTCGGGTTAATCGTGTGTTTTCCTTCACGCACGGGCATACGCGCCCGTGCGTGAGTAAAACGCACGGTTCCTCTTTGTTATCTTGCTTTCCAGCGCTCTGTGGTTACTCGTGCGTTTTCCTTCACACGGGCATTTGCGCTCGTGCGTGAGTAAAACGCACGGGTCAACGCTTCTTCCTCGCAGGCTATTTTTGCGCTTGAATAATGCACGGTTAACGCACCGTCGTGCCCAAACCGTGCGTGACCATTTTTCTGACCTGCTTCTATTTAAGCACAGGTTTTCTTCGAATCAAAAAAGGTTCCGCTTTTCTGCCATTCCTGCCGCCGTTTTAGGGCAAAACTCCGCCCTTTCTCCTCCGCCCTTCATCTTCCACTAAGGAGAGAAGCTTCGGCCGTGCTCGCGAAGCTTACCTCTCGCTGGTGCTTGCTCTCGGTCTGCTCCTTCACCTCCTAGCTCTATTGCAAGTTTTGACGTCATATCCATCAAGCAAAGGGAAGCTTGCAACCTTCTTCTGGATCGTGGCACGAATAAGACAGGTACATTGGAGGGTAGTGACAGCCTTCTCTACCCTGGACATAGTTGAGGACCGAGCTGGGACGCGGATTGACAACCCGGCGATTCCTTCTGCGACTCATCGACGAGCCTCGGATTCGGTCGATTTCTTGCCCTGTTCTTGCTTTATTGTTGTATATGCGCGGATAAATCTTTATATGTAGTTGATGTGACACTTTAGTTGTAATCGTTATTAGTTTCATGTCTATGTGAATTTTATCGTTTTACCGCTTTAGTTGCTTGTGCAACGCTCATATTTCCACCCGCCACCATAGTTGGTATTGTCGCTCTAGCGATTGCTAGAGGCGCGCGTCGCAACGAGTTGTTTGCGACCCTCAATCCGCCGTTCTATTCACTTCCTACGCCTGTATTTTCCTCCATTCCGCCGAGCGAAGCAGCGCATAGCGGCCTGCGTAGGAGTAGATTTAGTTAGTTTTTATTTTCTTGCTATAAAACCAAACCCCTTAGTGACCTCGATCTAAGGACTTCAATCTCAAGTCCTCCTTGTTAGACAATTCCACCTTGCGGTGTTACTTGAGAGATTCGATACTTGGGAAAGCCTCCCCATTTTATATTAGTTATGCGAGCAGTACACTTGCCGTAAGCGCGTCACTTAGCTCAACCTATGAGATGTAATGAGGGAGCTGAGCTCAACCTCACGATATCCAACATGGAGTATTGATTTGGGGAAGGAGAGGGAGGTTGGGAAACTAAGAAGAGGAAAAAGATCGTATTTCTTGCTTTCCAGTCCATAGAGTCAGGTTCTACCTATGAAATGCGACGAGGGAGTTGAGCTTAACCTCACAATGTCCTATGTGGGGGTACTGATTCGGGGAAGGAGATGAGAGAGAGGAGATAGGAAACAAAGGAGAAGAAAAATATAATATTTCTTGCTTGTTATTCCATAGACCCAAGGGGCCTTTAAATAGACTGTTTGTTGGCAGGGTTCCAGTGGGTCCACTGTGTTGTGTGAGACCGCTATGTTGGCTTAAATTATTTGTCAAATACCGATCATTGCATTGCATGTAGAGTTGGATTAGCGTGTTACCCTTGCACGATCACCTAGCGTTATAGGTTTTGTGCACCACTAACCTACCCCTACATCAGTTATCAGTTGGAGATAAGGAGTAAAAGGGTTGATCCTCGAGAAAGGTGACATCAGTAGATCTTACCATTTTCAAATCAGTGGGATAGTAATACACATCTCTATTTTTCTGCGAGGGTACTCAACGAACATTTATTTAGTAGCATGAGGGGATAACTTGCCCACGGGAGGTCCATGATGATGGACAAAACATACACACCCAAAACACGAGTAATCATATGAAAGGGAGGTGTCGATGGAAACATGATGGAGAAAGGAGCTGCAAAGTTTAGGATGATTGAAGATAATTAAACAACATGTGGTGGGGGTAGTGAAGTGTCAATAGATATTCAGAACCTGCGTTTGAAACATAAGGGAACAAACAACCTCATGGAGGTGGTGATTTTTCCGCTCGACCACGCCATTTTGTTGTGGTGTATAAGCACATGACATTTGGTGAATAATACCCAACATATTGCAAGTATCATGTTTTTGTGACTAGTATATTCGCAAGCATTATCATTCTAAAAAGTCTTAATGGAGCCTGAAAATTGAGTACGAGGTTCAGCGATGAATGAGCGAAGGACACAAAGTAATTCAGAGCGATCACACAATAAATATAACCATGATAGGCGAGAATGATCTTCAACAAAAAGAAGAAAGTGACAATATACAGATAAACTAGCACTTTTTTGTAAGGATGGATCTTGTTAGAATTATCGGGTCAATGTCGGGTTATTAGAGTCTTTAGGTGTATTTGCGTTTAGTCTCACACTGACTATCGATGTCTTTGAGTCATGTTGTAATCCTATTTAAAGCCCCTATGTGGATGAATGAATTACTCGTTCTATTCTCTTTAACTTTCCAACATGGTATCAAAGCCAAAGATCTTAAACCCTAAACATTTCTTCCTGGTGCTGTCATTTAACCCCGTCCCACTCCCGTCGAGCAGTTTCCGCTTCTCTGCTTTGGTCTGGTCGACTCCTTGGCTAGGGATCCGACTGGTGCTTCTCCCCCCGCTCTCGTTGACGTGATTGTCCCGTGATTCCTTCAACGGGAGCGGTTCTTCCCCCACTAAAGCCCGTCGTGCCCTCTTCTTCCACCATTTTTTCCTCTACAGGAGTCCGTTGTGATTCTTCTTCTCTGCCGACAATATCGATCCCGTCGAGCTTTCTTCTTTGACAATGTCAGCGGATTGGAGCAGATCTTTTCTCTCGACAAAGGCGTCGATCCCCCCGTCACCATTCGAGACCGTTGATCTCGTGCTTCGTCGATCCCGTGCATCTCTACCATTGGAGCTTCTCCCGACTCCAAATCTGGTCGTCCCTCGTCGTCAATCCCTGCTGCACATCCGTCGGCATCTGCGTTTCCATCTCTGCCGCAGGAACTTCTCCCGACACTACTTTTCTTGCGTTCCTCAGACATAGATGCTCTACTCTCCTCCCTCCATCAGATTTCCAGGGAGCATCACTGCTGCTCCTACTCCATCCCGTCGAGTCGCTGACATGCCTCTTCCATCTTGTGTTGCTGCAACGCTAATTCCTCTCCTTCGATTTGATTCAGTCTTGCTTCCAGTGGCTTGCTGCTATGAACGATGGCTTCCCATGTTGTTTCCCTCTTGGTCGATGCTTCCAAGCCTTGTGCTTGCTGAACTCCATGGATCCTTGTTGCTACTTTCGAGGTGTTGATGTCCCGCAGAAGTTGAAGTTTTTTTTGTTTTTCAATTCTCTGTCCGTGGTTTTTTATTGTTTTTGCTTCATGTTGTTATGCTTATATGCACGTGTGTTCCGCGTGAGGGGGAGTGTTGAGATGAATGCGTCTCGGATGGTCTTTCCCGACTTTTCGCTTTCGTTCCACACGACCTCTAGGCTTATGTTGTATGTCGTTTGCGTTTCCTCATATCTCCCCATGTTTTATTTCGATTGGCCGTGTGTTGGGGACGTGACTGGTGTTGGTGTTCTAGTCTCATCGGGATGTGTCGTGTGGCACCGTGTTGTGTGGGACTGTGTAGTGAGGGGCCGTTTTTGTGCGGATTATTCCTGATAGATTATCCCCGGCGGATTATCCCGGATCACTCGTTTGATGACTTGCTCAACATCTTACGTTTTCTTTCGCATGTTGTGTGTGTAGGTGATGTGGGTTGACTGTTTTTAAGTGAGTCCATGTGTGTGTGACGATCCAAAAATGCGTCAACTAAATTTAATTTTTACCCGATGATGAACAAAAGCCAAATCGAATTTTTACGAACAATTTTCGCATTTTTCTGTTTCATTTTATTTGTTAAATTTTCTTTAATTTATTTTTGTGGGAGTCAATAGCCAAAAAATATGATTATTGTGGGCTGCCATTTCAAATGGGCTTGTGTAAGTGGGTTGCCTTTAGTGGTGGGCTCGCTCAGCTTGAGTTAGTGGGCTGTCTGATTTAATATACTGGCTGAATTTGAGTTTGTGTGTTGGCTGGTGTGGTGTTGGCTGGTTTGAGCCTTAGGGCTTGTTTGGGTGGCACCCAGGATGGTGTTTGGCTTCTTCTTACCGCTGACCGCTTATTCCTCTATTATAAAATCAAGCACGAGCCTTGCTTCTCCCGCACTTCTATTTTTGTCGTTCCTCTGCTGCTACCTTCTCTCTGCCGCTGTTTTACTTCTTTTGTTCTACTGTTACCGGCTTCTTCTTCTTCCTGGCTTTCTCTACTCTCTCTCTCTCTTTGTGTTTCTATGTTGTCGCTGCTTCTGTGTCGACACTGTGTAGCTATTAGGGCTTGTTGCTCCTTGCTGCTGCTCCCGAGCTGCTCCTGTGTAGCTGTTGTGCTGCCTCCTGTGCATTGCCCTTCTCCTCTCCTCCCTTTATTGGTTTGGCCATTCCTCCTCTTCTATAGTAACTATATTCAGGAATATTTTAAGACAATTTTGTGACCATTTTGAGACAATTTTGTGGGCTGTTTTGAACTGTTTTGGTATTCAAACCTTGCTGATTTTAGAGGGCTGATGTGCATACTTTTGGGGACTGTTGTGCGATTAGTTTTGCGCTATTTAGACGTTATTTACGGCTAATTTTGTGGTTGTTTTGAGGCAGTTTTGTGGTTATTTTTAGTGGGTTGGTAACACCTATTTATGAGTTGTTATACATAATTTTTAGGGCTGATTTTAGTATTAAACTTTGCTGTTTTTGGATTATTTTTGAGCTTTTTTCAGAGCTATTTCTTTGGTTATTTTGTGTCGTTTGGCGGCTAAGGTTGATATTCACAGTCTTGGTTGAGAACTGTTTTGATTGAATAGCTCGTATAAATATTTTTTTGTCGTTTATTTTGGTTCGCGTAGTTTTGACGGATTTTAAACGCATTTTAAAACATTAACGCTATGATTACCAAGTGACACAACCCAAATAAAAAGTGCGTACAATTTCAGTGGTTTCTGAGGCCCAAAAACAAGAGGATGACGTCACAAGATAATCGTGGTAATAATGCGGACAAAAGTACTGATAATGGCAAGACCTTGATGAGTTTCTTATTTCTTGAATTAAGTTTTATTCACGTAATTTCATATTCCTGTTTTACCTTTTTAATAAACATTGTCTGTGCATATGGGTTTAACTCAATGATATATTGCTATGAAATAAATGTGCGTGAGGGAAAAACATGAAAGCAATACATATTTTTGAGGGGGATACTTTTATTAAAAACTCATGTTTTCACAAATATTACGATAAAGATAAGAATTAATTTAAAACTCTGCATAAGGAAATGTTAAGGATTCGAATCCTATGATGTAAAGGCATCTATTGATGGATTCATCAGTAGGGATGAGCCTAAAATTTTGCCCTTCGGGGGTATGTCCAATTCAAGTTTGCATACCTGGGCATTTCCTATTTTATGCAACTAAAATTAAGGGGCAAATTAAGGGTCAGTATTGAGTGTAAATGAAATAATTGATTTATTGTAATGTATGCATATTGCTATCTCCCCGTGTTTGCATGTATAACTATTCACAAAATACTTTTCTCACATAGTCATATTTTTATGACTAACCCATTGTGGACTCATTTTTTTAAGCAACGGGAGCGTCTCCTAGTGCACCGAAGAGGATCCCTCCTGAAGAGTTGGCGAAGGTATGACCTTTTTATTGAAATAATGTTTGATCCTTGAAATCATTTGGGAAGCCCAGAATCAAGGTCTTCACAGTGTGTGGATCCTGCGTCGTGTGTGGGTCAGCGTCGTGTGGCTATGTTCCCGGCTTGATTCCCCGGTTTGGAATTTCCTCTTGTGGCTCGTCTGATGTTTTGGCCCGCATCATATACCTCCATTGCCGTTATTGGTTGTGTTCAAGCTGAAGGGTCCCCCCTTCAGCTTGAGGGAGAGTGTTGGAATTATCGGGTCAATGTTGGGTTATTAGAGTCTTTAGGTGTATTTATGGTTAGTCCCACACCGGCTATCGGTGTCTTTGAGTCATGTTGTAATCTTATTTAAAGTCCCTATGTGGATGAATGAATTACTCATATTCTCTTTAACTTTCCAACAAAAGTAACATTTTTTCTAGCATAGGCGAGAATGATCCTCAACAAAAGTAAGAAAGTAACAATATCCAGATAAATTAGCATTTTTTCTATAAGGACCTCAAATGTGCGAATGAACTGAATCAATCAAAACAGAGCTCATAATACAGTGAGAAAAGACGGTAGAACGATGATTTTTACATAGATACAAAATTCACATGTAAATTCAGAAAAAAGGAAAATCATGAACAACCATTCGTAGTATAGGAAGAGTAGCATGACCAAGATGCCGATGTCAATCAACAGAAGTGATGACAGACTAAGTTGTTTTGGGGTGGCCCAGAGTGTAGAGCTCATTAGACATTCATCCTCTACCAATGATATATCGCATCTATCGATCTTTCACCACAAAGGAAGATGAGGAAAAGCTTATGGAGCAATCATGATCATGAGTAAGTTAACTACTAGGAGTCAGGAACATACAGTACATAACGTAGAGAAATGGGCAGAGTGAGCGGTACATGAGTACATCTCTAGATCCGCAAACCGAGGTTGTCTTTATTGCATGGTTGTCAGGATCGCGATCCGGATCATAGGATCTTACGATCATATGATCCAGATTTTGTAAATTGATCCTGATTTTGTAAAGCGATACTCAATCCGACCCTACTATCCGATCGGATCCTACATCGAAATGATCTTATCTAGGATCTCGATCCTAACAACCTTGCTCTATTGGCAATAGTGATAATCTTGGAACTAGTAGTGTGTGTGTATCGGGAAGGTTTTTGCAGAATACTGTGATTTGTGGCCCCATAGTCCACTATTCAGGAGGAGCTAT
Source organism: Platanthera guangdongensis (assembly GCA_039583875.1). NCBI lineage: Eukaryota > Viridiplantae > Streptophyta > Magnoliopsida > Asparagales > Orchidaceae > Platanthera > Platanthera guangdongensis. Next base: position 5,192,328 of record CM077156.1, read on the forward strand.
GGGAAAAACATGATATACCCTCAATGGAGGTAGAGGCGATAGATCAATACTTACAAGTAACGATCCCTCGCAGATGCCGGAGTTCCTCCCGCATGGTGTCAATGTCCGAGTGGGACGTGCTTTGAGCATCCACCACTATAGAGGCATGGTGAGTAGGGTTCGGTAGCTACTGTGGGAACCCATGTTTTCTGTAACAGGTGGCCCAAATATGGTTTTCCCCAACCATAAGTTCACATGCGAGTAGTATTTCGCTTTGGATGATTTTGTACATCGCAACCACTTCCCGAAAACCCATTGCGACCTCTACGGTTCCCAATAGGCAGAGGGTGAGCTTCAGCAGAGTGTTAGATTAAGGCAAGGAAGGGAGTCAGGGAGACATTGGTGGGCGAAATCACTTCAAAATCTTGGAGTACACATCTGATAGAGAGGAAATAGTGGGAGAGGATAAGATGTTGACATGGACGATTTATAGATGGGTTAGTAGTTGTGCCATCCTCAGCGCTATGCCAGTAATTCCTATGGCGGGCGCGGAAGAGATCTCAATTGGCGAGAGCGGGAGCTCAATCGTCGAGAGTTTTACTTTAGGAATTGTATGGACCTGATACCATGTAGATGAGCGGAATGCGAAGTGCGATAATTTTAGTACTTCACATTAAGTGTATCAATACCCGTACACATATATATAGGTGGGAGGAGTGACACTTTAACTTCAAACTACGGCGTGGGATTATTCTATACAAGAGAGGGATTTCCTAATGAGCCAAACAAGTAGACATTTACAATTGTCTATTACTTACATATTTCTTCTATAGGAAGAAATCCAAAGCTATCAATCATATCTTGGTGCGACGCCGCATGACCCCGTGGTGTTGGGTCCCTGTTTGTTTTTGTTTCCACCGCATACTTTTCCTCATAACTCTAGTTACTCGCCCGTCTCCTGTTTTTTTTCGCAACCCGCAACATGCGAATCCTCCAGTGTATGCTGACACCGCACCCCTCTCTGCTTCCTTTCACAGAGCCGCCCCTTACCCCTACCTATTGCCACCAAACCGCCCATTCCATGTCTCTAGCTGCAAAACCTCACCCTCGCTGCTTCCTGCGACAGTGCTCCGCCTCCCCCTGCTTCCTGCGACAAAACTGCGCCTTCCCCTGCTTCCTGCTGCAGTGCCATGCCTCCTCCATGCATCCTCCTGCAAAACCGTCGCTCCTCCTTGCATCGAGTCTCAATCCGCCACCCTTCCCCGTGTCCAATCATCCCCGCCACCTCCCCTTACAAGTGACAATCGCCTGCCATCATTTCCCACCGCCAGATCCCTTGCTTGTAAGTTCTAGTACTGTTGCTACTTATGTTGTTGTGTTTGGTATGAATCTTCATGTTTATGTGGGATTGTAGTTTGTTAGTATTTGCATCCAATTTTCCTATTCTCTTGTAAAGCCCTAACGTGAAGATTTCACTTATAGCCCTTCATGCTAAGGACGGTGTGCTTGTTTGCTTTACTTAAAATTGTTTCAAACGTTTGTGAATCTACCGTGCTTAATTCTTCATTATTGTCCAATTCAAACCCGGAATTATCTAATTTTGTGCGTCACATCATATAGGGTAATCCTTAGTGAGTCTTTCGGGCACCTCAAACCTTAAACGTAGGATTGCTTTAAAGTTATGCACCCCCCGCAGCCAATCCCGTGTCACCTTCCTACAGGAACTAGGCAACATTTGTTGACAAGTGAACTATCTTATTCGAAAAATGTTATCATAATTTTATTATTATTTGATGATTCAGTCTATTTGGAGCCTCTCCGTGTTGTAGAACTACAATTGTTTTGGGGATGTGAATACTATTTACTTGGTTTATCGAAGAATATTATTGTTCTTTGTGTTTCGGAATGCTTTCTTGGTTTTATGTTTTTGGATGTCTACTATTTATTGATGTGTTTTTTGTTTTAGTATGTTTACCTTTTATTGATATATGTTCAGTGACTGAAGCAATTTTTTTGTTTGTGTTCAGTGCCTAAAGCACATATGTATTCTGTGTTCAGCTACTAAAATACATGCTTTGTTTTTGCTCTACGCTTAGAAGTAGAAAATTCCTTTTGTGCTTCACATTTTAATTTGCATAAAATCAACCCTACTAATATATATATATATACATATAAATTATTTATTTTGGCTTCATACTGAAGTCTAATCTTCATCACTCTCCGGCAGGTTGAACTAGAGAAGAAGATAAGTATTGTTCATGAAGATATAGTGAAGCATGTATGTGTCTTTCTACTTAGATTTTTTTTTCATTTTCATATTAATAGTGCTTCTCCATTTTTCCTGAATAGCTGATATGATGAAATCTCTTATTTCCCAGGCGATCAAGAAAGAGCTTTTAAAGTTAGATAAACTGATTGAACGAGCAAATGAGAAAGGATGGCGCAAAGAATATCCTATTTATTAGTAGTAGATTAGTAATTCTCTTACTTCATGTGATCTGTTTCTATAATCTTATTCTTGCATTTCTATATTATCAATTTATGTTTTCATCATAAATTGATCCCTTATCTATGGATTTTCACCTTAACCTGATGTGATGCTACTCTATTTGAATACATGGACAGAAAAAAATTATTAAACAAACCAGATGAGGTAGCACGACTTATAAAGGAGTTGCCAAAGATCACAGCAGATACATTTGTAGCAGAGGAAAGTAAACACACTTCAGCAGATTATTTAGGAGAAAGCCAACGAGGTTTGGTTACATTGCCTACAAAACCTCATCTGAGGCTTTTTTACATTATGTTGTTTGTGGGCTTCATTTAAAAATTGAATATTTGTATTTTATTTCATAAAAAATATAATCATAATCTGCTAATTAAGTTATTTTGTTGTCATTAAATTCTCTGTTTGCCTTCTGTTGTGCAGAAATGACTTTATCCTTTGTGATTTGTCTAGTGTTTTAAATATTTAAGAGACAATAGCTGTTGGGAGTTTGAATATGAAATTCCTGCTGAACATTGTTTCAACCTTTAGTAATTGCTAAGGACAGGAAATTGCATTGGAAATTATTTACTTGGGATATATAGTTCATGTTATAACAATAGGCTATGTGATGTGGAGTAGAGACGCAGACCCGCGGTGGAGGACAAGTTTTTGGCCCGTTCGGGTTCGATTGGCTACTTACCATATATGGCGTACCCGGATCGATGATCCAACCCCACGGATGTGTCTGGACCGTCGTTCCGACACAATTTCATATATTATATTGTCATTTTTACTTTATTTTTGATGCAATCGGGCTACCCCATCTCCGACCAATCATAGTCGTCGATGGTTGGATGCCCTACTATCTCTTTATTATAAATAGAGGTATATGGGGCCTGCCGTGAGGTATTGCAGATTTTGGAAAGTTCATTCCCAGAATCCCGCGATCATCCCACGATGTCAACTCCGTGGAACCCTAGGTAATGACTCCTAGGCTCTTATCTTCCTCCCCAAGATACTACCTACCCTAGCCTCCTTTCCTCCGCCTCTAATCCTGCTACCACCCCTCCCAAAGCCCCCCATAGCAGCCGCCGGCCTCCTTGTAGCCCTGCTATTATCAACCTTAGCAACCCCTTTTTTCTCCCTCCCCAACAGCAGCCGCCAGCCCTTCCACCACTCCTAACAGCAGCCGCCAGCCCCTCCACCGCCCCAACAACAACTGCCGCCTCTTCCTCACCTTATTCCACCGTCACCGCCCCTTTTCCACACCCCCACGACAGCTACCCTGTTGTCTACAGCCTCCCAGCTCTATTTCCGCCACCCTCGTCTGTGGATCCATCTCCAAATCCCCTCCCCTACCCAAATCTGTCCAGATTTGTGCATTCCAGCCCAGTTCCAACCACCCGCCTATCTGATCCACCTCCCACCGCCCAGATCCACCTCCATATAGCCGGATCTACCCCTTTCTGGCCCAATCCCACTTCCCATCGTCGAATCCAGCCATCTTTGTTGTCATTCCGCCTATGGTTCCACACCGGATTGTCGTCAACACGCGTCCTTCTCCGAAATCTTCATTGTCTTGGACAACCCCTTTATTCGATGAGTCATTTTTTGTATCGGACGATTATTTTCAGCATTATTATTATTAGTTTGGATCTTATATTTGCTTAGATAAATTGCATGTGGATAGATTGTCCCAAATCGTCTTTGATTTGCAGGTGAGACTCATTTGTCGCGCGCTTTGCTTTGGCCCTCCAAGCGGAGGAAAGTCATTAAATGTTTTGCTAACTGAATGTTTTTCTCCTTTTAAATACTATTGTGTGGGTTGATTATTGTTATTGCTCGCACTAATTTGTGGTTGTCATTGACGGTATCATTGCTTATAGACTAGGGTTAGCATGTCAGGTTTTCATCCTCGCCCCCAGTAATCTTGAATTTGTGCACCCCTTAGCCTACCCTACATCACTATGAAGTTTGGTGGAGGTTTAAAACCCCTTAACTATATATCTTATTATATAAAGCAATATAGCTATTTGGAGGCACACCATAGATCAAACTAGAGTCATTGGATCATGAGAGAGAGTATGAGATGGGGAGAGAGAGTTGGGAGAGAGAGAGAGGAGGGAGAGAGAGAAAGAGAGAGAGGGAGAGAGAAAGGGAGAGAGATGGCGGAAGGGAGAGGAGAAAGGGGATGAGAGATGGGGAGGAGAGAGAGGGAGAGAGATGGGGAATGAAGAGAAAGAAGAGAGAGAGAGATTGCGTGAAATTAATGTTTTTGCGACAAAACGTATTTTTTTTATAAAATAAAAACGGTAATATTGATTTATATTTTTTTACGGTCATTTTGAATACTCATATGTATATATTGCGGGCACTGCCCGTCTTGCTGTGGGTGCATCTCGCTTTGATGCGGGCGCATCCCGCTTTGATGCGGGCGCATCCCGCTTTGATGCGGGCGCATCCCGCTTTGATGCGGGCGCATCCCGCTTTGATGCGGGCGCATCCCGCTTTGATGCGGGCGCATCCCGCTTTGATGCGGGCGCATCCCGCTTTGATGCGGGTGAAACCCGCAACAACGCATTGAGCACGGGAGAAGCCCGTTCGGAGGCGGGCGAAGCCCGCCTGGATGCTGCCGAATGCCTCCCAAGAGCATCGAGCACGGGCGTATCCCGTGCGAAGATGCTCGTGTGTGTGTGTGTGTGTGTATGTGTGTATATATATATACTTCTAATTTTATAAAGTGTAAACTTTAAGTTGTTTTGTAAGTGAACTTCCTGGTCTTTAAATTAACTGGTTGTGTCCCACTTAATGTAGCCTATGTATGATTAACTATGAAAAATCAAGTATTTTATTAGCTTGCTTAAACATTTGATCATCCACGCTTAAGTTTAGATTCTCTACATACTGTTACGGTCCCTCCTTGGTCGCGCATGTCGCGGACATTTTATCTACTTCTATTTTTATGTTTATTATTATGCGTATTTTGATCCTCCGTGTCTAAGCCCAAGGAGGGGGCAATTGACTATTAATACCCGGTGGGGTGAACCATGGATGGTAGACAAGCAAGAGTATTTTCATTTTTATCTTTTCTAAACCCTCTCTCTAGTTCTCTCTCTCTCTCTTTATTGTTCTCTAAATCCCGCCGTGTTGTCCTAGACACAAGCCGACCCGCGCCTTCCACATCGCGACATCCGCGACTTCCCCGCCGCCGACATTGCAGGTCGCGTGTTCCCCTTCCGCCGCCATAGCTCCTCCCGGTTCCAAGCGGTTTCCCTCCTCCGTCATGGACTTCCCTCCTCTTCCCCGGAGCACGCACTTTCAATCTAGGGCACGTAACAACTTGGTATCAGAGGGATCCTTCCTCCCCGCTGCCGACGTTCCAGATCCTCCGAGTTCCTCCCTTGTCGTGACCGACCATGACGACCCCGCCGGCCGCAGCACCCGCCGTTGCTTTGACCGAGAATTTCCACGTCCCCAAGGGCCGATCCACCCCGTACAGCAAACGGCATCCGCCGTCCCGGCAGAATCAGCCAGCCCCGACGTCCGCCGACCCTCCAGCGGTTCCGCCCGACCGTCCCGGCCTCTACATCGATCGGCAAATCCTCCTCCAACGTCCATTCTCCTAGGATCCTCCATCGACGGGCATTCCCTCCTTGCGGCCTCTACTGGGCTGCTCCAGCCACCGGTCCTTCCTTCCTCCTGCCCTTTCGGCACCGACCACACACCAATTTCTCCGCATGAAATAGCCGACCTGCCCTCCCTCTCTCAAATTTTTGAGTCTCTTGTCAAGTTTCTCACGGATAACAATAACACCCTCGTTGCCGTCGTCACCACCCAACTAGCAGCTAATCGAACGACCCAACCGACAACGGGCTCCTCTAGTGAGGCGCCGATTCCGCCATCTCTGCCGGAATTTTTTCCCCTGCGGCACGAGAACGACGGGGTGTCACGATACTTGCGGCTGGACTTTCCAATATTTGACGGTCACGAAGACCCCTTAGCCCAGCTCTCTCGTTGCGAGCAGTTCTTCACCAACCAGCGCACCCCTTGGGAAGAGTGGTTCAATATTGCTGCCTTCCACCTGCTGGGCCCCGCGCAACTTTGGTTTTCCCAATTACAACAAGTGAAACCACTCCTATCTTGGGACGATTTCAAGTCAAACTGCACACTCTGCTTCGGCCCACCACTCCACAGCAATCCCTTGGGGGATCTCATTTCCCTCCGGCAGATCGGTCCGATCGACAAGTACCTCGAGCAGTTTCAAGTCCACCTGGCCCGCACGACCTCCGTTCTTCCGACATAGCAGGTGTCCATCTTCACATCAAGACTTCATGAGCGCCTTCGCATGGATGTGGAATTTCAGGCACCCGCGGATCTAACCCCTGCAATGAGCTTGGCTCGCGTCTGCGAGAAGCGTTTGCTTTTGGATCACCCTCATCTACATCATTGGGACACCGACAGGTTCACTCGTACTCCGCTCCCTTTGCCATCGGCCACCGTCAGCCTCCTCAGCTCGAAACACGACGTCGACCGCCCTGCTGCCATTTGTTGATTGTCGCCACAAGAGATAAGTGACCGCCGCGCCAAGGGTCTCTGTTACAACTACGACGAGCCATTCTTTCGTGGAAATCGTTGCAATCGCCTCTTCTTGTTGGAGGTGGACGACCCGGCTGCCGCACGGGATGCTGACACTGACACGGGATACCCAACTCCGACCATCACTACAGCCCAAGCTTGAGGGCAAGCTTGTCATCGGATAGGGTGGGGATGTTACAGTCCCTCCTTGGTCGCGCATGTCGCGACATTTTATCTACTTCTATTTTTATGCTTAGTTATGCATATTTTGATCCTCCGTGTCTAAGCTCAAGGAGGGGGAAATTGACTATTAATACCCGGTGGGGTGAACCATGGATGGTCGACAAGCAAGAGTATTTTCATTTTTATCTTTTCTAAACCCTCTCTAGTTCTCTCTCTCTCTATTGTTCTCAAAATCTCGTCGGGTTGCCCTAGTCACAAGCCGACCTGCGCCTTCCGCATCGCGACTTCCCCGCCGCCAGCATCGCAGGCCGCGAGCTCCCCTTCCGCCTCCATAGCTCCTCCCGGTTAGAAGTGGTTTCCCTCCTCCGTCGTGGACTTCCCTCCCCTTCCCGGAACACGCGCTCTCAATCTTGGGCACGTAACACATACATATCAATCACTTCATTGATCGAAGGGTGTAAATTCAGAAAAGCAACCGTAGCTGACTACTTGGAGCTTAGGGAGTGCTAAAGCCCATTTGTAAAAGTCCAGGAGGGGGTCAATGTAGATTCTTTTTCTTGTATTTAGTTCTACATCTCCCAATAGAAATTCTTCCTCTTCCACTCTATGTAAAAGGGGGTCATCAGTACAGAGAAATAGAACATTCTTTCGGGTTAGTTTCGTAAGTGGTAGTGCAATCGCTGAAAAATCGTTTACAAATTTTCTGTAATAGCTTGCTAATCCTGGAAACTCCGAATTTTTGTGATTGTAGTCGTTCTTGGCCAATTTATAATTGCCTCTATTTTTGCTGGATCAACAGATAATGCATGTTCTGTAATCACATGACCCAAGAAAGAAACTTCGTTCAACCAGAAATCACATTTGGAAAACTTTGCATATAAGGCATGACTTTTCAATGTTTGCAACACAGTCTTTAAGTGTTCTGCATGTTCATCCTTATTTGTTGAATATATTAGAATGTCATCGATAAATACGATAACAAACTTGTACAAGAATTCCTTGAATACCAGGTTCATTAAGTCCATTAAAACAGCTGGCGTGTTTGTCAATTCAAACGATATGACTATGAACTCAAAGTGTCTGTATCTTGTGCTAAAGGCGGTCTTGTAAATATTATCTTCCTTTATTCGCATCTGATGATATCTCGATCTTAAGTCAATCTTGGAGAAGACTTTTGCATTACTTAATTGATCGAATAGATCGTCAATGCGAGGTAGAGGGTATTGGTTTCAAATTGTCAATTTATTCAATCCTCGATAGTCGACACATAATAGAAACGAACCATCTTTCTTTTTAACAAAAAGCACTGGAGCTCCCCATGGTGACGTGCTTGGTCGTATAAAGTCTTTATCAAGTAATTCCTGCAATTAACTTTTCAGCTCTGCCAATTCTTTAACAGCCATACGATATGGTGTCTTTGCTACTGGTTTAGCTCCTTCCACCAAATCGATAGTGAATTTCACATCCCTGGATGGGGGTAGCCCTGGTAATTCTTCAGGAAATACTTCAAGAAAATCACATACTACGGGAACTACAGTCGGTTCACACGCCACTACCTTAGTTCCCTTAATCATTACCAAAGTTGCTTCACAACCTTTCCTTAGTTTCTTCATTGTCTTTAATGAAGATATTATAATTTTTACAACTTCATTCATCCCTTAAAAGTACACTGTGTATCATCCAGCTTAAGTGTAATTTCTTTCTGTTTACAGTTGATGATGACTTCACGTTTGGATAACCAATCCATCCTTAAAATGATGTCAAATTCGGATAGGGGTAGAACCGCAACATCTACTACTACTGCGTTAGTATCAATTGTTAGTCACACTGTACATCGAAGCTTTGTAGTCATTTCGGTATTATTAGACATTTTAACTCTCAATTCTTCAAGCGATATATAAGGTTCCAACCTTAATTGTTTAATTGCTCTTGTAGATATGAATGATTAGCTATCTCATGTATCGAATAATACCTTTAGAAGGTGATTGTGTACATAGATCATACCTGTAATTACTGTATCTTCGGCTTTAGCCCCTTGCTGGTTCATATTCAAGACTTTAGGCTGCACCTGTCTGTCTTCTTTAGTTCCCACCACAGATCCAGATGTTTCGATCTTTTTACCATTATTAACTCTACCAACCGAGCTGGTATCAAGGTAATGCAATGTTGGTGCCTGACTAGGACCACCTCTTTCAGGTACTGTCTTCCACAACGGGCAATCTTGGTGACGATGTCCAGGCTTCTGACATTTAAAACAAACTCCAGTTCCCTTCAAACATTCGCCAAAATGATTTTTCCCGCATTTCGGACATAAGGGCTTCATTGTGTTACTGCTAACTCCGCTTTCACTTCGAGTTTGGGCTGAAAGACCTTTTTTCCTCTTCTAGTTTGAACTTCTACTCTTTCGCAAGGAATCTGTACTCTGTCCCTCTGGAAACCTCTTCTTCTGAAACTCCATTCGCTTTTGCGAAGTCTCCACATCCATCTCAATTAACTTAGCAGTCTCCACCAGTTCATTGTAATTCTTGATCCTCTGCGAGATTAGATGTACACGCACATCTTCTCGTAGACCCAGTTGAAATCAAAAACAATGATCGCTTTCCTAGGCGATCATATCTCCTGCATCATAAGCTAGTTGTGCGAACTTATCTTCATATTGAAGGACTGTACGATTTCCTTGCATCAATCGAAGGAATTTTTCCTGCAGCATTTGCTTCTCAGACGGAGGGACAAACCAGTTAACAAATTCTTTCAGGAATTCGGCCCAGGGAATCTCCGAGTTTTTACGCCCAACAAATTTTCCTTGTCTCATGCTGTCCCACCACCGATCAGCCTCTCCTTCCAGCAGGAAGATGACTAAATCGATTTTTTGATCGTCGGGGCACTTCATAGCATTGAAGATTAATTCGATCCTCTTTATCCAGCTTTCGGTCTCCATTGACGATAACCCACCTCGAAATAAGGGCGGTCTCATTTCGAGAAATTGCTTCACATAGGGATCACTTGACGTTGGTGGTTATGATGTGACAACAGCACTATTGCCCTACGAATGGCTTCTGTCAATGCTTGCATGATTTCCGATAGAGGAGGATTTGATCTCTCTTTATGTCGTTCTTCGGCAATACGACTTTGTTCCTCTTCAAGTTCGTATCTTTCCCTTCTACTCAAATATGTGCGGAAAGGTTCCTGAAACAGGAAGATTGACATTATTATGTATTTGTTTTGTTCTATGTACTCTTGTCTCACTGAATGTTCAAATAACTCAAAACCTCCCTCTGATACCATTTAATTGTAATGACCCTACATTATAGGCACCACCATAATTTTCATTTCATTTATCTATTTCAAAGAGTTGTCAGAGACTTTAACATTCAACATTTATGAGTACATAAGAAAAGTGCAGAAAAGTAAATCATTTTATTTATATCACAAGCTCATATAGTACATCTGATCATCAAAAAAATAACTCAGCATATACATACAAAAGTGAGTATCTTACATCTATGCTCAAAGAACAGTAAAGCATGTAAACAAGTATGAGTAGAGCAACAGATCAAAACTATAGTACTATACTACATATCATGAAACTCTATGAACTACATGAAGCAGAACTGGAACTCATTATGCGGGCAATCTGGGTCACGACAGACGGTTTTGTGGGCTTCTAGAACTCCAAAGACAACGGTGATGACCTCAACCCAGATTTTGTACATCTTCTCGCGTCGAGTAGGGGGGCGAGTAGATGTGCCGGGAGTAGCTTCCTCCTTGACCTGTTTAGTTACATTTTCTATTGGTCAAAGACTAAATGAATTCTTTTTGTTCCCTTTTTATTATGATGTCTTATTTACATTTTACGGATTTCACAGTTTATTTTCTTGATTACGTTCTCTCTCGTTATATCATATTATTCGTTTTCATCATATTCTTATTGTTGACATTTTTCTTCTTTTGCTCATCTTTTGCTCATCCTTTTCATATATATATATATATATATATATATATATATATATATATATATATATATATATATGTATATATACATATATATATATATATGTATATATACATATATATATATATATGTATATATACATATATATATATATATGTATATATACATATATATATATATATGTATATATACATATATATATATATATGTATATATATATCTTTTCATGTGAGGTTGGACTTTCTTAGCCTTATCTCTTATACTTTTTTGTTGTTATCAGACAGTGTTAAAGGAATATTAATATTTCGTATCATTTATATAGCGCGTTTGCGTGTCTTTTCATATTCGCACACATTTCTCAACGTACCTTTTCATATTCGCACGTTAACTTTCGTTACATTATCATTGGGAGGACATTCACCCCACCTCCACTGTTGGATTGACCCTTAACTTAGCTCATTTCATTACTTTATTACTTTACTTCTTCTTTTACTTGATTTACTTCATTTAATATATGATATGTTTACTTTTAATTGCTCTTTTCATAAAGCGTAAACATAAAACATAATCATGAAGAATAATCATGAAATTAAGCAATTACAAAATGGTGAGAACTCACCGTAGCTTTTCCTTTCCCTTTATCGCTCCTATTTCCGTCATTACGCCTTTCGCTTTCGTGGGACGTCATTTCCTATAATATAGCATCCTTAACCATATTAAGACCGTTAACTTGGTGTCTCTAATTAGGTCAAACATCATGTCATAGTCCCTTTTGAGTGTTCTACTCGACCTAATTAGGTCAAAGACCTATTTAAAAACTTAGGTTTTTGCTGCCCTAGGTTACCTTAGTGAGCTTTCACTGTTTTTAGTGAAAGGGGCAGCATAATAACCAGTTGCCTTTCATGCTAAGGACCCTTAGGGTTTCTGCTTTGTTCAACCCTAAAAGTAAAATCGCCATAACCTTAGCTAGGGTTTTATCAAAATCCCTTGGAAATCATGGATTTAGGTTTAAAATCCATTTCAGAAACTTTTCCATGCAAAACAAACAAAAAATTTCGGACCCTAAACCCTAGGGTTTATACTAGTTTCAATCCGTGAAAAATCTTTGAAAAGGAAACCAGAGTACTAGAGAGGAAGATATTACCTTTCAATCGGAGGAAAAATCGGAAGAAACAGAGAAAGATTGAGCTCTCGATGAAGATCGGCGGATTTTGGCTGTCCGTCGGCTTCTCACTGTCGCTCGGCTTCTGTGCGGGATCGGGAGAGGTATGAAATGAACCGTGACCTTTCTTTCTCTATTTTATCGGGCACCGCCTACTATACGCACGACACGCGCATCTAACTGACCGGGATTAGCCGGTTCTAGCTCATTTCAACCGGTTCACCTCTTTTTTAAACCCACAAGCCTTTTATTAGCACACCATTATACACTATTGAAACATTATAATCAAATGTTGTAATATTAGCATACCTTTAGTGGCGTTAGTGGCGTTAGTGGCGTCACATTTAAACCCTCTACCTACAACTAATGGGTGTTTGGTTGGTTGCACAAGTTCTAACATTTATCATGTAAATGTTTTCTCCGGTAGCAAAGCTCACTTTTATTATTGCGATTACTGTGCCCGATATTTCTTTTTAGTGGCATATCCATAATTTGGATGTTAAAAATATTTTGTAAGTTATGGTGATCATCTTTTGATATACGATCTATGTTTGAATATTGTGATTCTTGTCGAAAACTTAGTCTTTGGCCTGCTCTAGTACTAAAGCTGAATATTGATCTCTCATTCATGGAGCACACGAGATTTTATTGCTTAAATTTTTGTTATGGTCTCACACGACCAGTTATCCATTATCAGTTATTTGTGCATATTGTCATTTAACATTGTTATTTGTCTATGTTAGATGGCAAAGTTATGGGTCAGTATTATGCATCTTCATTTTGAGTAGTCATTCATTGGTTTTTTAAAAAATATTTTGGGTGGTTTTACGTTGGACTTATTTATAGTCCATGTTATTGTGTAGTGTTATATGTAAACTCCATTGGGTCATAAAGAAGAAAGCAATGAATGAATCTTTATTTCTCTATTAGTTTCTCTCTCTCTTAGTTCTCTCTTCTCTTCTTCCTCTCCTCTACTAGGGTTAAGGTTGAGCAAGACTCCCCTTTCTTCTCCTTCGCCCCCTTCGAGTGAGCTCCACCATCCATAACAAACTTGCTATCGGAGCTCAACATTCCTTCATCTTCAACACGCTCGACGACAAAGATTTATGATCCTATCCTTGCCCTTTCTTTGGATCAAAAATTTTGCCTCGTTTCTCTGGTTCGAAGACGCTTGTAAGCCCAATCCTCATCTTCCACATTAGGCCACATACTGTGCGACAAATCCAACTTTGATCTCATTCCGACTGCTCCAAGTTGACAAATGCAGCATAACCCTCACCATTGTCAAGTGTCGTTCAACATTGTCGAATCTCACTGAGTCTTCGTCGATCTGCTGCATCATCTCCACAATTAGCACGTTTTACAATGATCTCCTTGGCATTGATCTCTACTTCCATCCCAGCTCACGAACAGCCAGATTGTCTCGCCCCGAGCTCGCATCCCTTCCAGTTGGCGCTCTTTCAATCCAGCAACTTAGTCTGTGTGTCCAATCATGTCTAGCCACAGCTTCGAGCAGGATACCTTCCATCTTTTTGCACCGTCGTCCTTCCTTCTCCAGCCCACAATCGCTTTTGTCTCCTTTTCAGTTTTAAGCTGAACGCATTCTCCAACCTAATTGAGAATCCCATTGAGCACAACACCTCCAAACACAGGAGTAACATCCCGCCCGACACCCTACTTGAATAGTTTTCAATTATTAATTAATTGATTAAGATATTGATTAATTATTGATTCCCCCCTCAGGTGAGCAGGACTCCCTTGCATCCCTAATGTCTTCGCCATCTTCGGCCCCCCATCTTGTGAATCTTCAACATGCAAATAAGCACATAACCATCTCTTATCACTGGTTTAGGCTTTACTGTGGCTTTATCATTGCCACTTTCCTGTGACAATCACACCGCTATTTAGATGCCTGATAATTTTATCTTTGATAAGAGAACAAAACATATTGGAATGAAAATTCACTTTGTTTGTGAGAAGGCTTGGGTTGTTTCTCTAATTGTACACTTTTTTGTTTCATATGCACACCAACTCATCGTTCTCCTCATCATACCATTGGGCCTACCACGATACCATAACTCTTTAACTGACTTGGAATTTGTGATGTTTACTCTCCATGTGAAGTTGACATTACATGAGACATTTAATGTTAGCTTTAGGGGTAGTTGGACTGCATTTGTTGTTCAAAGATTTATTTTGTTTGTATTCTTATTCTTTTTTATATTTCTATTCCATTGGAGCATTATTGTAATTTTTGGTTGTTTCGCTTTATAAAAGATATGTGGTGCAATTAAACATATACACGTATTTTACTTGAGTTTTCGAGAGCTCTTTAATCATTCTATAACAATGTTGTTCATAGGTTTAATTACCCTCTTTAGATTTCTGTAGCAAAATATATCTGGGCCATAAACTAATTAAGATGTTTTTGTCCAAGGTAGAAAATTTGGTTGAACCTCTAAACCAAACTTGCAATGAAACAGCTGCTGAGCTCAATGGAACAAACACCAGCCCCATCCAGCTATTTTAGACAGCGCAAGATATTTCTGAGAATATTTCTACCAAGTGAAAAGCATCTGGGGTATGGTTTATCTGCACTGTTGTTATTTTATGAGTACTTAGATGAAAATGAACTATACTCATGCATGATGTACTTCTAGATGAAAATGAACTATACTCGTGCATTTGTGATATAGCCGATGCTAGAAAATACTGATAATACGTATATGGATTATGATTGATCAAGCGAGCTACGAGAACTCTGTATTATTTTTTGACATTGTGATACAGTTACAATAGTCAAAAGGGTTAACGTTAACAAACAAGCAAACACAATAACATATCAAAATGAAAATAAGATACTAATAATTTTTCATTGGACATAAAGCACAAAATACCAAAGACATAAAACACATAAATACTGATAAGATACACTACACATACATGTCATAAGAACAACTTAACATATGTTCACGAACATAAAGCACATTAAGTAGCAATGTGCATGTTCATGTTGGAGTTACCATGGTGATCTGGAAGTGGTCAAACATGTAATCTCACTGCCAACGCGATATGAGCCTGCAGGGTCGCACATAAGAGATGTGGAGAAGTTGGATGATTGACTGTGTTGGTAAAGGTTACCAATCACCGACCTGAATGGGGTTTTGGGCAAAGTGTTGCCTTAAAGAATCGTCGGGTTGGGCAAATGTTGCCTTGAAGGACTGGTAAGAATAGTCGACCGAAGGTCGACGAGAATCGACGAGAATCGTCGAGAATTAGTTCTCTGATTCTCGCCGATCGACGAGAATCGTCGAGAATTAGTTCTCTGATACTCGCCGATCGACGAGACTCGTCGAGAATTAGTTCTCTGATTCTCGCCGATCGACGTGTATCGTCGACCCACGATCGGCGTGAATCGTCGACCCACGTTCGGCGTGAATCGTCGAGTATTGTACTCTGATTCTCGCCGATCCGGGTGATTCTCGCCGATTGTGTTTCTCGCCGATTCTGATTCTCGCCGATCCTAACTGATTCTCGCCGATTGATTCTCACCGAATCCGCTTGGTGATTCTCGCCGATTCTGGAACCCTAGTTTTGGGTGGTCTACGGATAGCGATATTCCTAAGTCTATTTATGCCTTCGGTATAAAAGGGACACTTAGGGTTTTCGGGAGTCAATGCTTTTTGGCAGCCGATCGAACCGAATCCCGCGACGGAAGCGTTCCGCCTTTCCGTTCGTTCCGCCGATCCCGAATCCCGCCGACGGAAGGGTTCCGCCGCCGTGATCGCTCCGTCGACCTCCTCCTCTCCGGCGATCGTCGCTGGTGTTGCTCTTCCTGGCGCGGACCTAGCAGTCCGTGGAGAAGCAAGGTGCGGTCTTTCTCCTTCCCGATTTTCCGTGCGATGGAAAGATCGGCGTTCTCCTGCTCGTGTGGATTTCTGCAGAGACGTGGATATCATTCCACGTAGAACTCGTTACCAGCAGGAATACAAAACTTGGAGCATCTCCATTGAGTTGTGACTCAACGCCACCGAGGTAATTTTTGCCTAGTTAAATGTTAACTTCTTGATTCAACTACTATGGCCCGATCTCATCTCTTTTGAGTTTTCTTGATGTTTTTATTCTTCCGCTGCGTGCACAAGCCTTGTGCCATCCTCTTAGAGAAACCCAACAGTGGTATCAGAGGGAGGTTCCGGCCATGATTGTTGTATTGGAAGTTTTGTTATTCCAGTGCGTGTAAACCTAGGGATTTAGAAGTGTTCTAAATGTCTAGATTTAGTCTTGGTACCTCGCCAAGAACTTCTGGAATTTCGTGGAAATTTCTAATTGTTAGAAATTGTAGTCTCCTTAGCAGTAACCATCCCTCGAGTTTGTTTTGGATTTTGAATCCAACATAGAGAGATGAGCTTGTCTACTGCTTTAAGTTGAGGTATCTTTGCCTTTGTCCAATGCATGTAAATCTGAGGATTTGGAAGTTTCCGGATGTTCAGATTTAGCCCTTCCTTCTATCAAATGTTGATGGTGTCAGGTTGTGCACATAAGGGATGCATGTGGTTTTAGAAGATATTGTTTTTCTTTGGATGTGCACATTGATCAAATGTTGATCATGGTTAATTGTTAACCTATAATCAAATCCCTTCATCAAATATTAAGTGTTCGGATGTCTTCCGATGGATGACACTCTTCCTGCCTCGATCGATGAAGTGTGGGCTTGCCAAAGTAAGGTGCATTAATCTATCTTGGTAAGGGTGCGAGCGGATAATTGTGATATCTCACTGTCGACATCGGGTCCAGCTTAACTAGGTGACCTCAAAGGTTGAGTGCCTAGAGGCATAAGGTTGGCATGCACCATATGATGGATGCGAATAAGGAGTTATTCATCAACCATACAAGAATTGCATGAGGATGCAATTGGCAAGCGTTGTCTACCTAAATAACCGCATCGTGAGAGGAAAGCCAAAGCTGACTCATTGTGTTGGTGAAATACGGATCTTGTCCACTAAGAGAGTAGCTCGCATGAACTCTCCGAATTGTTAGTGAGGGCTATCATTTCGAATAAAATAGTGGGAGTGTTTTAATTGAAGTCCAAATTAAAATAAATTGTATTTGAAATTTTGGTACTGGTTTTATTCTGCATAAATTCTTGTAGAATTTCATGACAAGTGTTTCACACTCCACTTTGTCTCTGAGAGCCATCCTTGAGAAGGATAAGCTCAGTGGGACAAATTACATGGACTGGTATAGGAACCTGAGAATTGTTCTCAGGCAAGAGCGAAAGCTCTATGTCTTGGAAGAAGAAGCCCCGAGGTGCCGACCGGGAACTCTTCCCGTGCTGAGAAGGATACTTATAAGAAGTATACTGATGATGCTTTAGATGTCGAATGTCTTATGCTTGCCACTATGAACTCTGAGCTTCAGAAGCAACATGAGAGCATGGGGTGCAAGGAGATTGACGAGCATCTCAAGAAAATGTTTCAAGGGCAGGCTCGTCAAGAGAGGTTCGACGTCACAAAAGCGTTGTTTCAGTGCAAGATGGGAGTTCGAGACTCAGTAGGGACTCACGTACTCAAGATGATTGGGTATATAGAGAACCTTGAAAGGCTGGGTTTTCCTCTTGGTCAAGAGTTGGCCACAGATCTGATCCTGCAATCGTTGCCGGACAGTTATGAGCAGTTCGTCTTGAACTACAACATGAATGAAATAGACAAGACACTGCCCGAACTCTTAGGCATGTTGAGAACTGCCGAAATCAATATGAAGAAGGTCAAGCCTGCCAGCCCCATACTGATGGTGCATAAGGGCAAGGGCAAGGCCAAGGGCTCTAAGAAGACGAAGGTGGGACCTAAGTCATACCTTGAGCCCAAGTCTTCTGCACTGATGAAAAAGAAAAGCACGGTGAAGGAAGAGAAATCACACCACTGTGGCAAGACTGGTCATTGGCGGAGGAACTGTCCTTCGTACATTGAAGGTCTGCAGAAATTGAAGGGAGGTATGACTTCCGCTTCAAATGTCTACGTTATAGAGATAAATCTTTCTGCTCCTTCATCTTGGGTATTGGATACCGGATGTGGTTCTCACATTTGTACAAATGTGCAGGAACTGGAAAGGAGAAGATTGCTGAGTAAAGGGGAGGTGGACCTCCGCGTCGGCAATGGAGCAAGAGTTGCTGCTGTAGCCGTAGGGGTTTACCGTCTTTCTTTGCCCAGTGGGCTTGTAATAGAACTAGATAATTGTTATTTTTTTTCGGTCATAACTAGAAACATTATATCTATTTCATGTTTGGACATGATTGGATTTTCTTTTATAATTAAGAACAACTGTTGTTCTATATTTAAGAATGATGTTTGTTATGCTGTAGCCCAATTGTTTAATGGTCTTTATGTTTTGAACTTGGACCATCTGATCTGTAATGTAGAAAATAATAAAAGACTAAGAACAAATGACTCGAACCCTACTTTTCTCTGGCATTGTCGTTTGGGTCATATCAACGAGAAGCGCATATCCAAACTCCATAGAGATGGACTTTTGGACTCATTTGATTATGAATCATTTGAGAGATGCGAATCTTGTCTGTTAGGCAAAATGACTAAAGCTTCTTTCACTGATTATACTGAGAGGGCTGAGGATCTCTTGGGTGTTGTACATAGTGATGTATGCGGGCTCATGAGTTCCATGGCTAGAGGTGGGTATTTCTACTTTGTTACATTTACTGATGATTTCAGTAGATACGGATATGTGTATCTTATGAAGTGCAAATCCGAGACCTTTGAAAAGTTCAAAGAGTTCAAGAATGAAGTAGAAAAGCAGTTGGGTAAAAGGGTTAAAGCACTCCGATCTGATCGAGGTGGCGAATACCTGAGTCATGAGTTCCGTGATCATCTGAAAGAGTGTGGTATTGTATCACAGCTCACTCCACCTAGAACGCCACAACATAATGGGGTG
Source organism: Platanthera guangdongensis (assembly GCA_039583875.1). Classification (NCBI taxonomy): domain Eukaryota; kingdom Viridiplantae; phylum Streptophyta; class Magnoliopsida; order Asparagales; family Orchidaceae; genus Platanthera; species Platanthera guangdongensis. Next base: position 5,211,609 of record CM077156.1, read on the forward strand.
TCTGAGAGGAGAAATCGTACTCTGTTAAACATGGTACGTTCGATGATGAGTCATGCAGACTTGCATGTTTCCTTTTGGGGTTTTGCTTTAGAGACTGCTGCAATAACATTGAATTGCGCTCCAACGAAAACGGTTCTGAAGACACCATATGAGATATGGACTGGGAAGCGTCCTAGTATGTCGTTCATTAAAATTTGGGGCTGTGAGGCATACGTGAGACGTCAAATGCCTGACAAGCTGGAACCCAAATCGGATAAATGTTATCTGGTGGGATATCCTAAGTAAACGAAAGGGTATTACTTTTACCTACCGTCTGAGGGCAAAGTGTTTGTCGCAAGGACTGGTGTTTTTTTGGAGAAAGTTCTTATCAAGAAAGACTGAAAAGGTAGAGCTTGAAGAGTTCAAGAACCACATGTAATGAATGAACCGGAATTGGATCCTGAGACAGGACTACAAGATGTTGTAACTAGAGAACCTGCTCAGGGAACACAAGTCCTACGTAGATCTGATAGACCGAGGTTTGAGCCTGAGAGATATGGATTTCTCGTGTCTCAAATAGGTAATGTGTTGCTTATGGATCATGATGATGAACCAACAACCTACCAAGAGGCTATGAATGGACCGGACTCCGACAAATGGCTTGAGGCTATGAAATCCGAAATGGACTCCATGTATGCAAACCAAGTTTGGAACTTGGTGGAACCACCTGAAGGGGTACGACCCATAGGGTGCAAATGAGTCTTCAAGAAGAAGACCGACATGGATGGGAATGTACAGACATTCAAAGGGCGACTGGTGGCTAAGGGTTTCAAGTAAATTCATGGTATTGACTATGATGAGACCGTTTCCCCTGTTGTCATGGTAAAGTCCATAAGAATATTGATTGCTGTTGCTGCGTATTATGACTACGAGATCTGACAGATGGATGTCAAAACGGCTTTCCTTAATGGAAACCTCCTTGAGGAAGTGTATATGACACAACCCGAGGGTTTTGTATCCTCAGATGAAGCTACTAAAATATGCAAGCTGAATAAGTCCATCTATGGACTGAAACAGGCCTCTCGAAGTTGGAATCTTCGTTTTGATGAGAAAATCAAAGAGTTTGGTTTCATCAAGAATGAAGATGAGCCTTGTGTTTACAAGCGAATCAGTGGGAGCATTGTTGTCTTCCTGATATTGTATGTAGATGGCATACTGTTGATTGGGAATGACATTCTTACCCTGAAAGTTGTTAAGAACAACCTAGGGAACTGCTTTTCAATGAAGGATTTGGGTGAAGCGACTTATATACTCGGTATTAAGATTTATAGAGATAGATCGAAGAAGTTGCTGGGTTTGACCCAGAGTACGTACATCGAAAAGGTGTTGAAGCGGTTCAACATGCTTGAGTCCAAGAAAGGATTTTTGTCCATGTCTCATGGTGTAAATCTCTCTAAGGACCAGTGCCCGAAGTCTTGTGAAGATAAGGACCGCATGAAGTTGATTTCATATGCTTCGGCAATTGGATCAATCATGTACGCGATATTATGTACTCGACCCGACGTCTCCTTTGCTTTGAGCATGACTAACAGGTATCAGTCAGACCCCGGTGAGTGTCACTGGATTGCAGTCAAAAATGTCCTGAAGTACTTGAGAAGGACTAAGGATGTGTTCTTGGTGTATAGTGGAGAGGAAGAGCTCATTGTAAGTGGTTACACGGATGCTAGCTTCCAAACTGATAGAGATGACTCCAAGTCTCAGTCAGGTTTTGTGTTTTGCCTGAATGGAGGAGCTGTGAGCTGGAAGAGTTCCAAGCAAGAGACAGTTGCTGATTCTACAACAGAGGCCGAGTATATCGCCGCAGCTAATGCGGCGAAGGAGGCTGTATGGATTAGGAAATTCATCGGCGAGCTTGATGTAGTTCCTAGCATTGTTGGTCTTGTAGTTCTCTACTGTGATAACAATGGTGCAATTGCACAATCTAAGGAACCTAGATCCCATTAGCGCTCCAAGCACATACTTCGGCGGTTTCATCTTATTCGTGAGATTGTCGAACGAGGAGATGTGAACATTTGCAGAGTGCCGACTGAGGAGAATATTGCGGATCCACTGACAAAGCCTCTCGCGCAGAGAAAGCATGATGGTCATACTAGATCGATGGGTATACGATACCTAAATGATCAAATCTAGTGAGAATCTTGTGGATTGCATGTATACATATATTTTGTTGGCTATTTGTTCATATGATGAACAGTGTACCTAGTTTTTCTTTTACAATTAATGACAAGTTATTTTATTATGAGTTTTTCTATATGATAGTTAAATGTTAACATAATAGATACCCTTAGAATGTTCGCTTCCATGGGACATCAAGTACGTGACTTGAATGTGAGAGCCTATGATTTATTTGAAGCTTCATTCTTAAAAGGTCCCTGGTCGAGTATCATCATAGAAGCTAAGGGTGATGATGGTACATGAAGGCTAGCACGTGCGTTGACTGATGACCGGTTCTCACAGGTCATGATATTGTGATATCAAGTCATCACGTGGGTACTTGTTAGTGAACAAATTGTACTGGACAGACCCAACCTGAGACTGCTCTATGGATTGTCATCCAATCGTGTCACGAGTAGGTCTCAATTGACAATGGTGTTGTGGTCCTTTGACCTGAAGTCACAGCATTCATCAAGTGAGGAAGAGCGTGCTTTGATGTCATCTAAAGTCTTCCTTGAGAAATGTTGATGATAAGGGTGGTTGTTGGGCATGTTACGAATCATTTGGGTGTTTGTGTGTGAGCAGATATGAGATTTGTCCTTATGTATGACAGGAGTTGCATCCATGGGCCCCTTGATGGAACTGGACTGAGAAATGCATGGTCATGCTTGGTTGAGTCAATATGTGATATTGGACTCACCATTCTCTGGAAGTCCGTCCTGGATCAAGAAACTTGGATTGAGCTATTACGAGGGTGACACGGTCCATGCCTCTAGTTCTTTCCGGATGTAAGGGACAAAGGGACAAAGACAACGCTGATACATTGGTCATAAAGGCTTATGAGTTATGAACTCTTATTGCTTGGGGAGCAATGATGCATTGCTAGATGCCGCTCATTGTTTGTGAGGTTTATGATTTGATACTTTCAAGATCAAGTGGGAGTCTGTTGGAGTTACCATGGTGATCTGGAAGTGGTCAAACATGTAATCTCACTGCCAACGCGATATGAGCCTGCAGGGTCGCACATAAGAGATGTGGAGAAGTTGGATGATTGACTGTGTTGGTAAAGGTTACCAATCACCGACCTGAATGGGGTTATGGGCAAAGTGTTGCCTTAAAGAATCGTCGGGTTGGGCAAATGTTGCCTTGAAGGACTGGTAAGAATAGTCGACCGAGGGTCGACGAGAATCGACGAGAATCGTCGAGAATTAGTTCTCTGATTCTCGCCGATCGACGAGAATCGTCGAGAATTAGTTCTCTGATACTCGCCGATCGACGAGACTCGTCGAGAATTAGTTCTCTGATTCTCGCCGATCGACGTGTATCGTCGACCCACGATCGGCGTGAATCGTCGACCCACGTTCGGCGTGAATCGTCGAGTATTGTACTCTGATTCTCGCCGATCCGGGTGATTCTCGCCGATTGTGTTTCTCGCCGATTCTGATTCTCGCTGATCCTAACTGATTCTCGCCGATTGATTCTCACCGAATCCGCTTGGTGATTCTCGCCGATTCTGGAACCCTAGTTTTGGGTGGTCTGCGGATAGCGATATTCCTAAGTCTATTTATGTCTTCGGTATAAAAGGGACACTTAAGGTTTTCGGGAATTAATGCTTTTTGGCAGCCGATCGAACCGAATCCCGCGACGGAAGCGTTCCGCCTTTCCGTTCGTTCCGCCGATCCCGAATCCCGCCGACGGAAGGGTTCCGCCGCCGTGATCGCTCCGTCGACCTCCTCCTCTCCGGCGATGGTCGCTGGTGTTGCTCTTCCTGGCGCGGACCTAGCAGTCCGTGGAGAAGCAAGGTGCGGTCTTTCTCCTTCCCGATTTTCCGTGCGACGGAAAGATCGGCGTTCTCCCGCTCGTGTGGATTTCTGCAGAGACGTGTATATCATTCCACGTAGAACTCGTTACCAGCAGGAATACAAAACTTGGAGCATCTCCGTTGAGTTGTGACTCAACGCCACCGAGGTAATTTTGCCTAGTTAAATGTTAACTTCTTGATTCAACTACTATGGCCCGATCCCATCTCTTTTGGGTTTTCTTGATGTTTTTATTCTTCCGCTGCGTGCACAAGCGTTGTGTCATGCTCTTAGAGAAACCCAACAGTTCACATATATAGAAAGAAGTCATCATTCAAGTACATAAACAAATAATGTAGTAAAATATAGTAGGGGATATATGTAGTGCTCCTATCTAGCTGGGTAACATTTCAAAAACCTATCTCCCCTGTAAGATTGCAAATTACATGTTGAACCCCCTCATCTTTTAAATTTCAAAAACCTCCCTGTGAGTTTGCTTTTCATAACATGAACGTGTCATGGGTCTCCACCGTCCGTTGTTGATTAGGTTATACATATTTTATTACGAGTCTTTAAGTATATTATTTTGAGTTGTATGTGTCGAGTCATTGTTATCGAGTCGAGTCATTTTTAATTTTGTCTCGAGTAGAGCCATTGTTATACAGTCGAGTAATCGTGAGTCAACTGGAGCTCCCATGAGTATTATCGTGCATGCATGTTATGAATAGTAAACTTATCGGTGAAATTTTTGTAATTTCAAAAGATATGGGTGCAACCTGTAATTATACTAACTCTCATGGGTTGTTTGGGTAATTAATACCAAAATAAATTTATTCTCGTGATCAAAAGATAAGATATAGATGTTAAGACTCTGTTTGGCATACCTTTGGGGATGCGATGAGACATACGCAGAATTATGTTTCTCTATGCGAGGGGGTTGCGTGCTAGTGCTCTACACTTGTGGAAAAGGCGTGTAGATTGCAGAACATTGCTTTGACGCCTTTTACGGAAGTTTGCAGAGCATTGAGACCACGCCGTAGGGCGGAATGCTTCCTCTCCTTTCCCGAAAATTGCTTTAAAGTAAGCCTAATGTAGGGATGGTACTTTTATCATTTTTGCTCAATTAATGGGTTTGTAAATGAATGGACCATCATGAAAGATTCTTAGACTGGACAAAATGGAAGATTTTAAAAACAATGCGAGCCTACATATAGAAATCGGTAAGGGTGGGAGGAGTCGAGTCGTCGCTATTTTGAGTGTGTAAGGGTGGAGCCCGTGCATGCACGGTTTCTAGCTTCCACAAATGAGTGGAGTTTGTTCACAATCAAGAGCAATTGTGCACAAACGTAGCCCTATGTATGACTGCTAGTATACACACGTGTGTACGTATGTATCTATATGTAAGAATGTGTGTTGTGTGTGTGTCTATATATATACAAATCGGTCTCAAACATTCATAACTTGTTTGAAATGGGTCTCAAATTTGCACTCCGAAAAATATTAACAAAATACACCTACGTCGCGGCGCTAACTAGACGGTAGAGTAGATTAGAAATTTTACCTTTTTGGTTTAATGTTCTATTTCCTTCTCTTGTCTGCATATCTCCGCTGCGGGCGAAAGATGTGTTGGTGAGAGGTGGAGATAAATACTTTCATATTTTTTTAAATTTACTCGTCTGTCCAGTAAATGCCACATGCATGTGCTTATTTTGTTAATATTTTTTGGCAAAATTATCAAATTAGTCCTTAAACTTTGGGACCTTTTTCAAATCAATCCCTAAACTTTCAAATGATTCAAATAAATCCCTAAACTATTAAAACCAGTTCAAAGTAATCTCAAATTGGTCCCGATGAGGGTAGGCTCCTTGTACTAGTTTTAATAGTTTATGGACCTATTTGAATCATTTGAAAGTTTAGGGACTGATTTGAAAAAGTTCCCAAAGTTTAGGGACCAATTTGATAATTTTGCCATATTTTTTCTGCCACAATGTAATCGTATTTAAAGATCACTAGGGTCATGAATAGACAATGCAAAAATTAATCAAGATCTCTTCTCCTCTCTCTAGTTTCTTCTTCCTCTCCTCCTTTAGCATTAGGGTTGAGCAAAGTCCTCTCTTCTTATTTCTCATTCATCCCCATTCAGGTGAGCACGGCTCCCTTGTATCTTTGCCTCCATTTGCATCCCCGACGAGACATTGATGCACTGCAGGTTAGCTTGTGACATACTCTTAATAGTGTTAACAAAACTCGATCATCGTGTGAACACACGGAACTCGACCCGCACATAATTCTTTTGCTTTCGAACGTGATGGAAGTTTAAATTGTGAATATATGAAACTCGATTGGGGGGTGCGGTGTAAGGACAACGCGTATCTTAGTATTTCTATCTCATCTACTATGCTAGCATAATTCTGATCGCCGCACTGGAAAATTACACAATAACGAAAAAGGAATTATCAGTTGTTTTTGCTTTTGATAAATTATGTTCATAGCTTACCCATTCCAAAGTAAGAGTTTATACTGATCATTCAGCCTTCGATATTCATTAACAAAAGTTGATACTAAATCCCGTTTGATTCGTAGAAAAGAGACAAAAGAGGATTGGAAAAAATTTCTAGCCGAAAAAATTTCCCGCTAGAAAATGTACACAAACAGAAGCTTACATAACCCGAAATAAATGATTTGTTCGGGATTATTATGTTTTAGAATGTTCGACCATCCTTGTTTTCTTCGCACCTTCGAGGAAAGGTTTAATCACACCCCGAGAACACACAAAAACTCATTCCGCACTTAATTCTTATGTTTTAGAACATCCGATCACGCCCTTTTATTTTTGCATTCTTGATGAATGGTTAAGGCTCTGTTTGGCATGGCTTTTTTTGCTTAGGTGAATTTGAACACAAACGCCCCCATCATAGAATGAATGCTTGTTTGACGAGACATTGGTTATGACCTCCACCTTCAAGAAATAGAAACTAGTTTTGAACATAAAAGTGGATGAAGTTCCTTAAGTGAGGTCGGGAATTCAAGAACAAGCTGTTCATAACTACCGCCGCATTCAGGACCTACTACGGTCATGCCCAACAGAGCCTAAATCACCATGAGAACACGCGAAAAACTATCCAAATGTATATCTCAGTTTTTAATTCCCCTATGGAATTGTCGAAAAGTGTGATCTTTGGCTTTCAAGATTGTATAAAATAGTAACTTTTCGCTGTGTTTTCAGGAGCATGCCATGGCGTCTGAGCGAGTTTTGCTTCGAAACTGAAGAGCGAGATCTCGCGGCTGAGTTCTTCAAGCATGAGCTAGTGATGCGTGCGAGAGGCTGTTTGGTTCTGTGTTATGTAGATGTCCGGTGTTATGCGACACGTGTATTATGTGTAAAATTGTGTGTTTTTTTGTTTAATGCAAATGTATTTAGAGTGATCAGTTAAAGTTATAACTGCTTTCAAATGAGAAGGTTATGCCCCTATGATTAATTGCTACACAAACATAGATTAATTTTGGTTTAGAGCTGATTCTTGTCTGAATATTCAAATGGATGAGAACTTACCTGTTCGAGAAGGCGGCCGGCGAACTCCACCGGGACCAAAATCTGAGCCCGCGGAGCGTACTTTGTAGTGCATTGTGGGGCCCAGTGCAGTGTATATTGGTACCGGGATCCACGCCCGTTTATGCAATAGAAATAGGGAAGCAAGGTGCACGAAGCATTCCGCGCAGCGAGGTCCGGGGAAGGGTCCCACCACAAGGGTGAAATGTAGACAGACTTTGTCCTGCATTTTTGCAATTTTTCAAGAGACTGCTTCCATGACTCGAACCCTTGACCTCAAGACCTTACAACAACACCCTTTATGTAATAATTTTGAAAAAATTGGTATAAAAAATCAACTACATGATGATCAATGTCTAATCCGAAATGCCTTACTAAGGAATACAAAAAATTGTTCGTTTTTGGCACCGCGTGGGAAGAATGAGGTCGTTCATCTCGCCTTTTCTGATTTAAATGCAATGTATTTTATTTAAAATAGCGGCTGATATTCGAGAACAGGGATGGACCGTAGAATTGGGCTTTGCACGGCTGAATTTCTTAAGCATGATAAGAGTCGTGCGAGAAACGCTCCCAATTTCTTACTAAGAATGCGTTTAACCGTCAACGGTGGCACGGAATGAATCGATGTTGTTGTCTCCTCCGCTCCTCAAACTACATTGACCGGCCTTGAATGTCTTCCTCCTTTTCGTGAAATCGTCGCCCACTGCCCCCTCCGTTGATGCACAACGTGTGCGACATGTTCTAATCAATCTG